>OX246738.1:23760185-24112685 GCA_945910005.1 Isoperla grammatica
TGATACCAATCTCGATACGTATAAGTTTTTCTAAAAGCTGTCAGGGAGTCGTGGAACGAATATTTAAACAAGTACCTAACTGAGGCATAGTTAAAAGTATAGCTGACCCGATTCGGATTCTTGAGAATCGCCGATTCTATGCCGACAACTGCATGTGACAACTGTTTAATAGGGGTGTGCGAGTACTCGAATCTACGAGCTTTTACAAGCTTTTTTTTAAGCTCAGTACCGAGCCGAGCTTCATTTTCGGCTTGATATTCTTGAGCCGAGCTGTCTAGGCCAAGGTGTAGGCCTAAAAATGTCAGTCGTCGCGCGGTTTTAATTATATACTTCTATAAACGTAGACTGAAGAATCCAAAAGGCAGAAACGAATATTTAGGTGTCTGCAAGTACGATGAAGTTAGAAAAATTTCGGGGTTTTAGGCCCAACATAGACTTGAGAGAACGTATAGGCCTAGACCTATACTTTTCTGGGTACCTGGCCTAGGCCTAGCTGGGCTTTCCCTAGGCCCCGATCTCGTGAGAATAAAATGTTACATCTATAGATGCAGCACGATGTTTCGTTATTCTGCGAGTAGAAAAACAGATGCTTTCTGCTTTTCACAGTAAACAATAAACATATAGGCCTAGCTCTAATTTTCACGAAAGTTCTAGCCAAACTTTGTTCCGCTTTTTTGGAGACAAACATTGAGCAATGGTAAGGGGACTGCAACCGTCCACTGAGTACAAAGTAACCCCAACTGTATTATAACGTTATTTACAACCATTGATTAAACAGTTTAATCAATGTTTACAACCAACATTGTGATATGGAATTTCGATCTGTTTGTAGGTTCAGTCATTACTGAATGGTTCAGTTGCAATAAAATCAATATTTCACACGAAATTAATATTCTACTGAAATACGAATGCATTTTAAAAAACAAGTCAAGAAGTTGAAAAGTTGCTGTTACTGTATTCATACACTCTCTAAGCTCCCTAATAATGCAACTACCGTGCGATCTATGGTCGGTATTGTGAACTAAATGGCCATCGCTAGCGCAACCCAAGGTCGGTAAAACAGTTCAACTAAACTGTTTTATCAACCTACCGCGCAACAATAACAGGGTTGTATAGGGTTACATTATTATGTAACTTACATATTATGTTATAAACAAAGATGTACTTGATCTTAGATGTACCGAAATTTCGGTATACATACACTTCCTATCGCATTGCATCAACATAAAATGCAGCCGTAAATTTACAATTAACGCTATTTCAAAAGCTCGGCTTGGCTCGAAAATCAAGCTTTTTTTCTCATACTCGGCTCGGCTCGACTTAAAAATCGTAGGCTCGCACACCCCTACTGTTTAATGAAATATAATAACAAATATACACACTTTTTAAATCCATTATTGTTAACTAACCAGTTACGAAAATAAACCGGTCAACGACTAACAGTCGTTATCCCTAACAATGTGAACAACATTCCACTGTAGGTCTATACTATTAAGAAAATGGTAGAGATGTGCGAGTCTCGAAATTTCGAGACGAGATCGAGATAAAATTTCTGCTCGTGTATCGCTCGACTTGCTCAAACACCTGCTCGAAAATTCGAGTCTCGAGCTGGCTCGAGAAAGAAAGCGTAATATATTAAAACGAAAACATTCCGTGGATATTTTACGACATACACAATATTTCATCATTTTTTAAAAGATTTTAACCAAATTTCGTAATAAATACTAACAGGCCTACCGCAGAATTATTAAGAGCTTCTAAGAGCGTCTTACTTAAGGTAGGCCTAGGCCTGGGCCTACCCTAGGCTAGGCCTATGTATAATCTAGATAAAACATTTAGGCGGCTTATTTTCATGATTGTACTACCAAAACATGGATTCTAGTAATATGCCATGGACTTCATAAAATAGTCTAAACTATTTGCAAAATTGCTTGCTGGTAAAAATTCCGCAGACCAAGTCAACACTTTCCATTGACAACGTCCATCTTGGATATCACCCCACTCCCCCTTTACCCTTAGAAGTTCTTTAATTAATAAGTGGCTGCGCTAGCATCGGGGCTAGACTGGGACTACTTGATCGACTTGCCGGTATAGAAAGTTACTACTTTATCGACTTTAGGCGGGAATTTCAAACATCACGAAATGCGTTTGGAAATTTGTAGTCTCCGATTCTAGCGCGAGCGAAGATATAGATAATTTTTTCGAAACAAAAACACATCGTGTTATTAATTTTATTATATATTATTATTATTGTTATTATTATTACGGTTCTAGAAAGGTAATAAGCAAAGTCTGTTTTTATCTTGAAAGTCGCTCGATATTCAAGAACATTTTTTGTTCGCTCGATCTCGAATCTCGCTCGAGATTCAAGAATATCTTCTGAATCTTGCTCGATCTCGCTCGACTTGAAAAATCCCTGCTCGCACAGCCCTAGAAAATGGTATTACCTTTTAGAATAGCCGACGCCCACAGCTGTACGTGAACATCTGGTATCTTGCTTGCAAGCTGCATGGCTGGCGTAACCATGTTCATGCTCTCTCGACTGTTGCCCAGTGACAAGAAGATGTGACCGAGCAACACGAGTGAACAAGACGTAAGGCGGTTCAAGTCCTCTGCATTGGCCATCTTGAGCGTTTCCCGTAGATAACGCCTGCAATCAGAAGTTACGTCACTGCATGTGGTCAAGGGGAACACACTCTTGGGTTAAAACTAGGGCTGGCAACTTAACATCTGGGCTACAGATCTGAATGGAGGCAGTATAGTACTGCTACAATTTTACTACTGTACAGTAGTAGGTATACCTTTGATTTGACCAACAAACATTTAAAATTTAAAAATGACGTAAGTCGTAATCTTCCGCAGATTTTGCCAGAGAGATACTGAAAATCTGCAATGTTAGCAGCAATGTTGTTAGATACAAATAGATGTTGTGTATGAATGCAATTTACTGTAGGCCTACCAAAACCCACGTAGAGTAATTATTTATTTGTTGCGTTAGTAGGGCCTATCATGAAGTGTTCCTGCATATCGTTGTTGTTCTAAATTTGCATACTATGAATGTAAGCTATATTACTATTCTACTATACTATACATGTCTTTAGAATATAATCTGAAGACATTATGTTGCAGTTTCAGATATCTGCCCTATCCAGAATCTCTCTGGTATATATATTTGTTAATTCAAATCTACTTGCACTTCAAATACAACATACTTTTTTAGACCTTTCTACTCTGCACTCGTCGAGTGAACAAGGCCCTGTTCGGCCGAAACCGTTTCGACGTTTTTGTTTGTGTTTTTACTTTTTATGTACCTATTTATTTACTACAAGACCCCTGCAGTCACCAACCAGGTAAGCTGTTGGGTTCCCTATCAATTTTACCCCTACCAAGCATATCTAGCCGTTTGGCCTCTCCTATCACACACTTAACAGTATAAAGAAAATTTAAGATTACAGTCGACTCCCGTTTATACAACTCCCGTTTATACGACTATCCCGCTTATACGCCCTTTTTATATGGTATTTTTCTGTCCTCCATAAGAAGCAATGCTAAAATAATTCACTTATACAACTCTCAGATATACGACTTTCTCGTTTATACGCCCTGTAAATCAAGCCTAAATAAATATGCCCACCCATTTATACGCCTTTTGTGATATACCAGCCGCGCAGTTTGAGCTTTTAAACCATAAATAAACCCATACAATACCCCTGCCTCCCTCCCCCCTACTCCGGAAGCTACCAGACACAACAGAGATGGGTAAGATGACCTTCACCAGACCCCCCCCCCCTCCCAGGGTAGGCCTAATGGCCCCATCTAGTGAAACTTGAAGCGCTAATTGGATGTCCATGTTTCTCTGCGGGGGGGCGCCCACTTGCTAACCGCCCGGCCTTTATACCCTTTGCACAGCACATGTGTTTCCCAAATGTTGCATTGACACAATGGACGTGCCCGCGCCTTCGTATTTATCAAGTTCTTTTCCCAGCGGGGCTATGCCGGTGTTGATAGCAGCTGTGTTTTGTTCTCTCGTAAATATCTCTCTCAGTGCCGGCTTCCCCTCTCTCTCTCTCCCCTCTCCCCGCTTCCATACCCTTTATAAACCTGACACCAAGCCACATTCCAGCTGGCTATTACCAACACGCGGTAATGTACTAACCAGCACAAAAACATTTCACAAACTTCATCGCTCGTATTTATCATATTTAACATAAGGACAACAATTATATAGCTACAATTAAGTACTAATTGTACATCTTGCTGCTACAAAAAAGACTGTAACCTAAAAAAAAAAAAAAAAAACAAAAACTCTGAAAATGAAAACCTGATAAAATAGAGCCATTTTAATTTTGTTTTCACTTATACGCCTCTCTCAGTTATACGCCTTTTTACACCGAACTTTTGGAGGGCGTATAAACGGGAGTCGACTGTAACAATCTAGAAAATATTTATTTAAAATAATAACACTTACTTAGCCTCATTGTACCGTGCTTGGAAGAAGGATTGCAACCCTTGAACGTAGTAGGCTGCCGCACGCAAGCTGTGGGAGTGTGATGGAAGGGTTTCTGGTTTGATGCGTTCCAGCAGCGCACCAAACTCCTGTTCTCGTTTGGCACGTAAGAAAACGATGGCCAAGTTAAGGTTTGCAAACGTCCACAGTTCGTGTTCTTGGGAGGTCTACGAGAAAAAAGGCATATGTGAACAGGGTTGTACATAAAATGCAGAGCTGCCACTCTATAGAGTACAAACTACAAACCCATCCAAATAGAATGTTTTAGTTGCTTTTGAACCATACAAAGTTGCCTTTTAGTTGGCATAATACATAGGCCTAGGCATAAAAGTTGTTTGAAACTTGACTAGATAATGATTATTCGGCAAATATTATGTAGCTCAACCAAACCGAACAATAAAAGGCATTAAAATTAAGCAGGCATTAAAACTAAGGTTTTCATCTAAGGCCTATAGCAGGGTTGCCGTTTTTGCGGAGTTTATCCTCTTTTGCGGATTTTTAGGGTGCCTCGCGGACATGAGGATTAACGGCCAAATCGGCGGATTTTCTACTATTATTGTAAAAACCGTGAAATTTACTATAATTTGAAAATCCCGCCATAAAGAACGATTTAATAACGTAAAAAGTAAAGTTAGACAATTTACACTTGAACCCGCAGCATAGACACGATGTCTCAAAACACGTGTGAAATATCAAGATTTCATTTGTTTTTTTGTAAGTTGTCGTACTATACTCGCAAGCAGAGGGTGGAGCTTGAGTGGGAGACAGCCAATGCGGTACCTGAAGCGTTGTGATTGGTCTAGTAGTAAGTAGCGTCCTCTATCGTCAACTTTGCAGAACGTGTGTGTTTGTTTAGTGTACAATAGAGCGCGTTGCCTGTGCCTCGTTGGTAACAACGAGAAGTGGGGGAAGTGTATATGGCCTCACAGAACTCGCCCGCAGTAATGACAGCGCGTACTAACCAGCTGGCCACGCCCACAAGCAGGAATTCACTGTAGCTTCAAGGAAAGTAGCCGCAGAAATATCGTCGCGTATTTTTTTTTTTTTTATACAAATAATACTACCCGATAAGGATCCGGATCCTAAAAATGGATTCGGGTAATTTCTGGATCCGGGTAATTCGGGTACCCTATGACATCCCCAATATATATATATCTATATATAGGTAAATATACGGTATATAAATAAATTTATTATTTATTTATATATAAATTATATTGGAAAGGTAAATTCTCAAAGATCATCTGGCATAACGCATAACCTAAAAAAAATATATTCTTTCACACTTTATAATATGCTAAGTTACGGCAGAATAAATGTGTTTTGGAGGATTTTTGAGGATTTTTTTGGTATCTTCGGAGGATTTAAAAAATTACTTGGTGGCAACCCTGGCCTATAGTGTTTTTTATGCAAACCCGATTCACATTTAAATGGTCCAATTACAACTTCTTTCTATAGATCACTTAGCCTATAAGATAAGTAAATTTGATTCCATGACTATGAAACATTACAAATGTATGGAACATGTAAGGATATATAGTACTAAGACATGGTTTGAAATTGAAAATGCCTAGGCCTAGGCCTAGAACCAGGCCCAGGCTAGGCCTAGTTTACAGCTATACAATAACATTTATTTCTGATACGAACACAACTCACAACAACGTCAATCTATCTAAGCAGTAAGCATATTATAATATTATTTAAAAAAGTAAGTCGCACTTGCACAACAAAGCCTAGGCCTGGACAAGTCACGTCGAGGTTGCGTCAGATGACGCCTATGTTGGGGCCTACTGAATTCCATGTTGTTCGTTCGACTTCGGCTTCGTGTAAGTTCGTAACTTGATTCGACTTTAAAGTGTCATTTAATCGATTGGTCAAAAGTCGAAACTATTGACGAGCGCGCACCTATAGTGAAGAATCTACAACGAAACTTCGACGTGACGTGCGTTTTTAGTATTTTTAAAAGGTTCGAGGTTCGGTTCGAAGTCAAAACTTAAGGTTCCCACAACCCTATACTAAATATAGTAGTTGCTCTTTTATAATTTTTTTGAAATAGTTGAAAAACATTTGCTTTCTTTATAAAATAAGTTGGTTTGCAGTTAAAGGTTGCCAGTGGCAGCCTTGATAGGGAGGAGAGGGACTCACCCGCAGTGCGGCAGTGAACTGGGCCTCGGCTGCCTCCATGCAGTTCATGCTCATGGCGTAGAGGCCCAGCAGGGTGTGTATCTGGGGCCGGTGCGCCTCTAGCAGCCGCGGCTGTTGTCGACACAGGGCGCACGCCTGGGAGATCTCCTGCAGGGCCAGCGACTTGTTGCCCATCACCAGGCGACACATGATGATGTGCTCCAGTAACATCAGTTGGAACACCGACAGTATCGGCTTGTTGTCCACGACTACATTGGGAAACATTTCACCACTTAAATATAACTCTGCTATCTAAAGTTAATTAAGAAAATGTTACTAATTAGCCGAAAAAGGCCCGTGCACAGGGTAGGTGGCTACACAGCTTTCACACGGATGATGTAGACCCGTCGGATTTCTTAAATATCCATTCATGCCCTCAAACATAGGCGCGTTGATAATACACATACGATTTTTACATTTCTACGAGTTTCCTACCGGTACTCATCAAGTTCCCAACCATTCCCCCAAAAGAGCAATGAAAATTTATTTCTGTTATAAGACTGGCGGTTATACGAGTAGTTGTCCCGCCCAATGTTACGACGTTCGGTAATACGACTGTTTCGTAGAAACATTGTGTTGTTTGTAAATGTTCGTAATTACTGTATTATTACTCGTGATATTGCACCCGAAAAATTCAAACCAGTCGGGAACCGGTTTTAAAAAGTTATTTTTTGTTAAATCTATCGAATAGGCTTCACGTAAAACGCATTTATAAGTCTACAAAATAGATTTAGTGTGTACACAGCATAAACGAGCCTTGATACATTACAATGAAATTCGGTTGAAAAGTCAGAATTGGTTCGGCCAGATATACAATGTCATCACTAATTATTAATCTATCTACTCATCAATAGTCCTCCTTGCGCCCCTGTTATCCGAGTGAGTAGGCCTAGCAAAAGAAAAGCCCACATTGAGAATAGAATGTACAATGGGGGACGGGGGTAAACTGGCTCATGAGAATTTAGCTAGAGTTCGGCGGGTCGTTACAAGGATAGAAATTGTTCCAAAGGTGCTTGAAGTGAAGAGCAACTAAATCTTGATCCTATAACACAGGGTTTGAAAGGATGTACTATAAAGTTTTACTTTTTCTACAATTTGCAATGTTGATCTATTATACAACTTTTCACCTAGGTACATAATTTTTGTCAAGAGTCCCCTGAAAGTCATATAAATATACAGTAGTCAATGTTCTGTAGGGGTAGCAATAATTTTATACAAAATTATTATGACACTACACTAGGCTTAAGTTCTGAGTACAAAATTAAATATCTTGTTCAGAATCCTAATTTTCATAGGCCTATATATATGATTTCAAAAACATCATAGGCCTAAGTTCATAAGTACTGTACTACATAGCCTATTCTGGAAAACAATAAAAAATGTGATAAATTTTGGAACACTAATTTTTCCATCCATTGGTAGGCCTACAAACTTATGATATTTTTTATTTGTTTACATATTTTGTGCCAGTGATAAAGAAAATTTGTGCACCAAAAATCACCAAATAATAATTGCTCCAGGAATATTGTAAAATGTGTTCTTTAAAAGCGAAGCGTACCTCTACGTCAAAAACCGCAGAAATTTTCATTTTTTAATTATATCTCAAGAAAGATTGCAACACAAAATCGAAAATCTACATCAACAGTGCACTGTGTTTTTGCAAGCCCTACAGACTGAATGTAATATTATAACCATTAGCGTAGTTATTTTGATTATTAATTCGATAATTAGTAATAAAATTAATTAGATATAAAAACCATACTGATTATAATGTAAGACACAACTTAGAGCAGTCAGTATGTAGGGGTTACCAAACCACAGTGAACTGTCGATTCAAATTTTCGATTTTGAAGCCCATTCGTGAGATATAATTTTAAAATGAAAATTTTGTGTGGTTTTTGACACAGATGTAGGCATATCCTTCCCTGTTAAGGAAAATCCAAAATATATTTTGTACTTGGAACTTAGTGTAGGCCCTATATTATAAATACTGTGGAGATGTGTCAGATGCGACTCACTCTTGAGCTTCTCGATCTGCATGAGAGCCTTGTCCGTGTACTTCTGTGCCTTGTCCATGTAGCCTGCCTGCATGCTGTGCATCACCGTTACCAGGTAGACAAGTACGTAGAGGTGTTCTTTGGGCATCCACAGGAACATGTCACCCACATTGGGTCCGCTGACAGCTGGAATAAGCACAGAGTGCACCGTGAGCATGTCTCATCACCCCTCCCGCCCACTCTCTCTCTCTCTCGCACTTACCCTCGTCCGAAGGCCAAGACGGCTGCATGATCGTCTGGATGCTTTGCTGGAGCTGTTTCAAGCACGGCTTCACGCTCTTTACCTGCCCTGCCATTAAGTAGTGATATACCTGGAACATATTAAAAACGAAACTTAGTAGAACAGGTGTAGGATAATGTCGACTAGTATTAGCCTTACAGTATTCACTATTCCTCCTTGTCAAACAATTACTAAAATATTAAAACGTAATATTTCAAACTCAGTTGTAATTGTTTGACAAGGAACAGTGAATAGTCCTAACACTAATTCAGTGCAGCTTCCCAAACTGAGGGTCGCGTGGTGGGTCGCAAGCTGATTTCTAATGAGTCGGGAAGATATTAATTGTATTAGGCTATATTTTTATTATCTTAGAAATAAAACACTTTTGAGACATGTCAGAAAAAATGTCAGTGTCAAATTTGCCAAAAAAACATCCCCCCTTTTTTTATAAACATTTATTTTAATTATTATTATTATTATTTATTTTGTTACCTGAACCTAAAAAGTATAGACCGCAAACCCCTAAAAAAATATTACATACCGCACTAGGCATAAATATTGAAAAATAAAGTGTTGTCTTTTCATTGGTTGGAAGGAAAAACCCCACTTGAAATCGGCCTACGCCATTACCCGACCCAAAACCCGAAGTTATTTGTAGGCCTACTACCCGTACCCGACTCGAACTGAATCTAAAAAGTACTACCGGTACCCGCAGACTCCTTAATTTAAACAGGGAATATTTTGTAATTGTTTTTTTTTTTTATGTAGGCCTAGAACTAAAAAAGCAATACAAAATAAGACAAATAGATATTATATAATATACATGTACAGGTACTACTTTGGGAATCAGGAATAGGCATATCATGCAAAGGAAGTTAAATATATTGTATGGGTCTCTATTTGCTTTAGTTATTTTGCTGATCAGACAAAAACTACATGTGGCTAAAAAATAAAAATTGAGATTTTGATTTGGTTTACATGTGATCCATGTGGAGATTTGAAAGGTTGTCACATTCAAAGAAAACAAATCTGTTTCATCTACACACTGTAGTAAGTTTTACAAGTTTAGTGGTTATTAGAAAGCAAAGACTACATGATGACTGGGGTTTTGACAAAAGCTGACAAAGAACTTATTAATTTGTCTAAAGACACCTCCTAAAAATTAATTTCAACCGCAAAAAATTAACCCAATTTTGGCTGTCTGTTCAAGAAACGTGTCAACTCTTTCTGCCGAAGGTTTGAAGGTATCGATATCTTTTACATCTTCGTACATATGGGAAGTTGGATTTTTTGCTACAGTAGGAATCAAAACAAAATTTTGAAACAAACTGCAACTGTCGAACTCTTTGCGCCTGAAAATCACTCGCACTGATGCAGACGTTAATGCCGTAATCAACATCAACCGAGAACAAGTGCACCCTTCCCATTAGATCAGTGTTTTGTAGATTGTAGTCAATTTCAATGAGAATAATAAATTTAAAAAACAAAAATAGCAGGTAATAAATATAATTAACAACCCCACACACTATAGGCTAGGCCTACATCCATTAAGCTGGGTGGGTTGCGAATGTTTGTCGTTTCTAAAAAATGGGTCGCAGTTCTAGAAAATTTGGGAAGCACTCCTAGCCTAGTTGATAATTGATATTATATCTAAAATAGTCAGTTAACTCAGTTCTGTTACCTTGTTCACTCATTTAAGCAATATTATTAGCAATAAAAAACACAAATCTTAATAAATACAAAATATACTGAACAAGCAAATGAAATTTTATGAACAATTCTTTGAAATTTGAAGTGTGTCCAAGACTTAAAAAGGAAGCAAACATACAAAAATAGAACACATGGCAAAAGTTATTCAAATTATCTAAAGGAAGGGTACCACCATGCTGTGACAATACTAGACACTTGGATTTGCACTCATGTGCCTAGTCCTACCTGTAATACGAGGAAGAACACTTTCAGGTACTCCTTCTGATACTGACTTCCTTGCCAGCCGTCGACCAGGTGTCCAGCCTGGTTTAGCAACGGGTGGACTTCTTGGAACTTCTTGTTGATTAACAGCAGCTGAAAGAATACAATAGTCGACTGATTCACTATGGGTAGCAACTAGCAAGCAATGAGATAATCAAGTTTTGCAAGAAAACAGGCACAAAGATACCATAGATCGGATGGTTACCTACCTCACTCCACAAGCCAAACAGCTAAAGAAGTACAGTACCGTACACATTATCAAGTAATTAAAATCAATTTTGCTAAATTATTAAGGAGCTAAGAATTAGTGTTAATTGACGACTTCGGATGTTCCCTCCCACCTACGTCACGCTCACGTGACGCGTTCAACCCGCCCCCAACATGGCTGCGTATGTGAGTAAACATTGCAGCCGTTTTGCATGGAACATATGGGAACTTTGGGTAGTTTGAGCGTAGATTTCCATAGCGAATGAGCAATGCCGCGTTATTGTTGTGTTCCTAGATGCAAAAATAATGCTACAGTTCCTGGCATATCATTTCATTTGTTTCTCAAAGATGCGAAGCTAAGAAAGATATGGGAAATTAAAATACGCCGCGACAGCAGAAGGAACCAAGCCGTTTCGTCAACAGTGACAGTGTGTTCTAGTCATTTCATCCCAACAGACTTGAGGGAAGCTGTAAACGGCAGCAAAAATTGCCTCAAGAAGGATGCAATCCCAAGTGTGTTAAGTTTTACTTCCCCAAGAAAGCTGAAAGCACCGAGGATCAGAGTTAACCGTTACAGTTAATTAATTAATTCATGAAAGTTAATAGTTACATAAATAGCCTGCACGCATAGGCAGGGCTAGGCCTAGACTAGAGGCTAGGAAAATGTAGGCCTACGCTAGGCTAAATCCAGCCAAAGCCCTAGTTTCAAAGACAGGTGACAGGTAGAGGCCCTACCTGTCATCTAGGCATAAGTAGGCGTGCATTATAGTGGCGGTAATATATGTCTGCATTATTATCTTTAAATCATGAATTCTAATGTTTTACAAACTACAAATATTAAACAGTAAACCGTGCATAATAGCAGACATATGAGTGCATCATTAATATAACTAAATTTACTAATTAAAAACACGTAGGTACACTTCTAGCCTTGACAAGAACAGTGCCTGCCACCTGATTTTCAGCGGTCCAAAACTCTTTCAAAAAGGAAGGTACAAACAAGCTGTAACTTTCTTTGAGTAGCCTCTGGCTTCCTTCGTGACTAAAATACTTAAAAACTACACTCATCTCGAAATTTTTAAACAAATTTAAACATTTTCCCTAAGCGTGCTCCCGTAACAATAGCATGGGATCCATCGTTTTCTCAAGAATGTTTCCTCACTTCTCGCGCGCTATCTCTGGAGCGCGCGGGAAACTAAAATAAGCTCCTCCCATCGCAAGTCGTCAATTTATTATTCATATTTGTGTTTTTTTAGCTAATTAATTTAGTATTCACTTTTGGAAAATTAGCATTAATTAGCATTTATAAATAAATCGGTAAAAAGTAAAAACGTTAATTTAAATTTTTAATACAAGTTGTGGCATGGTAGATCTAGATCTACTTTTTGTTTTACTGGAAATTACTCACCAACTTACATAACTACAAACTACTCGGTCGATTTTAAACATTATTTATTATTTATGGGATGCCCAAGATCAATGGTGGAAACACCCCTTTACCCAACTAAATGATGTTGGAATAAAGAGTAGCGATATATATATTTATCTATTAAGATTACACCGTTGAAATTTGGCCATCAAAACTAAAAGTTTGCCTGGATTTTAACATATAAATTAATATTATTATGATGAATAAGGAAACTCGATAAAGCAAATTCCCAAAAGTTTAAAAAATTTAACTCTAAAGCCAATTTTCCCACATTTGCATTTACAGTTCAGCATCCCAAAAGTTTTGAACCTCTTGAGCAAAAAAATACAAAAATAATTTTGTTCTATGTAAAGATAGGATCCAAGAGCTTACCTTGGTGTAAGATGACGAATTTGGGAGTTGAAAGTGAACATAGAGTAGGCCTATACATACTATAAAAATAACAAGACGTTTCAACTTGAAGTCTTGATCACTCAAGAAGATGGCTACACTACTCTAGTAACAGGGCTAACTAAAATAACTAAACTAAACAAGACTAGAAAACATATAGGCCTACAATATTAACCCATTGGCTTAGGCTTACGAGACTCTCTAGTAGTAGCGCGTACGGGCCGGGCCGTAAAATAGACTTACGAGACAGTCTCGTAGCCATAAGTTTTGAATTTACCGCGCCTCTCTAGTTGTCGCTACTATATACCGGCAACGTGCAAATTGTGTGGCTCTGATGTACAAGACAGGGCACATCTTTTTAGATGTGCTGCCCTCAAGGTTTTTATTGACTCCCTGCCCAATGATATGAGCAGGCCAGAAAAGGAAGCTGTTTTATATTGGATAGTAAGTCAAAAGAATGGCTGAAAAAGCCATCTTGGCACAAGAAGAAAAAAAAAAAATATTGAATTTAGTATCGCTATGGAGTGCATTTCATCAGCAAGGCGACGGAGTCGAAATAGTTGAAAGTTTTCAACAAAAATAGCGGTAGGCACCTGATACATTTGAAGCGGTGCACGACGAGAGCACGGAATTCGCGCGATAGATCATTGTTACGCTGTTACTCTTGAAATATGGCGTTACCAAATCACAGCAACACAGTTACTACGTTTTATATTTACGAATCACTGAATAATAGTGGAAGTGACATCAGATTATGAAGATGACATTTCGGACAACGATAGACGTAATTTAGAGTACGATAGTGATGTGAGTGAAGGGGTGAGCGAAGCGGACAGTGGCGATAGGCAGAGTGACAATGACAGTGACAATGATGTGATTGGGTCCATTAGTATAGTTTTTAATTGATGTAACGTGTGTTGATAAATATTGCAAAGACAAGAATTTAATTAACATCTTCCTGCAAAAAAAAAAAAAATGAAAAATGATGCTTTACCTATCATAAACTGAAAAAACATCTTTTTACAGAAATAATAGGTGTATCTATGGCCAGACAGTGAAAAATAAACTCATAAGCCAATGAGTTAATATGAATTCTAATTGTTCTAATTTGAACATTTTCTACAAGTGTGCCAAATTAGAAAAAAATGTGAGATGGCCATGTAAAACATTACCTACAAACTATGTTCACATGGAATGACCCATTTGCCAAAATGCTGTGTCCCTAAAAATAGCTGTGCTTGTCAACATAAACATAAAAAGTTGTCCCTCAACAAGTTAAGCCAACAAGTTTCATCAACATATTAATAGTTAAATTTGTGTTTTTAATTTTAATCAATGTATACACTCACCATTCCTCTGCTAAGAAGAAACAACACTCTTGTGTACGGAGCATTTGATAAGTGGGCGTAGTCAACACCAACTCCTAGTAAGCTGCTTGCTAACTCGTAGTCACGCTCAGTTGCATGAATTTGCTACAGAGGACATACCAAATAGAACACAAACATGTAGGAGCAATACTATTAAAACATAAAAGGTACCCGTACCCCAATACCCCACTTTCATTATTAGGCACCCACAACATTATGTTCCAAGAACGTTTCAATTTTATCTTTATAAATTTATAAATTCCTTATGATGAGGTGAGGTAAAATCAGGTGAACTAAATAAAAAATAAAAGTTTTAAAAGAAGTTGAACTTTAAAAAAGTTCATAACTTGAGATGGGAAGTTTGGCCCCTTACCATGGTGGTATTGTATGGTCGTGATCGTGGTGGTATTGTATGGTGGTATGTTAGCCTAGCCTCAACGTAAGTATTTGCATACCGATCTCAGATCCATATCGTAGATATGGAACTTAATAATAAATATATTATTGAGTAACCTGCCACTAACTTAATAATAAAAATAATTAAAATAATATTAATAATAATAATAATAATGATAATAATAATGCTAATTTAAATTTAATAATAACAATGTCCGTACAACATGTTTACGCCGGTTTTGACAGAGTTTGTATGTATTGCAACAGTAAAACAACAATAATAATAATAATAATAATAATAATAATAATAATAATAATAATAATAATAATAATAATAATAATAACAACAACAATATTTAGGGCTGGGAGAAAATGTTTAATTTTGTAGGCCTAAATGTTTGTTTTTCCGAATTTTTCGCATTTAAATGTAACCCCCCTTCTGTTCAAAAAATGATACAAAAAATTAGTAGTTAGCCTTCGCAAAAAAAATCAACAAAATAAACCAGGTAATTTATAATATTCATTGTTGATTATGGTCAATGGGCGGGCACAATAAATTCCTGGCTGAAAGTTATTCCTGGCAGCGCCAATGTGGGGTGTAAAAAGCGCCGTAGGCGATTTTTAAAAAACATGTGGTTTTTGTAATGTGTTTTTAAACGTATTAGGAGGAAGACCGGTTGTCTATTAAATCGGCTAATTTAAAAAAATTCTTTGTGGATACCAGTGATATCATTGTTATAAAGTGATGGAAGTGGTCAGTCTCAAAGGCAAAAATCTTGGCGGTAGGGCAACAGGTGATGTAGAGGTAGGTCAGCTCATTCCAATGTCAATCCAATCTAGGACTTCAGATAAGATTAGAAGTTAGAACCATTATGTCATATGTTAGGCCTAGCATTTTTGTCGCCCCTTACTACAGGCACTATCCTAGACCTATTCTTTCCCGAGCAAAACGGGCAGGACAGGAGAAACAGTGAAAGTTTGAGGATATATTAATATTATATTAATAACACAAACAATATAGGCCTATATATTAGTTGAGGCAGAGAAATTTCTACTGAGTTGTGAACTGTGAGCCAGACACTACTTAATACAATTTTCCAATCTAATGCCTCACTCTGTAAAAAAAAAACACCTATCCTAATGGGGGGGCAACTGCCCCCTTGCCCCTTCCTGCACATGCCTATGATAGATACAGAGTAGAATTACTAGGGTGGCTTCGACCGTACAAACAGTACGGTAACACGACACAAAGATGACACACGTGACGTGAGGTGTGAGGATGATGCAAAGAAGATCATATCATTATCATATTCATTTTATCCGTACCGTATAATAAGTACTGTGACATGTGACTAGTGAAGATAAATAAGGCACATGGAAATACTTGACATTATGTCCGATAACATGTTAACGCCAGTTTTGACAGAGACTGTATGTGATACCTTCAATAAAATAATGATAATACCATAATAATAATAAAAACAAAATAAACCATATATTAGATCAAGGTAGACTACAAAATATTATTTAATATTTCCCATGCATGCATGTGCAACAGTTACCAATTCTATCACAGGCCTAGACATGGCATTGAGACTAGTTACAATAAGCAAAAATACTTTACTTACCGCTAGTTGAAAAATCAACCGGCAATGCCAGTAAATGCTGTGTTGTGAAAGTTCAATTGCTTTTCTAAGGATTGGTTTTGACAAATTTGATTGAGCCTGTTGTTCATATAGTTCAGCCAAAACACTTGCAGCCTCAAACTTTACATCATCAAAAGCATTGATCATCTGTGACAGAAGCCACTGTAAACAACAAAGAAGAACACTGATTACATCAGGCACCCGGAAACCAGTTCCGACTTTTTAACCTGGTTCCATTTATATACAAGTAGGCAGAGGACGTCCGAATTCAACCAAAACGACATTCATTCTTCACTTGTTCTTGGTAATGATTTTACGTCATCAATCGTCCGTGACGTATCTAGTAACATCTGAATAGTCTCGCGCAGCGTGACGTCACTAAGAATAAGAACGAGAGTTAAAAGTTCACACTAGATTTCATTCCGAATCATGGCGGACGATGGGTCAGAGCATATCTCAGTTAATTGTTAATTGGAACTCAGAACAAGATAAACATGTTCTAGTGAGGGAAAAGGTACAGAAGGACGACAGCTTACCTGAGAAAGTAGAAAGGTCGCTTTGAAAAACATATAGGGTCAATCGGGGTAAGTGTGGCACCGTTTTGTGTCGTTTGAGTTTGAAGCCCTGTCACGGTCAAACCACTTACCATAAATACACAAAAAAAAATATGAAGATCAATCAATCCATTGCCAAAATGTACCCCCTAATATCAGTACAAATTTAATTAGCATTACCCTAAAAAAAAAATTAATTGAGAAAGCATGCACGCTGCCACACTTGCCCACATTATGGGGGAAGTGTGGCAGCACCGGGGGGAAGTGTGGCACCCTCATGTTTTACACAGAAGTAATGGATATTGAAGCTAGGGGAAAGTGTGGCAGGGTAAGGAATACTCTTGTTATGCTTATGAATTTTTTTCAGATTTTTATTGATTTTACTTTGCATTTTATAGGGTTATTACTGGAACACGGTCGATGAATACTACTACTAATACTTATGATTTGGCCAATATGTAAGAATAAGATCACTTTAACTACCTAAAGGCCTAGTACAATTGAGTTGCATTTCTTACCATTTAACACTCCTCAAATAAAATTTGAAAGTGTTGTTCGAGTTTTTGGTCAACAACAACGACAACAAAGCATCTAGGTGGGGGGTTTGCGTGCGATCTTAGGCGCACCCCCTTGAACACGTCGGTGCTTGACACGAAGTGCCAATAATCCAACCAAAATTGTGAATGTCTGTAGAAGCGGCTAATAGGGCGAAAGCAACTGGGAGGTGAAAATATGAGGCGACTGACAAGACCGCAGGACGGTCGGTTTGTTCGCACACTGGCCACCGGGCGCGCGCCAACGAGCGAGGCGCACTTTTGGCGCTGGCTTTAAGTCACACGAACGCACACATGGGGGACGACGGCCTTAAACGCGCGGGGGAACCGACGAGGAAGCACAGGGGACCCGCGCCACTGGCCACTGACACCAAAAAGTGCAACTCATAGCTACAGCCTTCTAAATGTTAAGCATTACTGTAATGCAAAAACATTGATGCCACACTTACCCCAGGAATAAAATTATGTGGGGCAAGTGTGGCACCATGAACAAAAGCTGCACTGCAAATTTTTTTAATTTTTTTTTTATCAATTTAGATACCTTTAACCTTACTGTAACCAACATCAACAATAACTAAATATTACTGATACAATCATAGTGTTGGAACAAAACATTAGACAAGTCGGACGAATCGAGTTGGACAAATGAAAAACATAAGCTGATCAATATGCCAATAGCTCTTGGAGAAGAGATAGTAGATGAGTATGAATTGAAGATGACAACATCCATATATCACTGATCAATGTGTTTTTTTTTTGTTTTTTTTACTCTATAAACAAGAAAGTTATGGCCGGGTGCCACACTTACCCCGCTGCCACACTTACCCCGATTGACCCTAGATGAGAAGACAAATACTGAGACGTTTCGGCCAACTCGTGGTCTTGATCACTCAGCGTGAGTAGAAAAACTAAACTAGGCCCCTACACTTAAGACTAGGGTGAATTACATGATGCAAGCGCTGTCGTGGGTGATGATGTAAATTGTTAAGTATTTAAAACCTGTGGCCTTCAAAGTTTACTATAATGTAATGATTATTACATAAAATGCATATTTGATCTTAGGCTACATTTTGGTTAAATACATATCGAGTTAAAAAAAAAGTGGATCCTGTTAACGCACGATGATCCTGACCCTACTTGCATTAAATAATGTCCGGAGCTCATCCGAATACGTGAAACTGTGAGTGAGAATTAGAACAAGACCAAGAACAGAATGAAATCAAGAATAGAATTCGGACACGCCCCTAGACTATTTGCAAGTTCAATTTTGCCATTGTATATCCAGCTCTATGGGGGCAGGGGGGGTAGATGAATATATAAAGAACTTGCCCTAGGTCTAGGCTAGTGGACAACATATTGATTTTCACAGATATGAATGACTACGTATATCATGTTATTTAAGGGGCATAGGCCTAGGATGAAAGTGCCTTGGTTCCAATCGGTTTTAGAGTGTGGTATATACATCAAATTTACCTCAAGGCAACTCCTATCCCATACACTTTGGCAAGCGAGTTGGAGGTTAGAATTTGCTTTGATTTAAGTGATATAGCCTACGCGTCAAAGCAGCTCCGCTATCCACGACCTGTGAAGTGATAGGCTGAATTTGCAGTCGGCTTAGATGAGGGCGCTTCAGATCAACGTGATATACGGAGCGGATTCCACACTCGGCAACCGATTGGAACTAAGGCGCCTGCATCTCATGCGCGTTAAAATTGCGTGATATAGGGTACAGTACGTAGGTCTTGACTACGTACATCAGCACGCCAAGGCGCTTTGGCAGCAGCCGCTTTAATTTCAAACGGTAGGGATCCGCTCTGTATATCACGTCTATCTGAAGTGCCCTCATCCAAGCCGAAACGAATTCAGCCATTCACATCACAAGCCGTGGCTGCGCGCGCATCGCGGAGCCACTTTGACGTGTATATCACGTAAATCAAAGTGAATTCTATCCTCCAACTCGCTTGCCCAAGTGAATGCCCCGGTCAACTCAGGATGCGCTACAGTTAATTTTTTCAAAATGGAGAAATGGCCTCAATGAAAATAACCTGATATGCTCAATACTACTAGACCTGAAGCGTGCCTTCGAGACAATAAATAGAGAAATCCTATTAGAAAAACTGAAACTGTATGGACTAGAAGAGAAAGTGATCGAGTGGTTTAGGAGCTATCTCAGCGACAGAACACAACAAGTTCGATTGGATGGCCTATCGGAAGCAATTCCGTGTACGACTGGCGTTCCACAAGGATCGGTGCTTGGAGCACTTCTCTTCATAATATACATGAATGACATTCAAGACTGTGTGAAATTCCTCAAAATCAACCTTTTTGCGGACGACACACTAGGGTATATCATGGGAAGAGACATCGTAGACATGTGCAACAAAAGTAACGAAGACCTAAAAAGAATAGAACAATGGTTAGCTGGCAATAAACTTAAATTGAACACTAAGAAATCCGTAGCAATCCTTTTAACGACATCAAAAATACAAAGAGACAACATCTTGAACATCTACAGTGAAGCAAAAATTACAATAGAAGGTGAGGTGCTACCCTTTCAAGAAACAGTTAAATACCTGGGTGTACAAGTGGACTACCTCTTAAACTTCAAAGAGCATGTGAGTTATGTGTTAAAGAAAATTAATCAAAAAACAGGCTACCTACACAGAATAAGCAAATTTGTATCAACATGGGCCCTGAGATTAATCTATAAAGCCCGATTCACACAACGTTATAAGAATGGTATAAGGTATAGGTATAGTCACAAGCCGAGTTGGGCCATAGGGATTACGTACAAGGGTTCACACAAATGTGTCATTGCAATAGCAATAGCAATTGGTATAAGAGAGTTCAGATATTTCAACTTTCTTATGACGGACCAATCATGCGTTGAAACGTCACTTATAACACGCCAATGGGATGCTAGCAACTTGAATCAATGTAACAGATGCTTTCACTGTAAATTATTAGTCAAAACAAAAACTCACCGTATACAACCGGTACACATCAAGAAGACCTTGCATCCGGTGACTACGTGCAAAATATCTTCTCCCATCGGCGTCATTAATGATTTAACAACACAACAATAATGAATAATAATAATTATTCTTTTTCTTATTATTTTTAACTATTATTTTTAATTATTGTCAATACATTCGATGCCGGTTTGAAACGTAAATAACAGCTGCGGGAAGTCAGCTGATTGACAGCCAGCTGTAGTTACTCAAACTGCCGCCAGAGCAAGTCAAAGAAGTCTACACAAAAATGTAGTATCTTTTCAGGAAAGTCTTTGGCGTCCTCAGCTTATACCTTATACCACTTTCTTATACCCTATTCTTATTGCTATTGCAATACCTTATAACTTTGTGTGAATCGGACTTAACACAATCATTAATCCCCATCTAGAATACTGTGTTACTATTCTTCTAGGTATAGACAAATGTGAAATGGAGAAGATGCAAAAGCTCCAAAACAGAGCAATGAGGACTATTTTAAAATGTGAGTACAGAACACACAGAATTGACATGCTTGATACACTAAACTGGCTATCAGTGGAACAGAAAATAGTCACCAAGTCTATTATGTTCATTCATGATACTGTTAACACAAATAGAAAAGTGTACATGAAAGATCTATACCAGAAAAATAAGGAAATCCATTCACACACAACTAGGTCAGCTGAGGATTTCCATATGTTTACCCAAAACAATGAGACACACCAGAAGTCTCTGTTTGTAAAAGGACTAAAAATCTACAACACGCTACCGAAGAAAATTAAAGAAAATGTGAACAGAAAAGCTATACAGAAAGAAGTGCAAGAATTTGTAAAGATGACATACCCTTTAGAATAGTGGTAAAATAACTAGATGTGAACTGAAAGGAAAGTGACAAATATGAAAAGAAGATAAGGGTCAAAACTACTATGTGTTTTGTTACTAGCAGAAGACTGCTAAACCAAGAAACAACAACAACAACAGCAACAATTGGATCTGAGTCGCATTGAGGTAAATTCGACGTCTAGGCTTATACCAACTCTGCAACCGATTGGAACCAAGGAAGCTTCATCCTATGCGCGTTAAACTTGGTTGATATACGTAGGCCTAGGCCTAGTCCTTTCCTACGTTTTCAGCAGGGTAGGGTCTAAGCCCTAGACCTAGGCCTATCGTTTGAATTGCATGTAGGCCTAGGCCTATGCCCTAGGCCTATTGATAGCCGTCCTAGGCCTAGGCCTAGGTTTTAGGTACAATTGTTTGACGGATCAAGTGGTAGGCCTAGGCCTAGGCCCTAGGATGTGGTTGTCGCGAATTCTTAGAAAATTGTTTTGCCTAGGCCTAGGCCCTATAGCCTAGGACCGTAGGGCTACTCTAAGATCGTTATTATTTCCACAATGTTTGCTAGGCCTATCATGCAACTTAACAACAATGTTATTTGATAGGAGCCTGAAGCCAATATAATACGCCTAGGCCTGGCTTAGCTTAGGCCTCTACTTACAGCCTGCTCCAGATGATTTCTAGCCAAGTCCATGTTTTTCGTGTGAGTCAACAAGATATTTCCTAATTGTAAGTGAGTCCGAGCGTCTACTCTTGGTGGAGGTTTGAAATTGAAAACAGCTTGCAAACATTGTATACACAACTTTATGTTCGGTGGACTGGAGGTTCTGAAATTTTCTGCTAGACCTAATAATGACAGGTACCAGGCGTCTTGAGAAGACGCCATGTTGGCGTTCTGTTTTGGTCCCAAGATAACCTATACCGCTCCGCAGTCCGCACTCCGCAGTCGCGTTCGCGTTGCTGCAGTGTTGCCAGATGGCCAAAAATATGTACAACCTAACAAAAATATTTTTATGGCATCACCAAGGTCTACTGGATTACTCCGCCCATCGGCCTGGACCCTTATTCTGTAAAATGTTCTCGTTCTCGTGTGAAACGAAAACGAAATCTGCACCCGTTCCGAGGCTAGAAGGTACCAGCAAATAGTATTTCTCCATTGTAGTCACGTTTACGGTCACAGCTGACTATAATTATCAGAATGCAGAACGAAATCAGCCGCCAATTATGAATATGAAATTCTGGCACAGATTTTAGTCACATGGCCAACTGCTTGCGACAATAGTAGTCCCCGTGGAGCTACCGAGACCTCCTATCTTCTAAATCATGGCCGACCGAGTTCCGCCATCAACTTAATGCTAAGGTGTAGTTTTATCTCTATTTGACAACACTTTGACATATATCTTTACTTACCACCTTGTACTATACTATTGAACTAATTATTGTAATTTAAACATGGCATATATCCATTTATTTACTTAGATTGTTGAATTTACATGTTATGTCGTTTGATTTGGCATTTCGAGTCTTTATTGTGTCAAAAATAACAAGTGGCAGTTGTTATGGACTTGATACCGCAGCCTACTGCATGTTTTAACAGATATAGTGGGCAGTGACCGTTGACACCACATACACATGACTTCGAACAGTGCTATTCCAACGTCTTTGGACTGCAACCGAGAAATACCATTGGCTGCTACCATCCTAGCCTCCAAACAATACCAAATCGAGATTTCGTTTAGTTCTCGTTTCGTTTCACACGAGAACATTTTACAGAATAAGGGCCCTGTGCCGCTAGTAGCGAAGCCTAGCGGCAATCCAGTAGACCTTGTACTGAGCAAGGTCCACTAGATCGCTTGTAGCGCGCGCGCAGCAAATCCAGGGGTGTGTTCTTTGAAACGATCTGAGCAACCAGAGTGCTCTTTTGATCAGAGCATTGATTAAACACCTTTTAATCAATGATCAGAGCACGCTCCGCATCGTTCTTGCATAGATATAAATATTGTTACCAAGATACGTAACTCACTGCTATCTGGACGGTCCAAAACTGATTCTCTTTTGAGATTTCAACAATGCATTATTCTCGGAACGTCGCCATCAAAGATATTATAATATTCCCTACGTGAAAGATGTGCGACTCCCTATGGGCGAAATGAAGAACTGTTTGGACGCCATCTTGCTAGTCAGGTGTCGCTAACGCTATCTGTGGTATGGGCTAGGAACTAAACGAGGATTGGGCGAGCCTACCCCTGGTAGCTGGGGGGGGGGCAGGGTAATTCACGAGAAGAAGCTACTGTCATTAGCACTTCATATTTACCTGTTTTACCACATAAAATGATAATATTTATTATAAATAGGTAATCAGTAAATGACATTTAATGATATTTACAATATATAAGTCACAAAAACTATCATTCTCGTAATTTTCTGAAAATAACAAAATCAGCAGATGAAAACCTAGGGTTTGGGTTCATGCTAGATAAACCCGAAGTCTGAGGCTTTAAATTAAGTAGGACAGGATGTAGGGAAACAAATTCGCTTACAAATAATAAAACAGTATAGACAGATAATTACTATTTATTAAACGATTAACGCAATACAAACATTGGCACAAACTAATCACAGGTGTTCATTGCCTAGTCCTACACAGGTAGGCCTAGTAGCCTAGGCCTACTGATGGGTTACCTAAATATAAATAAAATTAAGGTCGGTAGCTACTGATGAATAATCTTGGCTACTGATGATTGTAGGTAGGTATAGCTATAAATAGAGAACATACAAGCCTACCTAGTAAAAATGGCAATGGCATGATTTTAAGCTAGGAGAGCTTGACAGCTGTCTGCAAGTCCGACAATTTAGGCCTAGATATAAACCGATTCAGGAGACAGAATATTCAAAGGAATTACATTGTAACTAAGTTTGATTTGGTACATACATAGGAATCACAGAGGCTAGGCCTACCATAAAAGACTACTGATTGGTTAGTCAACTTGTAGGCCTATTAAACTAGCCTAGTAGTAAATGTATTTGTGATGTTGACTATGAATTTATGAAAGCAAACCTAGACATTTGTAGACCTACACAATTACAAATCACTCCGTAGGCCTAGCTAGGCCTACTACTGTTTGCAATCATTGTCTTTAATGATTGTATGAAATAGGTCCTATATGAATATAATATAGGCCTACCAGGTAGGTATGTAAACACTAAAAGTATTCTTGTAATAGTTATTTACCTGAAGCGATTCTTTGGCACTTTTCCTCGAACAACAAACACTCTACTTTTTGATGAGCATATAGAAAACATAACTTGAATAATATGTAGACTTGGCATAAATATATGGATAGGTAAATATACGGATACATGATTTACGAAGTAAAAACTACGCTTAGGACGATAAGTTGGTAAAGCGATAATACTAGACTAGGTAATTAATAATCACAGATCACAATAGCTACTAATGATTAGAAGTTGGATTTGGACACGATGCGCTCTTCAGGTTTGGGCGTGACTCGTATTTTGGCTGCTAAGGTACCCATGACTCAGGAGACGAAACAAATCCTGAAAAAATAGAAAAATGAGAGCAGTAAAAAGTCCACATACATTTTACCCTTTCTAGGGCACATACACTTGCTATGGTATGGTATGGTAACAAAACAGGTGCTAAGTAGTGGAGAACTGGGAATGTCTAGTATTTGGCTAATGTTAGTAGATTCTATTAAGGATGGCACTTCCTCAGGGGCTGTTTATTCCAGTCGGTTGTTTGTTCCCTGAGTTACATTTGGGAATAAATTGTTGAGGCCTACATCTGTGCCGATTGCTACTGCGGACTGCTTAGAAGGTAATGGTTCATAGTCGATACTCGTAGTAGGCCTAATTTCAATATTGGTTGGTTGGTGGTGGATGAGACAGTGGTTCTATTTGAACATGATCAAAGATCGAAGGTCATGCATTTCTATTCAATCGACTTAACGAGTCATTGCTGAATTTACTTCTTGAAAAGTACCTGGAGTATGCAATGTAATCGTAATACGGTAGGCCTACTCGTGAAAGAAACTACCTTGGTTCTTACTGTGCTGTTCACAACTAAATCGCAATGCGGCAATCCGGATTGTAATCGGGAAATGTGTTCATATTACTACAATTTGCGATGCCGATGATCCCTTACCCCATCGCCTGAGAAATTTAGCGTAGGCTTTTCAACTGTATAAAGCTTGATACTAGTGATAGGCCTATAGCGGTAATAATGTATTCTTTGTGGAATGTAGCATGCCTTAGCTAGGCCTAATATTGTAAATGACTGATGAGAACAAAGTCACAACTGACAAGCTAAGTAACAAATTAAATGACACACATTAGTGCCTATTTATTTCACATTTTATGTCATGTGCAAGGTATTATGGAACGTGGCTAGTCACCCGCCAGTGCAACCTTGGCCTGGCAAGCTGACTGCAATGACAGCACACACACTCACCGTCGCCAGCCTAGACTGTATTCTTAACCAATTTTGTAAATATGTCGGTATGTACTTGATAAAGGATGTAGCTGTTTGTAGGTAGGTGTAGGCAAGGATGTAGGCCTAGTTTAACATATAACGTAACATAATATTTACTGCAATAGGCCTACGACCTGATCTGTGAGTGAAGGTCAATGTGCATTTTGACTTTAAAAAGTACCTATTGTGGACGGGCTAGTGTTCTTCGATTATGATTGCGATCAGGAGGATCCCAATTACGTTTACAATGCTATACAGTACCAAACAAGTCTACACTGTTGAACTGTAACAAATCACTGTTCCCCAATCGTTCAACCCTAGTCCGAGAGCGACACTAAATAAATGTAAGTTACAACTTGCGCGCTTACTCGGACATCCTAAGGCTTTGCAATAGCCGCACTCATTGCTAGGATTTCTTCTAAAGAATAGGCCTACTTCAAGTAAGAGATGCCTTAGTTTAGTAAGTTGACTAGGCCTAGGGGCCTAGGCCCTAGTCTAGGCCTACTAATATCTTATGCCTAGGTAGGCCTACATACATGTAGCCTAATGGTTAGGCTTATAACGTAATAATCATTGGGAAAACAAATAGCCTAGATACTGGATACGTGTAGAAAGGAGAAAAGAAAGGCTGTTTACTGGTTGACAATATATGGGCCTAGGCCTACAACAAGTATGAAAGTCTTGTATGCCTAGCTAGGCCTACCTAGGCCTAGCCTAGGGCCTAGGCCTAGCCTATTAGCAGATGGATTGAAATCTGGGCTTGGACCTTGCTTAGCCAAGTGAGCCTGTTACAGAAATTATTACTAATTACCACTGTATCATCAGTATTTTAAATTATACTGGCTAATATGCCTAGGCTCGTTACTTTTTTAAATTACACTTTCGCATAACGATGCCATTGGGATCGTTATGCCTAACCTAGGCACGCCGTAATATAACTGTGTGGAATAAAAGTTGGTAACTTATACAATAATGAAAAAATATACTTCCTTGATTTGTTGACGATCGTTTGCGGCGTTGAAGGCTCCTCTTCCGTCATTCCTTGTGCAGTTATTTCCATTTTCGAAAGCACGGTACGGAGATGTTAACATGTAACAGCCATTTTTAAATGGCGTGTCTTCGTTCGGTCGCTCGAAGTAGGTATTTGCTCGGTCGATATTTTTGCGAAAACGAACGCTAGCGCTATCTCTTGTTTGGCTTAAGAACTACCACGACTTCAAACGCTTCCATTGAAAGCGCTTCAGAAGCCTGGTCGCCATATTGAAATGACTACTTTATGTCCAATGGGTATAGGCACCGTGCGTTAGTACATACAGCGCGTGCAGTGGCAGAACTTTGCAGCTCGGGGCGGAAAGAAACAAAACAAGATCACGCCTCGGCCTACCAGCTGTCAATAAATGGCGTTTACATGTAATTGAGATTGTTTCTTCCAATAATTGTTGCGTAATTGTATGATACATTATTAGTTATGGCTGAAGGGGCAGCAAGAAGTGGCAACAAGGGTTGTTGTATTGTTGGCTGCACAAATCGGTACCAAAATACATCGATAGGCGGAGGCGCTCACTTTTACAAGTTTACGAGCCTAGCCTAGGCCTACCCATATGCTAGCAACGCTAGGCCTATGTTGGGCCCGGTCTGCCCACAGAATGCAACAATGATTTTTCTTTCAGTATACCTAACTTTCAATTGCGTACTTAAAAGAGTCCTACTTGGTATAAACCACAACACATAAAATAAAATATACAATACTTACTTCAATTTTAACATCATAGGGCGTCAAACTCACTGACGTCTGCCTGACCACTTTCGACGTTATAAAATTAACCACACCATCTCGAGTTTCCGTTAAATCAAAAACATGGTCAAATTTAAAGAATCCTTGCCATTCAATAAAAGATTGCTTTGCCTCGTAGCCTGGATTTATTTTATTAAATCCGTATTTAATGACGATACACTTCGTACCTCCCGCGTGGTTTTCCATTGCGACGGTGCAATGTTTTCATAACCGAGGTGCGCCAGTCTGACACATGAGCGCTTCAATCGAGCTCACTAGCGCGCTCAGTGGCCAAACACGGTGCCTATACAGATACTCGCGTACTTTCTTTTTATAGCCGTCAATATCAATGAAATACGCCAGGCGATGTATAACACATTGAAAAACACACATGTTAAAATGTAAACAAACAGGCAATCATACAATATGGCGGGCATCGAGGAACGAGCATAGTTCCTCGGACCTCCATTCAGTTACATATCTGGGTAACAACATTTATATCTATGGTTCTTGTAATCCCGAGTGGAGCGCTCTAGCGCGCTCCACATACTCGGATCTGGGGATGAGATTTCACAGAATCCTTGGTCAAGTCCTTAGTCACGGCCAATCAGCACGCAGTATTCCCACTGTCGGCCAATGAGAGAAGCCTGTTGCGGCTAGTCAGTTTCATGAACGCGCTCTTAAGCCGCGTTTACAATCACTTAGCGCTCGTAAATTAACGTACGCGAATTTCACGAATTCGTCAAATTTAGATGGCTGTCTACAACCAATTTATGAACTTCGCTAAATTTACTTCAATCAACAAATCAGAACATTTCTGGGGGAGAGAATTTGCTCTGCGCATGCGCCACTTAACCAACTTTGTCAAATTAACGAAAAGTTGAATTTGATTGAACTTTCGTCTCAGCTTGGCTTGGCGTACGTAGCGTTATTTTGCTTAATTTCAATGTAGACGATGCCATATGATTTGTACAGGCTCAACTCGTGGGCGTACGTCAAGTAAGTTAATTTACGAGCGCTAAGTGATTGTAAACGCGGCTTTAGTCGCTAGTCGTTAGTCACTAGTCAGTTATGTAAACCCGCCATAACCTTCTTGATTCACTTTTTGTGCAATGGTGTGCAACGTGCATACCACAGCCTTATCGACGGGTCAATCCGCGATATCGCGGATTGAACTGACGTTCGAGAAGGCTGTGATGTGAGTAAAGATTACTCGGACATGGGTGCCCACATGCTTGGCCAACATGCAGGGTGTGTTCTTTGAAACGATCTGAGCAACCAGAGTGCTCTATACTCGATCTCTTATTTGATCAGAGCACGCTCCGCATCGTTCTTGTAATCCCGAGTGGAGCGCTCAGAGCGCGCTCCACATACTCGGATCTGGGGATGAGATTTCACAGATGCATAACCTTCTTGATTCACTTTTTGTGAAATGTGCATACTTGATACTTCTTTTACTATTTTTTATAAATGTAAATATCGTGGATATGTGGGTGCCCACATGCTGGGCCAACATGCAGTAAAAAGTAAGTGATTAATACAAATTTAGTCATAATTTAAAACATTCATTAATGATTTTGGCGGGAAGGCCTATGTTTTGACCAAAGTTTTGACGGCGGGAAGGTTTTTGGCTCACACTGGTCCGCGCGTCCATAAGAGTAAGCATGGAACGAAAATGTAACTCGCTGTATCTTTTGATACACGCAAAAGTTATGAAAACAAATTACATCACATTATTCGACAGTTCATACTGTTAAATATGACCTATCAGTTGGTTACTGAACGTAGCCCAAATTTAAATGAGTACGAGATATGTGTCGAGAATGTGTCGAGAATACCACCAAATTAGGCGGGCTCGGCGGCTGCCGACCGAGCGCGGTTGCCAGATTGTTTTCACGGGTGCAATAACATACAATTTTAAACATATTTTTGGCATTTCCATGAAACATTATTGTACTTGACAATTCATGGCAACAGTAGACACATTGCTTATGCAAGTGCAAGTTGTTGTCACGGTCGTAGGCTATAAAAATATGCATACGTTTTTTACTTGAGATTTGTCAACACTGCACTGTACAAACAGCGTTCACTTCAACTCGAAAGTATACCTATATAAACTTGAGATTAATAAAAGTGTTTTATATCATTGTAAAGAGGAAACTTCACAGTTTCTTAGAATGTGCATTTGCTTCTTGTACGTTCTCTGGTACAGGCGGTAGCGCTTACGAAAAATCTAGTACGGCTTATTTAGATAGGACCTTTATTTAGCTATCCTCCTAGGGCAGACACCGCTTGATGGTTGAGAAACTTTAGATAAAGTGGTCGGATCATGGTACTATTATAAATCCATGGTCGGATCATGGTCGGATCATGGAGTTATAAGTTGAGAAGGAGGTCTAGGTGCGCAGTAGAATGCGTACGAGATAGAGTGTCGGTGTACGAGATACGGTGTCTGCACGGAGGTGCAGACACCGCGGGACGGCAGCCATTTTAGTTGTTTAATTCGACTGTGACCCGCGAAGTAAGCCGTGAAATAGTGCAGAGCGATTGGAACAAGAGTAAAATAAACGGAAATTATTAAGGAAAACGTTAGGCCTATCACAAGTGTAGAAAAATGAGTAGTACACCTTCACGAGGAAGGCCTAGAAGTGGTGGGCCTACAATTAGGCCTACCAAGGTTCTTGAACAGGTCCAATCCCAGAATGGTTTATCTGAAAACAAGGCACATTCCTGATCATCCCTCAAAAACGTAAATCCACTTGGACATTTGCTAAAGGAAACGGCAATCACACAAAGTTACAACTATTCTATCTAGGCCTAGCTAGGCCCTACATAGGCAAGAGTTAGCCCTAGGCCTATAAAGTGAAGGCGATTTTGGAGAGGTTATGTTGACAACATGTATCGCCCACTTTTAATGAACTGTACGACTGGGCGTAGAACCATGGTAGAATAAGACCTATGGTTTATTTTCAATAGGCCTAGATTTACTGAAAAGTATGTATTAATAGTCGTAGCTTAAGCTTAATTACAGTTCAATGGTTTTAAACAGGCTACTTCTTAAGCCTAGGCCCTACACTAGCCTGACAGTAGGGCAGTATCAGGACTTCATTAATTTGTATTATGTATTTTTCTAAGCAAATCGATACAAATTCTTACTCGACAAAATGATAAGGTACCAGCAGAGTAATTGTGTACACTTACCTCAATTTATATGTACGTTCATACGTATTTAACTTCTTATAATGTCGAGCTTCGTAGCCTGCAATACTCACTATGTCTGAAAGTAAACAACTAAAATGGCGTCACTGTCAAAGTACCGGAAGTGACCACATTATGATCGCGCTCTTCCATTCAAGCTAGACCTCCTTCTCAACTTATAACTCCATGGTCGGATCAAGTTCTAAATAAAGTTATTTTTCATCTCTAGATGTTCCAAACCAAACACACAAGCGGTGTGTTCATTCCAACGTTCTTTTATCATTGCAATGCTCAGACAATTCGGTCACGTGACCACGCACGCTCCACTCGATCAACAGATCGTAAAGATCAGTAACAGATCAGTAAATCCAGTAGATTTTGGCACTGCTCAAGGAGATCAAGAAGGCCTTGGTAGGAGAAACAATAATTTGTTCTGATCCATGTTCTGATGGAAAACAAAACAAAAAACAAACAAATACACAAACAAAACTTTCACTTAGTCGTTGTCCATCATTAAAAGTTTTAAATGGCAAGCAGTTTGTTTTTATGTGTATGGTTGCAATTTTATTATAGCCGCATTCACATAAAATATGACAAGTGATTGACTACCCAAAGAAAGATATGAACACTACACAACTAAGTTCTTTGACACGTATGATCTGCCACCTAGAACAAATGAATCGAACTGATTGACAAACAACGAGCTGTCAAAATAATAAAATTGCAACATTATGAAGAAAACGAGGTATGGCGATAGTAACTGTTCACCAGTTAAAACGTTTAATGGCGGGTTTACATAACTGACTAGTGACTAACGACTAGCGACTAAGAGCGCGTTCATGAAACTGACTAGCCGCAACAGGCTTCTCTCATTGGCCGACAGTGGGAATACTGCGTGCTGATTGGCCGTGACTAAGGACTTGACCAAGGAGTTGAGCTATGTTCAACTTCTTAGTCAAGTCAAGACAAACCTTAGTCACAGCCAATCGGAGAGCAGTATTCTCATTCGTAGCCTAATTGTTAGTCACTAGTCAGTTATGTAAACCCGCCATAATGATGGGCTTAACCAAGTTGTGAAGGTTTTGTATGTTTCTTGTTTGTTTTGAAGATTTGTTTTCAAAATAAGAATATTTTATTGTATGACAGCTTCATAGAAATAATAAATAAATAATATTCGCCGGAAATAGTCAAAAACAAATATACACTTGACAGTAATTGAATAGTGGTATTGACTTCCGTTGCTCCACATTCATTGGCTGAACGCGAACGTTGTGATTGGTTGTAACTATGACTTCCAGATATCTTCAATTCGTTAGTCAATAGTCAATAGTCATAAGTCAAAAGTAAAGTTGTGTGAACGTCAGCACGTATCGCCTATGGTTCAATTCGCTTAGTCACTAATCAATAGTCAATAGTCAATAGTCAATAGTCACTAGTCATTTATGTGAACGCGGCTTATTTTGACAGCTGATTGTTTGTCTATCCATCAGTTCAATTCATTTGTTCCATTGTTGTAGTTCAGATGTGACGTCAGTTGCGGGTTCCCTAATTTTTCTCGCAACCAAGGTCTACTGCTCGCAACGAGCGCGGAGTTCCGTCGTATAATAAGGGTTGCCGCTATAAAAAGAAATTGCCACTGTTTTTTTGTTACTCATACCAATAAACAATGAATAGTTTTAGTATTTCATCATTTCATTTTTGTTTTGTATTTATCTTTCATAGAAATTTAAATAAGATTACTTTTTTGAGTTGTCTTTCTATGACGAATTTTGCACTTCAAAAAAATAGATCCAGACGTTATTTTACACGTTTTTTTGTTATGCGTATGTGCGTCTCAAGTAAAGGATGGTCCACACAGATTTTTTAAGCATAAAATTTAAGGTTTAACGCGTAGTCGTAAAGTTGGATCATAGGAAACACGTACTGGCGTTCACACAAACTTTTAGTTTTAAGACATTGTTTTCAACAACGTCTTAAAACCTTAAATCTTATGCTTAAAAAATCTGTGTGGACCAGCCTTAAGCCCATTCCACACTTCAACCATTGCATCGGCATGGACTTATAATAGTAACTAACGCAGTTACTATTGTTTTTAGTTAATTGAAAAGTTGTACTCGATAATAGGAAGTAGGAACCCTCTTTTCATGGTCTAGCGTAAGGCGGGAGTTACACGGAGAAGTAAGAAAAGTAAAAAGCAGAAAGTAAAAAGTGGAGATAACAGCTTACGGGACTTTTCATTTGTTCGTCAACATTCAGTAGCGCCGGAAGTTAATCTTGCTAGGGGGGGCACATGAAGACAGTGGCATATCCGAGAATTTACCATGTGGGGGGGGGGGGGGAGTCGCACATCCCAACCAGAAAGGGTCAAAGGGGTCTAGGGCAAAAGCACCAGCCGCCGGAGGCTTTTTCGCCTAAAGCGTTTTTGTTTTTCACATTTGACGTTTTAAACGCCTGTGAACAATCGTAATGTCATAGAGTAGGTTTCTTATTTTCTTTTTCTTTGTTCTTTATTATTCTTATATTTTCTTTTTCTTATTGAATTCGGCTATGAATCAAGGGATATCGAATTTCTTTACCAAGTCTTGACACAGGCGTCCCTAAGATTGGAAACGGTTCCTTCTCTCTGTGTACTTATTTTTTTTTTTGGGGGGGGGGGGGGGGGCTTGGATATGCCATTGCATGAAGGTGACGTGCGTCAAGCGCGTGTTCTCTGCGTATACGGTTCTGCCTAAAGGCTGGTCCACACAGATTTTTAAGACATACGATTTAAGGTTTAACGCGTAGTCGTAAAGTTGGATCACAGGAAACACGTACTGGCGTTCACAAAAAGTTTTAGTTTTAAGACGTTGTTTTCATTGTTGTTTTTAAAACAACGTCTTAAAACCTTATGCATTATGTCTTCAAAATCTGTGTGGACCAGCCTTAAGCCGCCGGAGTGACTATAGTTGTGATTACATATAACAGGGGGTTGGGGTCAGTGCTTAAAGTGGACTCGGAGAAGTAACGATTGCACGATTGCAAGTGTAAAGTATAGATAATGCGGGGAACCGGGGGGTTTGGGGGGGGGGGGAGCACGGCCCCCCAGTTTTGCCCCGCAGGGAATTTTTTAGGGTGTTTTGTCATGAACCAGGTTCAAATGGCTTTGGAGAGGGGTCGGGGGGTTGAGGACCCGTCCTAAAATAATATACTTTGGCGTGGAAAACCAACGTTGAAACATGTATGTATTTATAAATAAATAGCTTGGATGAGCAAATACAAAGTACAACAAAATGTTCAACATAAACCGCAAATACACATAAAATTAAAATCGACAAAAGTTAGTGCCGGTATGACATACCGTCGGTATTTTTTGTAACGATATGCATACCGGCTCATACCGCCCCACTTAAGCCACTGTTGGGGGGGGGGGGGGGGGGGGTAGGGGTGGCTATGGGTAGGCTGCATTCCGATTTATCTCATATTATGCCACTGTGTACAATAACGGTAGAAATAATATTCTCTGGAAATTCAGCATACAAATAAACTAATTGCGCAATGATTGTTACACCAAAACATGCGCACATCCGACTACTACTACTTGTACCACTAAAAAGTAACATTTCATATCAACACTTACTGACACGGCGTCTAGTTCTGTCATATTCCTCATATTGCTACAAACTCATTCAGTGGAACCAGTGCAACAAACTATGCCATGCACGTGCAAAAGATCTCACATCTTCAGATTTCGAAGAAAAATGTGTTTCGCTACCTCGTCTGCGGGAGCTTTTAAAAGCACATACAGGACTGTAATAAGATATGTTAATAAAACAAAAGTATTTTACATTTTTGAGCACTGAATATAAGCAGAATTCTCTACTTCAAGGGGGGGGGGGCAAATCGATATTATTGCCCCCCCCCCTGTTCCGGCGCCACTGTCAACATTGTCCTACTTTTGGGGAAAACTTCCCACTTTTCACTTTTTCCCGTAACTACACGCCAAACATATTATAATAATAATATTCCCTGTACCCGCTATCTCTACTCTTTACTTTCAGCTTTTTACTTTTCTAAAGCGGGTGTTACACGGAGAAGTAAGAAAAGTAAAAAGCAGAAAGTGAAGACTTTTCACTTGTTCAACATTGTCCTACTTTGGAGAGAACTTCTCACTTTTGTTCTTTTCCCGTAAGCTACACGCTATCTCTACTCTTCACTTTCTGCTTTTTACTTTTCTTACTTCTCCGTGTAACACCCGCTTTGGGGTCGCGCCCAGTATAGAGGGGGCGGGGGGGGGGGGGGGTGCATGGGGGGGTTGTACCTTCATTCATATTCATCAGTCATCATTATGGAAGAGACGGAACCGTACCGTTTCGAGCCGCAATACGGAAAGATATGCAGTGATAACGGAAAACATTTATCAAAAGCCACAGACTAGATCAGTTTTGTGTGTCTCCTTCTCGAGAATATCCTGCATTCAAAAACCATTGTTGGCAGTTTTTTTTTTTGAGTATTTCAACCCCAAACACCCCCTAAAAAATAATTTTTTACGGAATTATCTTTAATAATTAATAAATTTATTATTATTAATTTATAATTTATTATTATTACTTTAATTAACTGCCATAAGTCCGGAGAAAATTATCATCAAATTTATTTTTAAAACTCTGTTAGTAGCAAAATGTACTTTAAAGAATTTGGCTATTTCACATTTTCATTTGTATCGAAATTCGAAACTAAACAAGAAAATGGCTCTCTGACCATGTTCTATTATAAATCCATGCTCTGACACAACATTTTCAGTTTTTGCTGAGCAACAATGAAATGTTTCACTTTATTGCAAGTAAACGGTACAACATAGAGATATATTTTTTCCCGAAAACACAAGAAAAGTAAAAAGCAGAAAGTGAAGACTTTTCACTTGTTCAACATTGTCCTACTTTGGAGAGAACTTCTCACTTTTGTTCTTTTCCCGTAAGCTACACGCTATCTCTACTCTTCACTTTCTGCTTTTTACTTTTCTTACTTAACAATCGTCAGCAATATGTTTGTTTGAGAATCCTGTGTCGTGTACTCGTGTAGTGCAATTTTAGTGTAAAACTAGACTAGGCCAATTGCAGTGCAGGCTTTTACACCTGATTTTGCTACACCTCACCCAGAATTAAAAAAAAACATATTTTTAACATTAACACACGGACCTATTAGGTTTTGAGGCTATGGTAGGCCTATGCATGCTCACAATTTCCGTATATAGTCCCAAAGAACCCTAATATACATTTAATATCAGTTTTAAATACGTTACAGATAACAAATTAACTAAATGTATTATCTCTGGTTTTACCATCTACAGAAATTGAATGCGTTCATCTTGATTTTAGTGATCTTATTTTGAACGAAAAGCAGTTGCGAGAGAAATAAAACGCCGCAATCTGCAATAACAAAACAAACGAACTTAATTTACACACATGGATTCAGTTCCTTATTTATTGCTTTGTATGTAATGTATACCTATGTATAGCTACTTGTAGTGAATGTTATAATAATAAAAAAAAAATAATAATAATAATAATAATTTTTGGCGAGTTGGGCTGTTTTTTGCCGCAGTTTTAAAATTCCCGCACGGATCGGAGGTGTTGTCGAAACTCCACTTGTCGTTCCCACCCAGTCAGTGTGGCCATACTTCAAACTACATTCGTGGCATACGTCTTTCCTTTTGCAAGAGTCCACCATTGTTAGTGATACGTATTTCAACTTGGCCTAGGAAATCGGCTAACATCCAAAATGGTATGTAACTTAAAACTTTATTATCAGTTTCACTACATTTAGAAAGATCTTATACATTTCTATTTACACTCAATTTTGTAATTTATTGAATGATGTTAAAGTTACGGCGCCTCTAACTTGTCGATTGCACAATGTCGCGCAACCAAAATGTCAATCTCTGCACATGGTTCTAGTGACTTCTAATGTAGTTCAAAAATACTATTTTGGTATTTTCATGAATGAAGCTTGCAAACATTATCCTCATGTTTCTTCCTTTTGGTGTTTTCCTTGAATTTATAGCATTCATGTAATTATCCGTGACCAAGCCTAGGCCTAACCTTAACGTACGCCTAGGCCTAGGCCCAGGCCCAGGCCCTCGACTTGTCTTGCAACCGTCGCATTGTCACTGGCGCTTCTCATCCCTCTTTAAGCCCCTTTTCAGAACTTTCCAGAATATAATTATTATCCGTTTCGTTTAAAGGGCAAAAGCTGTTTTATCAGGCGCTGCTTCCTTGTTCAGAGGTTCACCATATGTTACATAGGCCCTAGCCTAGGCCTAGTTTTTCGTGGGTGGAGGCTAAGCCTTGACCAGCTCAGAGTTGCGTTTAAGCCCGTTAATATATCACTGAAGTTAAAACGGCTCAGTGATACTTTTAATGTTTAAATCGGTTTAATGATTGTGGTAAACACATTGATCTAGAATGAATTGCAGTCCCTGCATTCCAGGTCATGGATGATGGTTATGTGGCAGTTTTCTATCTTCTTAATCACCCACTCACCGTGCCGATTAGCATCATTATTCAAACATGAGGCGTTAAGCCATAATATCACTAGGCCTACCACTAGTATGAAACCGAATGAACTTAGGCCTTGGCCTAGCTTGAAAAAGTGACTTGCACAACGAAGCCTGTTTTAATATTTTGCGATAAACTCCCTCAACCGATTTGAGATGCCATCACAACATAACATCTGAAAAAGTAAGTTCACTTTAATTAAACGGTTTTTTACCTTTTAATGTAGACCTAGGCCTAGGACGTGTCTGAATAGGCTACCATTTATGATGTCATTCTTGTTCTCAGTCTTGTTCTTATTCTTACTCTCGCTCCAGATGCATGTATTTGGACGAGAGCCGGACATTACTTGATTTAAGTAGGGTTAGGGTCGTAACCCCTCATCAGATCCACATATTTTTTTAAATCGACATGTATAACCAAAATGTAAGATCAAATATGCATTATATTTAATAATGATTACATTGAAGTAACTTTAGAATGCCACAGGCTTTAAATACTTAACAATTAACTGAGATTGTTCTGACCCATCATCCGCCATCTTCCGGAATGAAATCTAGTGTGCACTTTCAATTCTCGGTCTTATTCTTAGTGATGTAGTCACGCCGCGCGACAGTATTTGGACGTTACTAGATACGTCACGGACTATTGATGACGTAAAATTAAGAATGAGAATAAGAATGAACGTCGTTTTGGTACTATTTGGACAAGTCCCTAGTCTATGGGATACTGTATTACAGGTCGAGTGTGGGTAAATATCGGCCACTTCAGTCCACGCCCGAAAACGCATTTTTTGTTGGGAATAACACCGCAAATACTTTGTAAAATAATTTTTGTGTAATTTAACCACTTTTTTCACTAATAAATATTTCATCGTGCGGCCTAGCCCATTCATATGATCTCTTCAGGAAAGTTGTTTTATTTCAAGATTTAACGCCATTTCCTCACCGTACCTTTTAGAGGTACGTTCACAAAAAACCAGACCCAATAACCTTCCAAACTTTCGTTGCATGTCAGACCTCTAGGCAAAGATCAACCAGACCCAATAACCTTACTAACTTTTGTGGGATGTCACTGTCAGCTAGCTGAGCAAATCTAATAACATTTTGCATTGGTAGGCCTTCAGAACGTTGGCAAAGTCATCTCTGCCATGTTATCAACGAGATTGATCTGTCAAAAACATAAATTCAGAGTAAAAATATTTCATGGATAGACTTCATATTTAAACCAAATTTTGTGACAAATAAAACATGGACACGTTAGGATAAGTTAGGCATATAGGTTTAACTTAAGCCGATGCCTTGCATGCTATTTTATTGACTTGGGCTATTAGCTGAACGTTAATTATTGACTTGGGCCGTGGTTTTAATGGGGGGTTGGGGAGAGTGTACCTAAATCACAAGGGGGGAGTTATTTTACTTTCAACACAACTACAACTGTCGAACTCTTTGCGCCCGGAAAAGCTTTCAAGGTATTTTCCTCCAGGGGCCTCATTCCTGTACATTTTCTTAACTCTCCTTAACTCTTGCTAATCCCACGTTAAAATGATGGACAGAAGACAGGCAGAAGTAATAAATACAAACAAAAAGTACTTGATGACCCACCCAGGGTCATGAATGTTTGTCGTTCTAAAAAATGGGTCGCGGTTCTAGAAAGTTTGGGAAGCACTGTATTACACGTTTCACCTTTTTTTTTTTTTTTGGTACGGGTAGACACGGGCTCAATTGTTACCCCGACGCTTCGCCACTGATGTTAACAAAGAAGAGGGGTGTAACTTATTATATACCGGTCACCGAATCGCACTTCTTGAGTTAGTTAACCAAGATTACATATATTAGTCAAGTAACAATTTTGTTTCAATAATCAATAAATATTGAAATATAGAATAGTTTATAATCCTAAACCACTTTGGGCCACACCAGACTAGCCCCTGGGCAGCAGATTGCAATGTCTGATTTAAAAGAAATCTTAATGCCCAATATAGAGTTTGAATCTAGCAATTTGTTTCTATTGCAAATTATGCAAATTCGACTCTCCAGCCCCACCCCCCCCCAGTTCCATAAGCCGGGAGCACAGCTAGTGGCCTATAATAAAAACATTTCTCAGTATGTGTAGATTTGCCTGTTTAATAGGCAACATACATACGTTTTTTTTTTTTTTTTTTTTTTTTTTTTTTTTTAGCACATCGTTTAATAGTATCAGATACAAAAGGTATATTAATACAAGTCCTAGACTCCTAAGTAAAAGAGAAATTTTAAATAGATTTTATTTATGTGGTAGCGTTTATTGAAGTTTCAACTCGGGGATCTGAAACGTCAAACGCGTACAGGTAGCTGTGACGTAATGATTCAGTAGACGTGGTGTAACAAACCAATCGCTGAGGCGGTGAGCGTACACAGGCACAAACCATGACGTCAAATCCCATCAACATGGCGGCGGCTCGTTTTTCGCGCCATTTTATTTATCGTTACTAAACCAATTATTTTGAGGCAGACTGATCCGTTTTTCAAAATTCAAAGACAAAATTATTAAATGAGAGACAAGGTATTTAAAAATCGATTAGAATTTTTATACGTGTGTTCCCTATTGAGCCGACTCCTTTATGGCTCCTCGTAAGCCATCTGTTTGGTGGCAAATAATAGGAAACACAGGCACCACTTTAGGGCTGAGTCGTTTAAACGTGTAAACGCCCGCCAGAAAATATACGTGTACAAACATTCATACACGTTTAACCGTGTCAAAACCCAATTCACAGATTCTTCCGATGTAACAGTGCTTCGACGAGCCGACGAGGCATAGCTTAGTGTGTGGAGTCAAAATGACTGGACAGTTGGACACAACGGTGGGGAACACAATCAACAATGAATATTATAATAAATCAACCGTGTTATTTCGTTGAACATTTTTTTTCGCAACATTATAACTCACTTTTTTGTTATCATTTTGTGAACTGGAGTGGTGTTATGTTTAAACGTTTAAACGCGAAAAATTGGGAAAAATAAACGTTTACAAAATTAACCGTTTTCTCCCAGCCCTACACCACTTCAACTGGAGCTACATATTATCGGTGAAGTGTAAATACCGCGTGTCGCCTTTTTGACAAAACTTGGTTGTTTATTATTTTGTAATCATGAATCCCATTGGCACAGCTTGGATTTCCACAAGTACTTATTTAACCAATTGAAATGCTGTAAAGACAAGAAATTACACCACGTATGAGCAAAAACCAACGGAATGCTATTGCAAAACCGCGTACCTCTTGAGTAAAACCCGCGCGAGTATAGTTTGGTTAGCCGAATGGTTCCCCCAACGAAAGATAACATTCAGAACTAAGACCCTTATTATGGTCTTTGTGCATTGAATGTTGATGTTTCATGTCATGTTCTTTTAATCGCCTCATCGTACATTCTCTCTGGCGACGGAAATGTTTCAAATTTACTCAAATACATTAAATGAATTCTCTCAGCCCATTGACGCTTAACTGGATATAAGCCTTCTTATTGGCTGTCTCTAAAAACATGGCTTTCCGTTTGACTGGTAATTCATGTCCACTTAAGAGTGTTTTTGCATTTTGGCAAAACAATTTAAAATGTAAGATTTACATAAAACAAAACTTAACTGGTGGATGATTCCACTAACCGTCTGAGCAACCAAACTATACTCAAGAGTATGAATGCGAAAACCGCGTTGTTATTTAAATAACTTGTGTTTTTGATGTATAGATGATCTGTGAATGTAACAAGCATTAAACAATATTCGATTGATATTATGATGGTTATTCCCGGTCTCCTGAACAATTTGTAAAACATTTCTTACGCGATATTGCCACTTCACAGACGATACGTAATATACATACTTATCTAATATCTATACATACAATTGACCGACCCCACTTTCCGTGGTGCAGGAGGGGGGAATGGATGGATGGATGGATTTGAAGAAGTGGCTTGCATGCAAGACGCAACACAATTACTATCTTCTGTAATATTAAACTGGAATTATTGCTTTGAGAGTTTCTGGATTATGGCACTGAATCCATAGGATTTGGGCTGAAAAAAAGGGGGGAGGTGACAACAGATTAAAACAAGTTTATGTTAATCATTTTGTGGTTAACTGCTTTGCTGGACCTCACACAATTATCAGAGGTTAGTTGGGTGACTGCCTCTAGTAGGTCCTATTAGCTCATTAATAGGGCTGTGCAAATGAGTGAAAATGCCTCCCCGGGTACCCGAAATTATTTTTGTATGCAACCTTCATTTTTTCTATATGTTATTGTTACGCAATATGTAAATAATATTATTTAGAATTATCATCTCTTGGTTGAGTAACTCACTATATTTCTTTATTGTATAATAATCACACCACAAATAACTAAGTAAATAAATATGAATTATAACATAAAGTAAACAATAGAGTAGGCGTGATGAAGTGAGTTGAATCAGTTTATACTAAGGTTGCCCATCGATGTTAAATTACAACATCGACATCGAAATCAAAACATCGATGTCACATCGCTATGTCGGACATTTTTCGACATCAACATCAAACGTGAAATAATCGACATCGGAAAAAAAAAGTTCCTTAACAATGTAAAAACTAAAAAGAAAAACTATCAAAACCGCAAAACCTTCTGGTAAGTTGATGTTGTGTTGTAACATTGTCGACGAGCGGAGTACAGATCTAGTTTTTATTATTATTATTTTGTGTAAAAAACGATTCGATTTTTGAAAAAAACAATCGATGTCGGAAATTTGCATCGACATCGATTATTAATCGATTAATCGATGTCGATGGGCAACCTTAGTTTATACCATAAAAAAATAATCATAAGCTTGTTTTGTGAGTGGTCATTTCACGAATAAATAGGTTTATATGCTCAAGTGCTAGTTTTTTTGACAAAATAATCACTGCAGCAGACAGTAGGCCGCTACGTGCTTGTTGCTGACAAGTGAAATAATGAACGGCGGCAGCAGTAAACAAGTCGAACTACGAGTACCCGACGGCACACCCGGGCCCAGCGGGCGGGTACCCATAACCAACCGCAGCTCATTAAGTTGCTTTCCTTGTCCTATTGGCATGTTCAATTTCGACCCTGTTCACTGTTAGTCTTTTTAAACTTACTAGTTACCACTGACTTAATGCTAATTTTCTTCCTGAATCTGCAGTGGGCCCAAATTCGTCATCTTGTGCTTGTACAATGTTGGTACCAGTACTCAATATGGGGCGCACTTGACATGTACTCTTTTTCCAGGTGAACTTTACGGTAGACGAGATCCGTGGGATGATGGACAAGAAAAAGAACATCCGTAACATGTCCGTCATTGCTCATGTAGATCACGGCAAATCTACTTTGACAGACTCTCTAGTGTCAAAAGCTGGTATTATTGCCGGAGCCAAGGCCGGTGAAACCCGCTTTACTGACACAAGAAAAGATGAACAAGAGCGATGCATCACCATTAAGTCCACGTAAGTAAAGTTATAAATTTAGTTATGGATAATTATTAGATGAGGCTTGCTTCCGATATCGATTCCGCTGATTCCTTGCCAAAAATCAAATGCATTTTTAATTAGTTTATTTTAAACTTATCAGCACCGCCCCTTTACTCCCAATTGGTAGTACATTTGAACCAGCCAGTCTCCCCCCTCAACTCTCATTAGTCGATTTCATCTCCCTCTCTCTCTTATTAGGGAACTTGCATTTGACAGACCCCTACTCCTTGGTTTATCATGTGGTGGTATGCATGTTTAAATACGTTTCCTGTTTTCCTCTAAATATTAAACGCGTGGACCTGTGCACGCCGCTCCCACAGGGTTACTGTGTGCTACTTGCCACAGCATACGATTTTAGCTCACCGACGATTTTAGCTGACCGATGGCGCTGCTGAACCAATATCCCACACGAAATGCACGTGTACAGTGCACACCCTAATTCTAAAATCTATTGGGTAAGTGGGCACGAACATGTACATGCCTTTCACAGAGAGAGAGAGATTACACGTTCACTGAAATACGCGTTTTTGACCATCCCTAGTATAGGAAGCTTTCAAAGACCTTCCCTGAGGGAGAAAGGGAGAACTGCTTTATCGACTCTGGAAACGCATGTAGACCTAACTGATAACATATTTTGTTTCTAGTGCCATCTCTATGTACTTTGAACTGGCTGAGAAGGATCTGGTATTCATAACCAACCCTGACCAACGTGACAAGAATGAGAAAGGATTCTTAATCAATCTGATTGATTCTCCCGGACACGTTGACTTCTCGAGTGAAGTGACAGCAGCACTCCGTGTTACAGATGGAGCTCTTGTTGTTGTAGACTGTGTTTCTGGTGAGTGTTTTATTAGTATTAGTGATAACAGTTAAGAATGTTCTTAAGAGCGAAGGATACCTCTACGTCAAAAACCGCAGAAAATTTTCATTTTTAAATTATATCTCAAGATTGAAACACAAAGTCGAAAATCTGAGACACCATAGCACTGTGGTATGGTTAGCCCTACAGACTGAATAATAAATGTATTTAACGTTATAATCAGTATGACTGTGATAACGATTTCCTTAGTAATTTAAGGAAATCGTTATCACAGTCATACTGATAATAACGTTAAATACATTTATTTTTCAGTCTGTAGGGCTAACCATACCACAGTGCTATGGTGTCTCAGATTTTCGACTTTGTGTTTCAATCTTGAGATATAATTTAAAAATGAAAATTTTCTGCGGTTTTTGACGTAGAGGTATCCTTCGCTCTTAACCGGGTGTGGTAACCAGGTTTTAATAGGTTAATAACGGCAACATAACTAGTTTTCGTCTAACAGAAGATAACTGACCTAGAATTTTGTCTTCTAGGCCTACTTTAAGGATGTGGGATTTTTGTTGTCATAAATACCACTGTCATAATACCTTGTGGATATTGATTTCAATTTATTTTCAACGCAGTGTCCGAATATATAATATGCTTACTGCTTAGGCCTATTTGCATTGTTTATAATTAATCCATTTTAATTAAGTTATTTGGTTCCACAGCTATTCACCCAAACTTCAGCTCTCATGTATAGCTTCCTCCAAGTTTCACTTTTTGCATTTTACGGAATCAAGCCTCTGCGCCTAGTAGAAAGTTTAACCCTCATTAGTCAAACCTACTTGTGTCACAGGAGTAAGGGGGGTGAAAACTGAAAAGGTTGGGGAAACCTAGGTCGCAATGACATGTTGTGGGGACATGCGTGATGTTCCCCCTTCCAGCACAATCTGTGGTATACTTGAGTTTGTGCAGGGCTGGCTCGTCTGACTCTGTCGCAAACACTGACAGTATTGCCTGTGCTATTGGAAGGAGACTAAAGCAATCTTGCTGACATGTTACCATAGGACCTCTATCTTTATGTCCGGTGATGGTAGCCACAGCATAGAATGCAACACTGTTTTATATATTGATGCCTATATTTCTTACAATACACAATGCCGAGCCACTAGCTGCATGAAGAGGGTGGAAAAAAGGGTATCTACTGGTTGACTAGATCCAGCATGACAGTACTCAAATGTGGGCATTTAACAAGAAGATATTAATAAAATAAGGAAGCCTAGTTTGCAATGACACGGTTACTAACATGGTTGTGTGACATGTGACCTTTCAATACACAAAATTTTATAAAATAGCACATATTGGGCATGTTGTAGATAATTTAATACATGCCCAATTTATTTTATCCTTTTTTAGTCCAGCCCACAAAAAAAAAATTGAATGCATGCCATCAAATTGGTTATTATTTATTAAACATTATGCCACCAAATTAGTTATTATTTGTTATTTTTCCATTCCCCACTATTGCATCTAGGCCTCTAAATTCAAGTTAGTCGTGTCGTAAAATTACACCAATTTTCACCCCCCATTTAATTATGCATGATGTGTACTGTTTGGCCAAAAGAATGTTCAGATACGAGCAGCCTGAAGCTGAAAAAGAAACTAATACAACAAAATCATTAGATATAATTTGATCATTAGTGTGTGTTGAAGTGTTATCGAGCTACATGACTTTCTATAAGCTGTAGAATGTTTATTTGTTCTAACCAATGACTGCAGTTACAAAAATATGTACAGTAGTACATAATAGGGATGTCATGGGGTAGGAAAATTCCGATCCGGTTCTAGACCTTCCAGGAACCGGGTTACCCGAATCCTGAAAGCCTAAATTATGTCATCTTATCTTGGTTACACCCCCCCCTCCGAAACCACGCGGTTGAAGGCCGTTCTCTGCTCGTGTTAGCTGCCGGCCGCTGTGTGGGTTGGGCTCTGTGCGGCAGCTGCGCGCGGGAAGGGTGGGGGGAGTGTATATGGCCTCACAGAACTCGCCCGCAGTAATGACGGCGCGTACTAACCAGCGACCGGCTGGCCACGCCCACAAGCAGCTTCAGTGAATTCCACTGTAGCTTCAAGAAAAGTAGTCACAGAAATATCGTCGCGTTTTTTTTTTTTTTTTTTTTTTTTTTTTTTTTTTATATACAAATAATACTACCCGATAAGGATCCGAATCCTAAAAATGGATTTGGGTAATTTCTGGATCCGGGTAACCCGGGTACCCTATGACATCCCTAGTACATAATAAACGCATATATATTTGTAATGTGTAGGTCAGTGTAATAATCATGGCCGGCAAAGGCATGGCAACATGGCAATTGTAAATTGGCTCTAAGAAACCTAACTTTTTGTAATTTTACTCACTCGCCCGGGGCATCTTGGGCATACGTAGTATTTATTTTTAGCCTTTGCCCTTCCAGCACAATCAGTGGTATACTCGAGTTTGTGCAGGGCTGGCTCGTCTGACTCTGTCGCAAACACTGACAGTATTGCCTGTGCTATTGGAAGGAGACTAAAGCAATCTTGCTGACATGTTACCGTAGGACCTCTATCTTTATGTCCGGTGATGGTAGCCACAGCATAGAATGCAACACTGTCTTATAATAGTGATTCCCAACCATTTTGCTCAACTTAATGCCATGAACCAGCCCTGCCCTAGAAAAGCAACACGGCCGACCCCATTAAAACGTTTGGGGGGGTGATAATTTTCGTTATAAGTGGGAAATCGATATTATAATTATTCGACTATATTGGATCAACCACATCTAACGTGATAACCGGGGCAGGAGAAACAGAAACCTAAATGTCAACAGTCAACCCTATTTCCCATTGAAAATAACAGCTGTGCTTGCACCATGCACATCTGGCAACATTTGACCACTGATGGATAGTCACAAGGCTGCTGTTTTAATGGTGATTTAATTTCTAAATGCTATAACAAAGCATTTTTACAGTCAACGGATATTTTGCAATTTCTGTTTCCATGTTAATCTGCATGGACTTTTTGGATTAGCATTGCTAGTTGCTACAATTGCTGGGTAACTCTGATCAGACTTTTATCGATGACCATTATAGACTAAAAAAGCATGTTTTGTTGTACCTTGAGCTTGTTTTTATGATCTATAAATTGACAGACAGGCAATTGCCAAACAAGCTAATAAAGTTGCCCCAACAAAAGTATTCTGATGCTTACGACACAGCCGAGTCCAAGGTGACAAACTTATATTTCTACCTTGCTAACTCTTTTAATCTAAACAGGTCCATTGGTGATAATTTAAAACCTTCCGTTGGTTATCTGTAACGGTAGGTGTGGTGAAACTGCCTGTGCACTCGACTAAGCCGAACCGTGCATTTACGAATGTGTGAAAGAACGCCAGGAGTCTACTGATTTTCTTTCAATTGGCACGGTTGAAAGGGGCAGTAGACAATGACCTGAGATCAGTATGCAAATATTTTCGTAGGGACTAGTATACAAATCAAATAGCATTTTGAACAACTACTGTAATTAAATCCGTTAATCTGCTTTGTGCCCCAAAATGTTTGTTAAAACACCACCCATAAAATAAAAAAAATAAAAGATCGTGAAACATGAGTCAATTGTGGCTCATGTAGTTACTAATTATTGGCATTCATATCACCTTTGTTTTTATCATTTGCTACATAAATGTGTTGTCTTGTTTACAGGTGTGTGCGTACAGACAGAGACTGTGCTTCGACAGGCCATCGCCGAGCGAATTAAACCAGTCCTGTTCATGAACAAGATGGACCGAGCACTCCTCGAGTTGCAGCTTGAATCTGAAGATCTTTACCAGACGTTCCAGCGCATCGTGGAGAATGTGAACGTCATTATTGCTACATACAGTGACGACAGTGGACCAATGGGAGAAGTTCGGGTACGTGTTTGATTTTCGTATCTGCATTTAGAGTAGTGTTTCCCAACCCGTGGATTATGGCTCATGCCCTGTGATCGTGTCCAAATGGACCGTGCGTGGCCCTAAGGTACACAATATTGACTTTTTCCTTTGTTTAAAACTATGTTTACATACCGTATTGACCCGAATATAATACGAGTGTGGATTTTGAAGCAGCCAGTAGGGAAAATATCATATATCTCGAATATAATACGATCAGGATAAACAACAATACAGCACGTCAGCTACTGCCGCCTTGCCGGCGCTGCGAGCCAGCTGACCAGCATCCGTGAGCCCCGCGCCACAGTAAACCTGTTACGAACGCTCGATCGGGGCCGCCTAGCACACATGGAACGATGTCCCCCCGGCCTGTGCTCGTGCTAGCAGTCTCGCACAGAACACGACACCGCATTCTAGCGGAGACATTGCGCAGCGGAGTGCTGGCGTGGTGTGTAAACTCTCCGGTAGAGTGCGATAGGCTCGAGCACTCGCCACGGAGCCGTGATTCGTCAATCTGCGATAGTGCGCATGTATACGCGCGCGGGAAATTTGAATTCACGCTTCGAAAACCTTGGACCGCGAATATAATACGATTTTAGATTATTTTTTTAGGGGAAAAACCTTGTATTATATTCGGGTCAATACGTAGAGGCATTCTAAAATCGTTATTGCGATATGCGCGGTAAAAATAAAAATCGTTTTTTTTTTTTACTTTTCTTTTCATTTCTTTATGTTTCATGATGTTTTAAAATCAAAAATGCGATTTTAATTTTCGCGAATTAATGCGATATCGGCACTTTAAAGCGATAAATGCTAATATACGCGATATAGGTACGATAAATGATATTATTCGCGAAATTAGCACGATTTTTGCGAAAGCCGCGCTATCGTTTGCCCATTTGCTACATCGCGTCTCCACTCATCGCTGAGTCATTGTCGGTCGCTTGGCTGGAGCCCAGGCGGTGTGGAATGCGAAGGGCTTGTTGTTGTCTCGATGCTTGGATCCTTCCCTGCACCGACTTGCAACCCACCCCCCGCTACGCTATCATGTGACCGGCCCTCAGCCAATCACAAGCGCACCCATCGCATCGCGTCACCACTCGGAGACACTGGCATTCTCGTTTCACATGTTACACTACAAGTTGCATGAAGTTCGATCCTTGCCTCTAGTTCGGTCTCGCTTAGTTACTATTGAAAAACGTGCTAGTGGTGACGGACCGCCGGACTTCAAACCCTCGAAACATGTTCAATGTTGACCTTCAAACACGTAGAAGTAGGTTTTGACATGCATTAATGGTGGTGCTTAAAACATTCTGTAGGCCTAGGCATAATTTAACTGTGCAACAGACATTTTTTTACATACTTTTTTTGACGAAATAAAATGTGGATAATGTCAGTTGGCCTGCGAGTTATTTACCTATATATTTGCATACCTACATCGAATTCCCGCTTTCCAACTTCCTCGAACTTCGAGAAATGTCATAAAATCGATAACTCTAATTATTGCTACAAATCCAAATAATTAATGCTATAAATGCTATTTTTTAGAAAAATTAATGCTACAAAGCCAAAAAATTAATGCTATAATTCCACAGCTCTATCAATACGGTATAAAGGTCACGTGTACAAAAACATTTCATTTTGTTTGGTACTGTTAAATATGTTTTTAAATGTATTCTCTATGACAACTACCTCCTTCTCTTAGGTATAGTCTGTTGGAATCTATCCCCTATAGTCCCGTCAAATTAACCTGTAAGGTATTGTCATCATGAATTATGTAATGGTGAAGTGACGCATGTGACAACTATCAACAAGTCTAGTTGCATCCCGTTCTCTTGCCTCAGGTATTGAAGTGATAATATCGTCGCATGTTGTCAGACGTGGTGGGGTTGCATTCCAGTCACGGTTGGTGCAGTCAATGCAGGTATCGGGAAATCTCGAGTTGAATACCGTTGAAATAGACCCCGTGGAGCGACCGTCTATTCTTGTTTCTTACGGCGTGGCCAGGACCCCTATTCGGTAACTGTTTTATGAAACTCCCGATACCGATTCGGGCCGCTATGGGTCGAAAGCGGGCGAGAGCGATTATGTAACTTTTTTATGCCCGATACCGCCAAATTTTACCCGGAATGGAAGCGTAAATCCCGATACGGATTCGGTACCTCTTTCTAGGCCGATATGCGTGTTAAACGTTGTTTTTAGCTTATTAACATTTGTTTTCAGCGAAAATTAGGAGACGATTTAGATTCTAACGAAGAAATATTGTACTTCGTAAGTTGAAATTCTTTTCTGTACTGTATTAAATATTATTTTGTTGAGGTTATGTCAAACTATACACGTATTTACTGACCTAGCTTTAAATTAATATTCAATGCAGGTCTAGGCCTAAATATCCCCTCGCCCTAAAGGTCGTATGTCTAGGCCTAGACCTTCACAGCGTTAGCCCTACTCATATGTACACATATAGTGGCAGCAGAATGCTAGGCCTAGGTTTCGGTCGATGGCATTTTGAGGTTATAAACAAAAACAAAAGACGATCACAACATGACTTGTGCGAACTGCACATCATGACTTGTGCGAACTGCGAAGCACTCGGAAAAGCTGAGTTTCTGATTGGTTACGACTTCGGCAGCTCCGTCTCTGTGATTTCCTCGGCTCGGCACGGCACGGCAGTCCCATATCGGCCTACCCATATCGGACTACGCTATAGAATAGCTATTTTTTTATTTTCGCGCTAGACCCGCTATGGGAACGACTAATATACACGCTTTGGAATCGGCACGGATCCATATCGGGAAATTACAGAATAGGGGTCCAGTATACTTGTGCACATTGGCTGGCACATATCCTTTTGGCCTTGTCAGATTCAACTGCCTTAATGCTACGGTACACGTAAAGATAATTGTATAGGCCTATAATAATAGATTATAATCTAAATGTTGCCATAAGTATGGATTGCACATTATATTACACTCACCAGGTACATGATTGATTGTAGCCTATCGTTTCTAATGACAACTTCAAAATGGGTATTATGAAATGAGGTTCAAGAACCCCCAACATTTTGTCAATGATTTGTTCCAATTAAATAAAGCTGTGTTTGCCTACCAGCCCACAATTGGCGCATTCGGCCATCATGTGTTTTGCTGCCATCCAATAGAGACAGGATACCTTTTGTAGGTTATAATTAGGGTTGCTGTTCGATGTGAAAATCGGCATCGATAATCGGCGGAGCGGAATCGATAATCATATCAAAATATATCGATATTGTAGACTTCAATCGATCGGATTATCAATCAAATGCCAAAATAATGAAATCAAACCTAAAACAAGCCCAAAAACCAATTAAAAGGAGTAATTAAGGATAGAAATGTGTTAAAATCACGGACTATTAATCCACTCACTTCTTATTATAAGGTAATGCAATTGCTTGGTTGGTCATTGGGGTGCCACTTTTTCACGTTCTGATTGTACGCGGACCTGCCTTGCGAGGGTTGAGTCAGGTATAAACACATTCTGTAAGCAGGGGAGGGAGATAGCACTATCCCAGTTGCCATTATATAGGACAGCTATCGCTCTACACCCCCCCCCCCCCAATAGGCGCCAACAATACAGACCGGCTCACAACTTTACGAGAGGAGACTACGACTCGCGGCGTGTGCGTGACAAACTGGCTCACGTTTCACTGTCACTGCCGTGGAATGCGTTGCGCATGCGTGGATGGAATAGTTGCTCGTAACCCCTAGAGAGCGCGCTTCCCCCGTCGGTAAAGTAGTACTATTTTACCGCCCTAGCGAGCGCGCATTCTATCGTCAGCTCCGCGCACCGCTACAAACCGCCCAATCACGATTTTAACAGCAGCGCGGCAGTTTTAAACATCGATGATATTATTCAAATCGATAATCAAATCATATCATAATACTTAAATAGGTTATGAAAGTAGGTGCCAATCGGCTTATATACCATAATACTTAAATAGATTATCATATCATATGACTTGAATCGATTATCGATCGATATTTCGATTATCAACGGCAACCCTACAGTGGAGTTCCGCGGGAGTTTACTCCAACCTTTTAGGTAGTTTTCTTGGTACACCCCTAGAGCAAAGTCCAGTCGAGCAATTATCTCCGTTCAAACTCGAGCGAGCAAAGGACGAGGAATTCAGATGACTGAATATGATAATGTGTTACTTGTTCCTCTCCATTAGACAGGTATTTGGTAATTCCCAGGTATAATGCACTTGTTTACTGCTGTTTTTTTTTACTTTGAGATATACTCAATAATTAGAGTTAAATTCGATTTAATTCAAATTTGCACATCTTTCTCATACAGATTACTTTTTGATTTCATGTCTTCGACAAAAATTGACAATTTACGCCGTGGAATGAAACGATTAATTACATTAGTAAAAGCTCGTAAATAGCGTTGTTTTTGTCCTACAGACAAAAATAAAAAACATTTTCCATCAAAATTAAAACTTGCAAACAATTTTGCAACATTTGCATGAAAAAACATTATTTCGCTACTATTCATAAATGTAATCGGCAAAAAGAACGCAATTATTTTAATAGCTATAGCCATGTCCTGTTTTCATTCAATGTGCATGAATGCCTCACATTCTTCAAGGCGATGAGGTCCGATCGTTCTTGGAAAACAAGAAATCCCAGGGTAGCTTATCTTTCAACGTATCTAAGGGTGTCCAAACGGCGGGAAATGGTGTGGCCATGGGGTAAACTCCCGCGGAACTCTACTGTAGTTATAATTCATGCCCTCTAGTTAGGGATGTGCGGGTAGTGATTTTTGAGTTCGGGTCGGGTACTTCGAGTACCCACGGGTTCGGGTCGGGTCGGGTCGGGTAGTGTAAAAAACTTATAATTAATAAAAATGTATCAATCAATAGAAAATACGTTACATAAAATGTAGTTGTGTACGAATCTATGATATATGAATCCGAATCTACTTAAAAACATTCGAATTTTCTAATTATTTGAAAATTTGAATTTCCCGCCGTATTTCACGCTATTTCCGCCAAGAAGGCGGTGGGGAGTTCTGGCATATGGTCGCCATCTTTGTTTAGATCATGGTCAAATGTCAAATACATCGTGAAATCATGGTGAAATATTGTTATTCACCTAGGCTACACTATATTCATGAAATAATAATGGAGTAAGATAGAAGGTAAGGCATCCTCATATAAATATCAGTTCCTCCCAAGCTTCCTCGTCTTGCAGCTTCATATTGAAATTCACAATTTTGACCAATCATAACCTCGAAATTATGTTGTACTAGGCCTAGGCTACCCGACCCGGTTTTTTCGGGCATAATTTACGGCCCGACCCGACCTCGGGTAAATTTTGTTACCCGAAAAATACCCGTTTTTCGGGTACCCGCCCATCCCTACCTCTAGTACCATGTAGAGTTCAGCCTTAGTCCTTTCACCCAGATACAAGAACAGAAAGGTGTCATTTGCCCAGTTTAGATTAGACACGGCATGACTTACTGGGTAGACTTCTGCATCGGCACAAGGTGGGAATGGCTGAGTCAATGCTGTGCAGCAAGGAAGAACACGAACAGAATACGTACGCTAGAAGTCCCAAGCTTCATGCTATAGTGGACCCAAGATTACTTTACACCTGCTTTCGTCACGTCCGGGGCAGTCGTAGCAACCAGCGAAGCGCCCGAGACACATCCGGCCCAATACCGATCGCTGATTGGGTGACGAAAGCATGTGTAAGGTAGTCTTGGGACAACTATATCCCTTAGTGAAAGAGTAACTTTTTCTTTGCTTTGTACTTTTCTAACTTCCCAATGTAACAGCTTTTTGTTTTCTGCTGCAGGTTGACCCTAGCAAGGGAAGTGTTGGATTTGGCTCTGGTCTGCATGGTTGGGCTTTCACTCTCAAGCAATTTGCAGAGATGTATGCAGAGAAGTTCAAGATTGATGTTGTCAAGCTTATGAACAGGTAAGAACGAGTAAGATTGATTTTAGAAATAGAAATGATATAATTTTTTCTAAGGGGCCAGACAAAAAGTTTTATTTTCGTGTAGGAATAATACAAGGCCTAACATAAATGTAGATGGCTGGGCTAGCCTAGTGTAGCTAGATTTAGGGGATGTGTATAGCCATCTTGCTCTATCAAGAACAGGCAACACTGAATGTAGATAGAATTTTAAATTCAATGGTTGTTATGCCTAGTCACAGTGTATTCATCTCCTCTTAAAGTCAAACGAATCCAAACTGCTGGTACTGAAAATATCTTGGGAGAATCTTTTTCTTCAGCAGGTTAAGCCAAGGTCTAATTTGTTTGAAATATATTTACTAGATGGGGGCAAAATACAAAGAATTAGTCGAAAATGTGTCGCATATTGAATCAAATACAGTAAAAACCATTGTACGTTTTTGAAGGACCTGAGACAATAACTGCGATAACTAGAAAAACGCACTATTGAAATACTTTAAATTTGGCTTTGTATTGAGGGGGTGGGCAAATGCGTACACTCTTGGCTGTTAGTTACATACAGGTGAAAATGATTGTGGTAGGTAACAAAAAAAATGCATCCTTTTCATAAAACGCTGTGGCGGCGTTTTAAGAGACTTTCTCTTTTTGTGGGCCTACCTCTGAGCTCAGCAGATGAACAAAGTCGGCGCAACGTTTAATGTTTTGGGTAATTATGTACACGCCCCACTCCCATCTCCACTATGTATACCTATCTTAACGAGGAATCGAGTTTCTCAAATGTTGTTAAAGCTCATATTATGGTGTTTAAATGTGTCCTAATGATAAGATTGCAATTGTTGACAACATAACTCCCCCTTCCCCCTGAACCACACTTATCTTACATGAGAAGGGTCATAATCCCCCAGTATCAATTTGGTTTCGTAGCAAACACCTCTACGGAACATCAACTTTTACGTCTCACAAATCGCATCACCCATGGTTTCAATAACAAGAAAGTCACAGCCGTTGCTTTCCTCGACATTGCCAAAGCTTTCGACTCAGTCTGGCATGCTGGCTTGTTATTGAAACTAGCCCGGTACAAATTCCCCCTGCATATCATTCACTTTCTCCAATCATTCCTCCACAAACGAAGTTTTCGGGCATCCTGGCTGGGGTCACTGTCTTCACCACGCAAAATACGCGCAGGAGTACCTCAGGGATCAGTACTCAGTCCAACCCTATTTAATATTTACACGGCGGACATGCCAGAAATGCCCAAGGGTGTTGATGTGCATCTCTTTGCGGATGATGACGCCATTGCTGCCACCTCTCGCTCCGCAAAACTTGCTGTCAAACACCTCCAAGCTGGTCTGGATTTAATGTCCCCATGGTATGCCAAATGGCGATTCAAACTCAACGTTGGCAAAACTTCAGCAACCATGTTTACCACTGGTCATGCCCCCAAACATTCTCCCCTCTTTCTGGACGGTGTCCCGATCGCATGGTCTAAAACAAATCTGTACCTGGGTGCTTTATTAGACCGCCGTCTTAGCTGGAACCATCATGTAGACAAAGTGATGCAAAAGAGTCGTAACAAAATGTTTGCTCTTCGGTCAATACTGAGGTCTCCAGTTATTGCAGAGAAAGACCGTCTTCGGATCTACACGACCGTTATCCGTCCCACATTTCTGTATGCCGCTCCCATATGGGGCACCACATCATATACTAATTTTCTAAAATTACAGCGCCTCCAAAATACTGTCCTCCGAGTAGTGATGCACCTGCCCAAATACACCCCCATCGTTCCGCTCCACACTTCTCTGGATCTACCTTTGGTAGACAAGTTGGTTCAGGATCGATCCCTTAAATTCTTTAACTCTTTATCACGGCACCCCAACCCTCTCGTGAGGTCACAGTTGGACTTTATGCCCAACCCTCATGATAGATATCTCCGTCCAGTCGCAAGCATAAACACCCTTGAATTCAGGCCTCCCAACCCAAAGGCATGTGGACGCCACCGCAACATTCGCCTTCCCCTCTTCGCCAAGAAAAGACGGGTGAGGTAGTACCTCTATTCATTCCCAGGACCCTTCCTGAACTTACCTATTTATTCCTAGTAGTTGTAAACCCAACCTCTACTATTAATTTCATACTTATATCACTCTAAATTCTTTCTGCCTTCGGGCCATTTCATTCTTTTTCCAAACGTTCTGCCTTCAGCAACAAAACCATCACATCTGTATTCTAATCATACTTCTCTTAAGGACACTGTCCGGTCGAGATTGTCAAGCAAAAGGAAACTGTACCTTATTGCCACCATCCAAAGCTCCAAAAGGCATGGCGACCAAGGTCATGCAACAGCTGGGCCCAGCCTGTGATGACGTAACCAGCCATTTTTACGACTTGGGTAGTAAAAAAATCCAGTGGGTATCTAATTTATCACTTAATATTAATATTAATCTCTTCCAATGAAAGTAGTGAAGTGCATTCATTGCAGTCCCTGCAGTTCTATGGTTGATTGACTGGGCCGTTTGAGAAAAGACTTTTGTAAAGAGGACCACTAGACGAGGATTTATGTTATTGGAGAGCAGGTCAAGAAGCTCGGCCGAGATCGAAGATTTAATTACCCTTTCAGAGGATTAACTCATACTCTACAAGTTTGGATTGCTATTTTATTTTCAGACTTTGGGGTGAGAGCTTCTTCAACCCCAAGACCAAGAAGTGGTCCAAGATGAAGGATGATGATAACAAGCGTTCCTTTAACATGTATGTGCTGGATCCCATCTACAAGATGTTCGATGTCATCATGAACTACAAGAAGGAAGAGACCACAACTCTGCTCTCCAAACTGAACATTGAGCTGAAACATGAAGATAAGGAGAAGGATGGAAAGCCACTGCTTAAGGTAATATGCCAGTTGGACTGTGATGCCTTCGGTTTCATACCCTATGCCTGGCTGTCCTAGGGAGTCTAATACTAGTCAGCCCTTGAGCCTTGTTCTTGTAACTTTCTGTCTGCGTGAATTCGGACATGTCATTTTGAACAAACATACTTAAATTGTGGCAGCTGAATTCATTTCAGTGAGATATAATAAAAAGTGACAGAATCGAGCCTAGCGTGGATTTGAGTTCTAGGCCTAGCAGTTCCAGGGCTTGGAGAATTCAAAACAAAAATCACAAGGACAAGACTAGGTTTACCACTGAACTGGTTTTGATTGATAGCAAAGAAGAGGGGCATAATTTTAATTTGTGTAATTTTAATTATGTAGGCCTAATGTTAATTGCATCTCTCATTATTATGTACATGTCATGGACCATCACACTTCTTGAGTTAGTTATAACCACAATAATTTTGGTCTGTCATAATTTTGTTTCAATATATTGAAACATGGGACGGTTCGTAAATGACTTTAGGTCGCACCAGACTAGTCTCTGGGCCGCAGGTTGCCAATGTCTGACCTAGCCTTTATCAATTTTCGACGCAATCTTGAAAAATCCGTCTAGAACGGGAAAATGACTTCCCTGTCCTGAGATTTGGAAGTCTGGCACACCCCTAATATCTCATTCTCAATATCAATGTAAATTAAAGATGTCACAATACGATACCTGCAATGTGGTGTCGATATAGATATTGAAAGGAAAGTAATACAGTAGGCAGTTGCACAATACTAGTTTGGATGTTCTTAACGATGTTTGTTTGTAGGTTGTGATGCGCACATGGCTGCCAGCTGGAGAGGCACTTCTTCAGATGATAGCGATTCATCTGCCGTCCCCCGTGGTCGCTCAGAAGTACCGTATGGAGATGTTGTACGAGGGTCCTCACGACGATGAGGCAGCCATCGGAGTCAAGGTATTTTTTGTAGTATTGTTAGAGATGGATTTTTTGAGCATTAATAAACCCTTTTTTTAGCATTAATGTTTGGAGATTTAGCATTAATTAGCAATAATTATTATAAATTTAGCACATATTAAGAAAGCACGCAATTTTTCAATTTCACATTGATTTTATTAATTAATTGTAAATCATTTTACATAATACAATTAATTGTATGTCAGATTTGTTTCGATAAATCGAAAAATATTACAAACAAGCACAAAAGCAGGCCTATCAATTATTTTAACATAACTACACTACACACTTCACTTGTTAAACACTAACATTGTGCAAGTTTCAATTGTTTCTTCTTTCATGTGCGTACGCCTGTCTGAAAGAACCAAATTATACTGACTAAAGTATCGCTCCACATCTACTGAATTCATAGGGGCCCAGATTGATTGTAGTGCGGCTGATGCAAAGTTGTTAAAGGTGGTCTTCATGGCTAGTAGCAGCAGGACAACATCGATGGATTTTTCATCTTGGACATTTTTCAGCAAGTGCCGGTGAAAGTAGTGATAGCCATCAACAAATTCATCTTCATCTACCTCTTCAAAAGCTGGGAGTTTTGCCTTACTAGCTTTTATTTTTGCCTCATTTACATGTTGTGATTGGCCTGCAATTGAAGGGTTAAACAGCTCTCCTGTTTCCTTGATGAAATTATTTGTTCGGCCTGGCAACATGTGCTTAGCCAATTTTGCACCCCCTTTTTGTGCAGTAGATTTTAGATCCGCAACCACTCGAGCTTTTAAACTTACATTTTTGATGTCATTTAAGAGTGACATTGTTGAACGTGGGAAATATCCTTCGCTATTCCGTTTCAGCAAAGCACTCAGCGTCTGCAATTCATCCCACAGGCGGTGAGCGTAAGGATATGTCGACCCTTCCAGTACATGTATCAAATTCACCAGCTTCTCTCCCACTTCACTTGTGTACTTGCATTGAGCTCGAATCAGCTGACTTGCTGTAGAATCTTCAAACATTTCAAGTATTGCCACAATGCTTGGATTCTTAGTTTCAGATGAGGTGAAAAAAGCCAGGAGTGGATCAAGGTATCTGTCAATGTAGCACACAGAATGTGTCCACGAGTTCCACCGAGTTATAACAGGGCTAGGGAAAAGCTTTGGAGAAAGTTCAGGATATTTTTTTATTAAGAACTGTTTGTATGCACTCTTCAATTTTCTAGAGAACAAAAAGGCCATCTTGATCTTGGTCACGAGCAGGTTCAATTCTTTGAATTCATTCATGAACACATTTCCCACTAAATTGATTTTGTGGGCCCAGCATTGCAGGTGCAGTAAGTGTCCACCGATCATTGTAGAAAGGGCATTAAAACACGTACCCATATACCTTGCTGAGTCAGATACCAAACCGACAACATTTTGGTACTCAACATTATATTCTTCAAACAGTCCATTATTGCTTGGCTAGTGGTGGTCTCGTTCGCGGTTTCAAGGAAGCAGCAGCTTACTAAGAACACTTCCTGACTTGGTGTAGGAGTCACCGTTCTGAATAGAATTGCAAATACACAACGACCTTTGCAATCAGAAGTTTCATCTGCTATCACAACTATGCACTTATTTTGTATTTTGTCGCAAACTGTAGCCTTCATGTCCTCCCCACAAGCGTTTACATACTGGCGTCGTAGATGAAGGGCTGTCGGCAAGTCGCCTGAACCAGGCACATACCTAAACAAATAAAACAATATTTCTTAGACTTAAGAGGCCCTTTTTCACAGTTCAATTATTGTAAAAAGTAACCCAACTAGACAGGCTGCACCCTAGACTTAAACTAAGCTAGGCCTAGGGGCCAACTTTAAGGTACCTAGGCCTGGGCCTAGGGCCTATCCCTAGGTAGGCCTAGGCCTAGAACCTATACACAGACCTACCTAACCTAGAGTAGGATTCAGCTAACAACGTCCCAAATAGGACTATATTATTGCCAACTTACTTTTCTAAGTATGTCCTTACAGCTGGATGGTCCATCTTGTGTAGAGGAATGTTAGCCTGAAGACACATTTTAACTGTGTCATGAACAAAGGATTGCTTGTCTTCTTTTGCCTTCTTTTGCTGAGTTACCAATCCTGGAATCGTGGATTGACGTTTTCTTGTAGCACTCTGTTCAGAAGACTCTTTTTTTTTCTTGTGTCCAGAACTCGAAATATGTTTGACCAGACCGTCTTTCTTCTCCCACTCAAGTCTGCAGTTGCAGATGCCGCACATAAGAATTGAGTCGTCCGAAACATAAAATTGATCGGCTTTAAATTCTTTTGCTCTTTCATAAATGTTAATGGTCTTCGGCCTTCCCATTTTATTTTAATTAATTTATGAAAACACTTCACGGCTTCACATACCACGCTTTCAAACAACAAACAAGTGTCTTCGATGCGTCTTCCAAAGTTCACGTGACACGTTTTAGTTCGAAAGCGCAGTCTACAGGGAAGTGAGCCACAGTTTGCCCCTCACTTGAATGAGACCAAAGAAGTTCGAAACGTGAAGACAAACCATCGCCCGGCTTCGAATACTACAACATTTTTTCCGGAGTCTTAAATTCGCTAATCTTCGGGTAGGCCTAAAACCAGTGCTTTTATATTGAAAATAATTTTTAACTTCGAATAAAATGACATATTTGCCGTAAATACAAAATTTCGTGCATAAATCGCTGATACTCGCGTTTATCGCTAAAATGGCACGATTTCGCATTAATTCGCGAAAATAAAACTCCTGCAATTCGCTTCCATACGTCATGAAATGCAAAGAAAATGTGTTACAGGGTGTTAAAAAGCATTTTCGCTTTTATCGTTGTAACGAAAAAAGTCCATCTCTAAGTATTGTTCACATGTGCGCGTTTACTAGGAATTCAGTAAAACGCATGCATGTATACTATCTTTATTTTTAATGAGAATCTAAACGCCAATTTCCACGTCTGTACCGTCTTCCATTTTCTGTTCTTGAGGTATATATATAATACATAGCTATCCTCGGAACATTAACGGGGTGCAGCTGTGTCGGACACCAGAGCTATGGGTTTTATGTGAATCATACGTCTGCATTGGCAGATAATATTTCCTAATTGCTTTGGAATATGAGAATGAAATGAAAGTAACAAAGTGGCTTCTATTAAGGGTAGGCCAAACAAATACAGTCGAGCCCACTTTCAACAAAGCTGAAGGGGATTCTAAATTACTTTGTTAAAACCAAACTCCCTTATGCAAGGGTTAATATTATGTACTTACCTATTTGTTGGGAAATGGATCTGACTTTCTTAAAAGCGGGTTCTTTATGGACTGTATACACGACGGCGGCTGTCAAGGTTCACGTGTTTACATCGTCTCCGAACCTCGTTCCACCACGGACATGGCGGTAGGCCCTACTGATCGATGGCTGCTTGGATTTCCTGTAGGTCTTTCGATTAGTATGGGCCGACATCTGTAAATTTTAGTTCACTTAGTTATTTTTCATGTGTCATCAACAAATTATAATAGAAAGAATTTCATTTTATGGCTTACATAAACAGATCTAGATAATATGTTCTGTCGGCACCAAAATTTACGCACTAGCACATCAGAGTAATGCTATATACTAGCCCCAACATAAGTATTCTCATTAGAGAGAGATGTTCATCGATATCGCGGGAAAATCGATGTTAATTTCGATATCGATATAGAAGTGTCATATCGAAAATATTGCGATCAATGATCTGCAGTATGCGCTGCTGCAGCGTTGGTTACTGAGCACCAGCCCCCAGAGGTCCAGAGGATATCGCCATATCATCGTCAACTTGGAGGATTTCTCCGGTGGTCCGAAGTACGCCATGCTGCAGTTCCTAACTGTTCATCTACCCCCTCTGCCCAGATTGCCACACGCTCCCCCCCCTCCCCCCTCAATGGGTTCCCTTTGTTTGGTGCAAGACGTGGATTCATTTCACTAGTTGTACCTGGAACTTTGAATTCTTTCCGAGAATAATGTTGTTCTGTATTGCTTGATAGTTTTACAAGTGTCAATAGCGGATGCCTGACACGTAAACATCAGTCGTCAGTGATGACTTAAAATTAGCTAGGCAAGAAATAATGGTGAATAAAATGTCAATATTTCTTTATATAAAATCGTTAATTTCGGTAGGCCTACATAGTTTCGTCAAATAAAAAAAAAATCGTCACAAAAAATAAACGTGATTTCGCGCAAAAATGTGAAATCTTTTGACGTTATATTAATGTTATTATTTTATGATCTTACAAAAAAGCAATGTAAATTTATGTATAGGTCTTGGTCTGTCTCGACAATTTTTTGCCTCACACTTGCGCTTCAATAATTATATTCTTTAATGTGTGTATGTATTTGTTTGTTTTAGAACTGTGATCCGAATGCTCCTTTAATGATGTACATCTCCAAAATGGTACCCACTACTGACAAGGGACGCTTCTATGCCTTCGGACGAGTTTTCTCGGGCAAGGTATGTATGAAAGGTAAAAGTTCTCAACTGACTTACTTTGCGTACATGGCTCACCGTCAAATGACCAAAATAGCAAAAATCACTCAACATAGGCTTATACTTCATACATCAAAATTCCATGGAACCCAGTAGTTTTGATCACTGATCTTGATTCCAATAATTCTGAAAATTGATTCATGCACTTTTCAAACCACAAAAGATAGACCAGTCGGGCTTATTTATTGTCACTTGTCAGTGTGTTGACGTTTTCAACTAAGCATGATTCAACCCATGGAACCCAGTAGTTTTGATCACTGATCTTGATTCCAATAATTCTGAAAATTGATTCATGCACGTTTCAAACCACAAAAGATAGACCAGTCGGGCTTATTTATTGTCACTTGTCAGTGTGTTGACGTTTTCAACTAAGCATGATTCAATTTTCGGTTCATGCAGTGCATACAAGACGGCAGCTATACAACTTGCTTTGGCCATCTTGATAAACAGCTGATGCTTGCAAGTGCTCCTGCATTAGCTTTATATCTCCTATTACAAGGATTCCACTGTTATAGGCCAGACACAAACTGATGTTTAATTTGAAAATGCCCTACTACTCAATCTCTATTCTCCAAATAACAATAGAATTTGGAAAATAAAGCAGGGCTTCCTTACACACCCTTAAACAAACATGTTTCTGACACATGCTTTCAGGTTGCTACTGGCCAGAAGGCACGTATCATGGGTCCTAATTACACCCCTGGAAAGAAGGAGGATCTGTACGAGAAAACAATTCAGCGTACGATTCTCATGATGGGTCGTTATGTGGAGGCCATTGAGGATGTCCCCAGTGGTATGTATTTAATTAACCAATAGAGCGTACATGTGGGGGGGGGGGGGGGGGCTGCATGCACACTGGATGGCATTATCCACTCGATTCTCTGCTACCCCAACAGTGAGGCGGAACTGGGATGATGTAGGGATGTCAATACCCAGCATTTTTCGTACCTGGTTCTGGTGTCCGGGTAGCAAAATTGAGCAAATTTTTGTAGAAATTCTTCGGGTCATCGAATTTCATCGTTCAATTGCTCACTTTACTGTACCATACTTTACGGGCTGCACTGATGTTTGTGTGAGTTTACTAAAATCTGTTCAAACAAAGCTCTTGGACATAGTTGACTAAAAAAAAATGCGGACGAAATACGAATGTGCGTAATGTGCCTTGTAACACAACACACGCTGCTTGAAACTACTAGAACGCGACAGATGATCATTCAAACTACTCTCATCAAGGATGCACACATACTAGCCATAAGATAACTACAACAGATGGGGAAGGGGGGAGGATGCAGCATGCAGAGATTTTGGTGTCATGGGATAGTGAAAACTGGTGATTGAAGGAAATGGTAAGAATTATTTCAGTGCTAAAATCTACAGTTGGAATGTAATGTTTTTTCTAGGTAACATCTGCGGTCTGGTCGGCGTGGATCAGTTCCTGGTGAAGACCGGCACCATCTCAACATTCAAGGATGCGCACAACATGAAGGTGATGAAGTTCAGCGTTTCTCCTGTCGTGCGTGTGGCCGTCGAGCCAAAGAACCCGGCCGACCTTCCCAAACTTGTAGAGGGACTCAAGCGGCTTGCCAAGTCCGACCCCATGGTGCAGTGTATCATCGAGGAGTCTGGCGAGCACATCATTGCCGGCGCTGGGGAACTCCATCTCGAGATTTGCCTCAAGGTACTCACTGGTCTGCTTAGTAGTATACAAACAACATCATATACTAGATTAAGAGAGGCCAAAAGGCTGGTAATATGATAGGTAGAAGGATACAAACCAAGTGACACAAACTTTTACATGGCAATATTTCAATGAGAAGTTTGGGTGGGAATGTTGATGAGATATAATATACCATCTAGACCCAGATTAGAAATTTTTATTTTTTGTAACTTTAATTGTATTCAAACACACAAAAAGTGTGATTGACAGGCTCATACTCCTGTATTCCAATACAGTAGTTGCCTTCCAACTCACATTGAGCAGAACCCAAAAAAATATGGGGTGGCCACTTTACACTATTTTATTTGTCAAGTATGTGACTGCGAGTAAATACGGTTACAGATTTTAAACATAGGGACTCGGCTGGGACCACAACTGAATTCCTGCGCCATCATATTGTGTTTGATTTACTTGCCTGCTTTATTATTGGTACCAGGTATTTTTGAAATGTTATGTCTACTAGAATGCTGTTCTAACTTTTTTATTATAAATTCTCTGCGTCTGCTGTAGGATCTGGAAGAAGACCACGCTTGCATACCAATCAAGAAGTCCGATCCTGTGGTGTCCTACCGAGAGACTGTCATTGAAGAGTCTGACCAGATGTGTCTTTCCAAGTCGCCCAACAAGCACAACCGTTTGTTCATGAGGGCCCAGCCTATGCCTGATGGTCTTGCAGAGGACATTGACAAGGTAGGCCTAGGCTGAATTTGGCAATCGGCTGCGAAATATATTTCATAACTTTGTTCTCTTGTTGTTTATGGTCATCGGCATAGACCTACATTTTTGTATTTACTTTTGTTGGTCTATTACATTCTGTGTTTCATTATAATGTCAGGACTTCAAGAATTCACGATATGTGATGTGGTTTTCTGCAAGTATACTGATGACACCTTTTCACCACAACAACTGAACGAATCATTTGTGTTCCTTGCCCCAGTGCCACGCTTCTAGTTCCCAATTGATGGAACATGCAAGTGCCAGTTTTCATTTGGGCAGATAAATTGAAGGTCCCACTAGGAAGCATTGTAGAACACTGAAAGTTCTACATATGTGCCGAAAGATGTGGATACATTGTAGCTATACATAATGGCTATAAGATTATCCCTGTCCAGACTGTTCATTGCCCCAGTGCCACGCTTCTAGTTCCCAATTGATGGAACATGCAAGTGCCAGTTTTCATTGGGGCAGATAAATTGAAGGTCCCACTAGGAAGCATCGCAGAACACAAAGTTCTACGTATGTGCCGAAAGATGTGGATACATTGTAGCTATTAGAGCTGTGCGAGTCTCGAAATCGAGATAAAAATTCTGCTCGTGTATCGCTCGACTTGCTCAAACACCTGCTCGAAAATTCGAGTCTCGAGCGGGCTCGAGAGGGCTCGGCCTAGGCCTGGGCCTACTCTAGCCTAGGCTTTGTATAATCTAGATACAACATTTAGGCGGCCTATTTTCGTGATTGTACTACCAAAACATGGATTCTAGTAATATGCCATGGACTTCAAAAATAGTCTAACTCTTTGCAAAATTGCTTGCTGGTCAGCTGGTAAAAATTCCGCAGACCAAGTCATCACTTTCCATTGACGACGTCCATCTTGGATATCACCCCACTCCCAACACCCTGTTCCTCCCTTAGAAGTTCTTCAATTAATAAGAGGTTGCGCTAGCATCGGGGCTAGACTGGGACTACTTGATCGACTTGCCGGTATCGAAAGTTACTACTTTATCGACTTTAGGCGGGAATTTCAAACATCGCGAAATGCGTTTGGAAATTTGTAGTCTCCGATTCTAGCGCGAGCGAAGATATGGAATTTTTTGTTTAAAAAAAAACATCGCGTTATATTCGGGCCTTTATGGTACTAGGAAGGTAATAAGAAAAGGATGTTTTTATCTTGAATCTCGCTCGATATTCAAGAAAATTTTTGGTTCGCTCGATCTCGAATCTCGCTCGAGATTCAAGAATATCTTCTGAATCTTGCTCGATCTCGCTCGACTTGAAAAATCCCTGCTCGCACAGCCCTAGTAGCTATACATAATGACTATAAGATCATCCCTGTTTAGAGTGCTCCTTGCCCCAGTGCCACGCTTCTAGTTCCCAATTGATGGAACATGCAAGTGCCAGTTTTCATTGGGGCAGATAAATTGAAGGTCCCACTAGGAAGCATGGTAGAACACTGAAAGTACTACGTATGTGCCGAAAGATGTGGATACATTGTAGCTATACATAATGGCTATAAGATCATCCCTGTTTAGAGTGCTCCTTGCCCCAGTGCCACGCTTCTAGTTCCCAATTGATGGAACATGCAAGTGCCAGTTTTCATTGGGGCAGATAAATTGAAGGTCCCACTAGGAAGCATGGTAGAACACTGAAAGTTCTACGTATGTGCCGAAAGATGTGGATACATTGTAGCTATACATAAAGGCTTTAAGATCATCCCTGTTTAGAGTGCTCCTTGCCCCAGTGCCACGCTTCTAGTTCCCAATTGATGGAACATGCAAGTGCCAGTTTTCATTGGGGCAGATAAATTGAAGGTCCCACTAGGAAGCATGGTAGAACACTGAAAGTTCTACGTATGTGCCGAAAGATGTGGATACATTGTAGCTATACATAAAGGCTTTAAGATCATCCCTGTTTAGAGTGCTCCTTGCCCCAGTGCCACGCTTCTAGTTCCCAATTGATGGAACATGCAAGTGCCAGTTTTCATTGGGGCAGATAAATTGAAGGTCCCACTAGGAAGCATGGTAGAACACTGAAAGTACTACGTATGTGCCGAAAGATGTGGATACATTGTAGCTATACATAATGGCTATAAGATCATCCCTGTTTAGAGTGCTCCTTGCCCCAGTGCCACGCTTCTAGTTCCCAATTGATGGAACATGCAAGTGCCAGTTTTCATTGGGGCAGATAAATTGAAGGTCCCACTAGGAAGCATGGTAGAACACTGAAAGTTCTACGTATGTGCCGAAAGATGTGGATACATTGTAGCTATACATAATGGCTATAAGATCATCCCTGTTTAAAGTAGGCTATAAAATAATATTACATGAAAAAAATAATTTTTTTAAAAAACAACGCTTATTTTAGTGCATTTAAATATAAGCGTTGTTTTTTAAAAAAAAAATATTTTTTTCATGTAATTACATTATAATCATCATTAACAAAACCAATATCAAAACTAGTAGCGTACAGATTTATTAACTGTAGTTCCAAAATGTTTCAGTTTGCAACAAGTATAAATTGTTAACATTTAACCTGTTTGGATGCACAATCAAAATATTTATTAACATGTTGTAGGGTGAGGTGAACCCCCGTGACGAGTTCAAGGCGCGTGCTCGCTACCTGGGTGAGAAGTACGACTACGATGTGACTGAGGCCCGCAAGATCTGGGCGTTTGGCCCCGATGGCACCGGACCCAATCTCCTCCTCGACTGCACTAAGGGTCAGTCCACTCGTGCCTTACTACCTAGGCCAGGGCTGGGGTTTTAACAGATTTCATACATTTTTAGTTTTTACAGCTGATATTTAGGGCAAAAATCGAATAATGTGCGCTCTATTGTATTAACTTAACTATATTATCTGCAGGAAACTGCAGATAATATGTTCACACTAGTTTTGACTGAGTATAATGGGTCTATGTATTACAAAGATAATTCAACTTGTCTTTTATTTATTTTTATCGACAGGTGTCCAGTACCTGAACGAAATTAAGGATTCTGTGGTCGCTGGTTTCCAGTGGGCTACCAAGGAAGGAGTTTTGTCAGAGGAGAACTTGCGTGGAGTACGATTTAACATTTATGATGTCACTTTACATACGGATGCTATTCACAGGTAATGCACAAGAGACATTTTGAAAGTGAAGTTCGAGTAGTGCCTGAATATAATAAAAAGATATGGGAAAGGAATAATTACCGGTAAAGGACTATGGAGACTAAGACCTAGGACCCCATCTAAGCTACCGCCGAGATTACCTAGGCTAGCTAGGCCTTGACCTAAAAGCTATCTCTTGGGAACCATATAATTTGTTCAGGTATATAATGTGAGGAAAGGATCCAACAGCTTACCTTCGTGTAAGATGACGGATTTGCGAGTTTGAAGTACACATAAAAAACATAATACAAAAATAACGAGACGTTTCGACCGAGGTCTTGATCTTTGAGAGAAGAATGTCTACTGCAACTACCGTATTGGCCCGAATATAACGCGATGTTTTTTCCGAAAAAAAATACATTCTATATCTTCACTCGCACTAGAATCGGAGACTACGAATTTCCACAAGCATTTTGCGATGTTTCAAATTCCCGCCTTAAGGTCGATGAAGTAGTGACTTCCCATACCGGCAGGTCGGTCAAGTAGTTCCAGTGTAGTGACGCTAGCGCGGCCACTTATTAACTTGTAGAACTTCTAAGGGTGGAAGAGAAAGTCTGCTTGGAACAGGCATTCAAGATGGAGGCCAGTGATCAATTACGTCATAAAAGAATGAGGATGGAATTCAAATCATGTACAGTGACTCAACAAACCCTAGGAGAGTTCATGCCCTGCAAGCTCTAGGCCTAGAAGTTAGGCAACCTTGTACTTACAAGCATGTAAATATTTAGGCCTAGACCTAGGCCAAAGACAATTTAGGTAGGCCTACTCTAAATTATCAACTGTTCACTTCAATTATGCATTAAACAAAAATTATGAAGTCTAATTGTGTTATCACTAGGGGCACAGATTTATGGTGTTTTCAAATTCAAAATATCGGTGTTTTGAAACCCTCAAAGCGGTGAATATACCATCAAATTAATGCTTTCAGCGGTGTTTTCAAAATACTATTTGCTACACATTATTCAGGAATTGGAGTAGGAACGATAGTAGTAGGTATGTTTTTAAGGCTGATTTACGATTCGGGGGCTATGTACAGTAAACCAAAGCAAAACTAGGGCTACGAGTGGCTGAAATAACTGCACTTTGCCGTACTTAGACTCAAGAACACTGCATTGTTGTACCACATTTCACAAAAACAGTTTCTCTACGTGTCCATCACCCGTAAACCAGCCTTTTGAAGTAAAACAAAGATATGCAGTTTTTTTTACTAAATATACGAATTTAATAACCCCATTTACATGGTGGACTGAGTCCGGTACCGAGTACGGTCCACGCCATGTAAACACCTAGAAAATGGGATTAAACCGACTGGGTGCGGTCCGCCCAAAAAGCTAGACTAGGCTAGGCCTAGACCGAAAGACCGTACTGAGTCCTTCATGTAGGCCTAAATGGGTAGGCCTAGAACAGACAGACTGAAGAACTGAAACTTTGAGCGAACGCTGTTTGTAGGTGAATAAGGTGGAAAATGATTGTAGTTGTCATCAACAAAAATCAAGTAAAATAGTTACAACGGCTTGTAACCTTTTGTTCAGCATCCCGGTGAACTTCAAATAAGTTTTATATGGCAGAAGGGAAAAGTAGGGTTATGTACGACCAAAACGAACAAGTGCGGCGCGAGACCGAAATCAAGTTGCCACCAAAAACCTAGAAGAGGCACTGATTTAGTTCAAGTCAATTTTCTTTTACTAAAATATATGAATTTAATGTAGATATTTACAAGTCAAGTTATTTTCTTTTTTCAATGCATTTTATTTTCTTTCTTCGCATGGATAACTTTTCACTCGACAGTTCGCGTGTTGTTTGTTATGAACAGGAAGCGGAAAAAACATGGCATCACTCTGCATCGACCCTATCTGCCAGTCGAAAATATATCGAAGTCGAAGGTCGGGTCGGTAAAGAAGTTTTCGACTGTTACGTGAGCCGATAAAAGTAAAACCTACTTGACCGATTTTTCACGCAAATTGACGGAGAAGTTTAATTTTTTACATTTTGCGACGTTGATTTTTTGCAAATTGTTGAAAACTCTATAAATATCTTGTTTTTTCGCGGTTATTTCGTATTTTCACAATTATTTGCGATATTTCGTGAATTCAAATAAATTTCGCGATATTTCGTGATTCAATTTCACTGCCAACAGGCTGCTAGTGGGTGATTTCATCCACCAATACGAAAAAAAAACGTTTTTTATTTTTTTCGCGCTTTCGCTAAACGCGAAAATTCGATGCCTCTAGTTATCACTAAGCATAGGTAATATCTTTTTATTCCCAAAAAGTTTTTTCCATGAATATTGTTTTAAATACTGGGGGTCGCACTATATTCCAGATCGCGTTATATTCGGGCCAATACGGTATGTTCTCTACTGCTCATCATGTATTGGGAGGAAAATGCTCGATGAAGTATAGTCTTAATTGATGAAATTAAATGGAACTAGATTGTGCAAGTAAGTTCCAATTTTTAGGTTGTAGGCAATTTAAACCTCTTGATTCAAGAAGAATTAGGTCTAGGGCCTAGCAGAAGAGTGCCTCGAACTTTAGAATTTTCTAACTCGAACCGATCAATAAGTTCAAACCCCGCGCCGCGAGTTTGATTTTTAATTGTTTGTTTTTTTTGATTTTTTTCTTTTTTAGTTTGTCATTTTCTCTAAGTTTGGTTTTGAACTCGGGGGTGGAACTTCAAACTATCTCAAACAAATAATATCTGCACTCGACTACATTTTTGTGTCCTATTTGTTGTGTTTCAGGGGCGGCGGTCAGATCATTCCAACAACACGTCGATGCCTGTATGCGTGCCTCTTAACAGCACAGCCAAGACTTATGGAGCCAGTCTACTTGTGTGAGATTCAGGTGAGCCATTTCCATCACTTTCAGTGGTATAGATGGGAACTCAATATAACAGTTGTTCTGGCAATACACTAAGTACAATTCCAAGATGGTGCAAGCTAGTGATGGCGACAGTTAAGAATTTTCTTAACCAGTTTTTAATCAATAACGGCAACAAAACTTTTGTGTTCGTCTGCAACGGGAGATAACTGGCCTAAGCTTAAACCTTTATAGGCCTACTTGAAGACAGCGTGCTGGCACAGTCGGCTTATTTTTGAACACCACTTATAATAGTGGATATTGATTTCCATTTATTTTCAACACAATATCCGAATATACAGGCTTATTCACGTTTGTAATGAACCTGTTTTTGAACACTTGCTGTGCAGTGGTACATTTGTGTATGTACAAGACATGTGTAGGCTACATTGTTAGTGAAAGATTTCTTTAATGTGAACGAAGTGTGATTTACATTTTAATTGGTTGAAAAATGTACAGCTTACGGTTAATCGTCGTCATCACTATTGCAGACCAGTGAAGCAGGACCAAGCCTCATAAATAGGGTTAAATAAAGTGGATATAACGAATTTCGTATAATTTCGTTCCATTTAATTTCCTATGATGATGATTTTACAGACCTGTTCTGTATCTTGGTGATGAATGTGAAACTCTGAGGAAATAAATTATAAAATAATTTTGTAGGTGCAAGGTCTGTCCTAAAATGTGAGGGGTGCTAACCTTTGTTTTTTCCAGTGCCCCGAGGTTGCGGTTGGAGGTATCTACGGTGTGTTGAACAGGAGGCGAGGTCACGTCTTTGAGGAAATGCAAGTCCCGGGCACTCCCATGTTCGTTGTCAAAGCTTACTTGCCTGTCAATGAATCCTTCGGTATGTATACCACCTTTATACTAGTACATTTTGCAATAATGACCACTGACCAGACATTCCATATCAATTCAATGATGACAAATCACACAGACCTGTTCTGTATCTTGATGAAAGTGATAACATACTGAAAGAATGATGGAATTTGAACCCATTACTCATATTCTTAATGCTATTTAGTTTTTCATATTTAATTAATATCTTAAATTGACCATTCATTATTTCATTGCCATTTTTAAAATTTGTAGAGTAATAGGAAAATCTGTTATTTATTAATTTAAGTCCAAAACCATTCATTAGCAAAACACTCGAATTGAAATCTTGTTTCACAGGCTTCACTGCCGATCTCCGCAGCAATACTGGTGGACAGGCATTCCCACAGTGTGTGTTCGACCACTGGCAAGTGCTACCCGGGGACCCGACCGATCCCTCCAGCAAGCCCTACGTTATCGTGCAGGTAAGACAGTGGTGTTCTTTCGAATATTCCTTCCTTCAAATATTGCTTGATTGCCTTTAAAAATGCCACTTTTGAAACTTTTGCGAAGAAAAAACATTTTTTTAAATTGGTTAAAGTCGTTCCATTGATCAAACTACCAGTTTCAAGCAATGAATTTAATATTTGTTTAAAATCACAAATAATTATTTCTTTGACAATTATTATGTTAAATTACTATAAAATGTAAAATATATTCAGTAATCAAGTAAGAATACTATTTTAAAATCCAGTATTTACACGAAAATGCAGTTATTTATAATGGCATGATTCTAGACACTAGTTTGACTGCAGAATAGCCAATCCCTAAAAACGAAATTAGTTCATCAAAACTCCAAATAGTAGTCAACTTCTTATCTCGCTTTTGGCTTTAATTACACTGCAACACATTCACAAATTATAGACTTTATAATGGATACAAATCTTAATTTATTTACAAAGCCAAGGAAACAAAAAACTCGTTTTTAATATTCATCGACAAAGTATTGCCAACCTCCAATATACTTGGCAACGCTGCAAAGACATTGTTATTGTCAGATGGTGAAAATGGCATCGAAAAAATACGGAATACGAAGCGGAGGACGTTTTATTACGATAAAAGAAAATGATGGGATTGTATACTTTGTATCGTATCACGTTGTTTGTGCAATTGTTTACCTGACGAAGTGATCTCAAGTAACTTAAGTCCATCTAGGACATGTGAAGGCATGCAATGGATGTAAATTATTTCAAATGCGTGTAGGGGGGCTACGTAAATGGTAGGCCTAGGCCTTGCACATGTCAAATGATCACAAAACGTCCTTGAGTGGCCTTAGGGCTTGGCATATTTTCTTTCATATTATACAGATGCCTCCTGGCATACTATACTTAGCATTATCTACATTGGGGAAAATGTTTGCGTTTACGGACGTACAATACATGAATTTCATTTCGGATCAGGCAATATAGGCCTAGGCCTAAGCCTAAATAAAGGTGGCCTAGGCTAGGCCTCACGTACCGTATTCAGATATTGTAACGTTCCGCCCCCTATCAGTAGTGTGGGGAACAGGGAAGGTTAGGGTAAATTGGATATCCGGGTAAAAATGTAAGTTATAGAATACAGTAAAACCCCTATCGATCGTTTTCCATGGTAGAGTACAAAAAAACGATGGATCGAGGAAAACGGTCAAAACGGGAAATTCAATAAAACGATGTAATAAGCCTAGTTAGGTATATAAAAAAAAAAAATTAAAAAAAGGATTTTTCTAGGGTTTTTCATTTGAAATAATTAGTCACACAAGAATATACCAATTTAGTTATTTAATGGTGTTAATAAGTAAGTTAAATATGCACAATGAAGTTAAAATATGTAGGTGAAGTAAGTTAATTCAGACGGCTAAGCCTACCGTACGTTGTACTGTAGGCAACTATAAGCTACAGCTGGCCGCCACATTCGCGATGTGTCAGGCCCGCCTACTCTGCCACTCGGGCACACAGTGCAGACAACAGTGGAGGCCACGCCCTCCAACAGCTGGAGAAGTTGAGAAAGCTAACAAATCACTCTACGCACAGATAACTAATCTCCACGAGTCCACGGTTCGACGCACTCGACTTCATGCCTCAACTCAATAAAACAAAAATACAATCTCTTAGAAAACAAGACACTAGAACATCGCAATATTATTAGCAAAACACTCGCGCGTAAATGAAACACACTGCCATTTTAACCAAACACGGTCGGTGAACTCGGAAAGACTGAACTGGACTGAACAAACAAAGCCTGCAGCAACAGGTTGAAAGTGGAGGGAGGGGGTTGGCTAGCTGTTGTGAAGGCTTGAGCATTGTACAAACACAATGACTCAACGATGCGACGATGCTTGGGCGCGCTCCGGAGTGTGGGAGGGGGGGGGGGGAGGAACCGGTCTATTCATTGGCGGTCTATTTATAGCCAGTCCGCTGTTGCCAGTTCAGTAGCGGGTGGAAGGAGATATCAGTGGTGGAACAGCACAGGCCACACATACTCGCTCGGTTGGTCGAAAACGATCCAGTAGGGTAAATTTAACATTGAGAATGGCAACATTTTGAACGATACAGCGAGGAAAACGATCGATTGAGGAACGGTGGATGCGGGAAAATTTAACATTGTTTAAATGGGACTTTTACAAAAACTTTCTAAATATAGCGATCATGGCGGGAAAACGACCGATGCGGGAACGATCCATCGGGGTTTTACTGTACCTGTATATTCCGTTTGATGTCCGATGGATCGTCCTCTTGTCGTACGCCACACGTGGTCTTAAAACATATAATACACTAACACTACTAATTCACTAATCACACTATTTAAGTTCGTTGGAAGTGCACTCCGAAGTTAAGCGACTAAATCAACTATGGTCTATACACAAAATAAAACACGTTTAATAGTTGGATGCTACCACACGAAGGGTATACTGGTTCGAAAACCGAGGTGCACCTGTTGTCACACCAACGTCCGGTGTCTTCGGCGCCCGGACCACCACTACTCCTCCCCTAACGCTCTCTTTCGCGCGGTACCCTGCCTGAGGGGTTTTGTTGGTATTTTGTTGTATTCTCCGGATAGGTAGGTATAGGACGGGATAAAATGATAACATGTAGTGGGTGGTAATTGAGGTAAGAATCGGTAATTGGCAAATTTAGCAAAAGGATGGATAACACTTGCGCCAAGAGGGGGTGTAGTCATGAGGCGCCTCACCTCTCTTTTCCCAGGAGTCATTCCCCCCCGCATATCTAACGGTGGTACTGGCAGGGTTGTTGCCTCAGGGTAAATGTAGCTAGGCGGTTGTTGGTTCATTACATTGCCCCCTGAAGAGGTGCGCCGGGGCTGGTAGGGCGCCTAGCATCCTCTTTACTATGAACCACCAACCCATCTCCCGCGCCCTGGTCCGATGTCATTGTGTATCTGGTAGTGCCTGTACATATGGTTTCATGTTAACCACATTGTACACTCCTTTGTTCTTGCCTGCTTTATCGGCGAGTTGGTACGCATTTGCTCCCGTGATGGCAGTGACCCAGAAGGGACCTGCATATAGGTGAAAAAACTTCCTGGTCTCTTTTGAAAGCGTGCTGGATAGATGTAGGGTTTTCACTAAGACCGGATCCCCGACCTTGAAAATTGTCGCTCTCGTTTTGTGTTGTGCAGCATGTCTCTCTCTACGTTTTTCTCCTTTACTGGCTAGCCTTTCCTGAGCCAAGATAACTTTATGCTCTAACGTATCGTCTCGTTCGTTATCATCTGGTAAGGAAATGATCTTGTCCATCGCGCGCTCAGGTCTCTTGCCGAAATGCAACTCATAGGGTGTGAACCCTGTACCTTCATGGTATGTAACATTTAACCATGTATTTATTGAGGGGACTAGGTTTGGCCATGTGGTGTGTTTAGTGCTGCAGTACGCCCGAAAGATTCTCCCCAACTCTCTCATGATACGCTCGGAAGGGTTTGACTGCGGGTGGTGTATGGATGTATGCTTCACGTCTACTCCCAGCTCCGTAAGTGTGTTCACCCACAGGTGAGACGTATACTGCGTTCCGTTATCCGAAAGCATCATTTTCGGTTTACCCACTTTGTGGAAATATGTAAGGGCTCTGCTGGTAATGGCCTTGGCTGTTGCTCTTTTCAACGTGTACAGTGTCACGTACTTTGTAAAGAGATCGACAAACACTAGTATGTATTGTACTCCACCCTGGCCGGTTGGAAGGGGCCCATAAAGGTCCGTAGCCACCATAACACCTTTTGCTTGTGGTAGGATTGGGTGTAGAATGCCATGTTGTGTTCTATTTGGTACTTTAGTTTTTTGGCAGGTATCACATGATGCCAAACTCTTCCTCACTGAGCGGGCCATGTCTTTCCAGTAAAAATGTTCCATGATCACCGGAATACATTTTGCTGGGCCAAAATGTCCTAGCTCCTCGTGAACGCTCCATATTATGTCTTGCGTGAGCGTAGTAGGCACACAAAGTCTCCAGGCTAGTTTGTCGTTGTGCTTGTTGTGATAGAGCTGTTCGTTAAACATCCTGTAGTGTGCCCTGTACGTGTCATGTTCTGGTATGCTATCTTCGGCCAAGGCATCTATAATTTTGCGTAAATGAGGGTCAACCCGTTGATGTTCTGCGATGGTTTGCAAGGCTTTCCTTAGCTTGTGCGTAATCACTTTCTCTAATTTGGCAATCAGGATTTCATTGTCTGAATGGCATTCTTTTGGAATTGTATTATATGCTGTGGGCGCTGGAAACCTACTCAAGGTGTCGGCCACGAGGTTGTCCTTCCCTTTACAATACTCAATTTTTGGATTAAATTCTTGTATGAAAAGAACCCAACGCGTCAACCTGCCCGGTAAGAGGCGACAGCTTGTAAGGAAGGTTAGGGCTCGATGGTCAGTTAGAATGGTCAAGTCCGCTCCTAGGACGAAACTCCTAAACTTTCCCAATGAGTATACGATACTTAAACATTCTTTCTCCGTCGTTGTAAAGTTCAGTTCGGCCCCCTTCAAGGTCCGCGACGCCATGGATATGACTTGGAGGTCTCCTTTCAAATCTTTTTGGTACAGTTGACCCCCTATCCCAATCGCGCTCGCGTCACACTGCACGTAAAATGGTTGTGCCAGATCCGGATGTGCTAGTGTTACCGACGTAAGAAAATGTTCTTTCACCTCTCTAAACGCCACTTCCATTTCTTCATCCCACGTCCACTTAATGCCCTTCCTCGTTAAGTGTAGTAAGGGTGCTGTTGAATCGGCGAAACGACATGCAAACCTCCGATAGTAGCCACACATACCCAAAAATGCCCTGAGCTGCTTGACATTCTTTGGTGTAGGCCATTTTTCAATAGTCTCTAGCTTGGAAGGATCGGTGGCTACTCCCCTTGGCGACAGTATGTGCCCCAGAAACGGCACTTCTTGTCTTGCAAATATGGATTTTCGTATATTTGCCGTCATTCCTGCTTTTTGCAATATACGCAACACGGCTTCTATATGGTGGAGATGCTCCTCAAATGAAGCTGATGCTATAAGCAGATCATCCACATATGCCGTGACAAATTGCATAAGTTCAGGTCCCAGGATACGGTCGAGCGCCCTAGTGAAAGCCCCTAAGCTTACACTTAAGCCAAAGGGAAGTCGACACCAGTGGTAAACCCTCTGGTTGTACCGGAAAGCCGTGTATTGCCTGCTGTTTTTGTGTAGAGGGATTTGCCAATACGAGGCTGTGAGATCGATGGTCGAAAAATACTTAGCCCCCTCAAACTTCTGCAGTATTTCCTCGGGCACATTAGGGCAATCCCGGTCGGGTTCCAGGATACGGTTTATTTCACGGGCGTCCAGACATATTCGAACCGATTTGTCTTTCTTTTTTACCACTACTATAGGGTTTATATATGAACTTTCCGACCGCTCGATTATGCCATCCTCCACCAGGCTAGCAATGTGGTTATCGACTGCCTCGCGTTGAGCAAAGGGTACAGGGTACGATTTTTGAACGAACCCATCTGTCTTGCGCACTCGTAAGGAACACTCATATGCATTCGTCAACCCGGGTTTGTCTGAAAATACCTCATCATATCGAGTCAACAACGTATGGAGTTCCCCCCGCTGGTCCTCCGTCAGGATGTCATTGTCTGCGATGACTGCCTGAGGTTTTGCTTGGCTCATTTGTGCCCCCTTAACAGTGTCTTTCTCATCTTGCGGGATATTGTTAATGGACAACGTGCTGGTCGGTGTGTCTGGACAAGGTCCTACTGATATATGTAGTAGCGGTCGGTCCTCTTGACTAGTATCTTCTACGCCTATGGTCGTGAGTGGTCCTCCCACTGTAGTTCCCTCAATGGTGATAACATTGTGCTCGAAGTCTAGGTGTACCTTAAATTTAGTCAACCAGTCGACACCCAGAATAACAGGCTTTACCAGATCTCGCACAATGAAACATCCGATCTCCGTCTTTGTGTTCTCAATATCAATTTGTATGTAAGCTTGTTGGCATACACGTTGACTGCGTTTGCCTGTTGCTCCGACCACACTTACTCCCACCACTGGCAGGACTGGTATACTGCTATGTTGTGTGGCTAGTTGGTCCCAAAACATCTGCGAAATACATGAAGCCTCACAACCCGAGTCTAATAGAATGTCACATACCTGGCTTTGAATTACGGCTTGTATTATGGGACATTCTATTTTGGGAGGTAATGCGCCTGTAGTGGTCTCTTCTAAGAAGTCCGTGAGTGGTTTTGTGTATATGGTTGCTAACATGCGCTCGTCCTCTATTGTAGTTCCTGGTTCCCCAGATCGTTCGGCCGAGACTCTTGCGCCTCTTGTCTCGGCCGCTGGTAGTTTCCCGACATCTCAGAATTGCAGGCTTCCTCTCTCTGCTCAATATTAATGGACCTGACCTGGTTTGTTCCACGGTCTCGCCAACTGTTGTGTTGGTATTGTCCCGTCGCTCCCTGTTTAGCTGCAAAGTCGCGAGTATCGGATGCACTGTTGTTTCTGTAGTCATTTGGCGTGAATCCTCTATCTTGTGTCGCGTTGTTATTGCTGCGGGTATTTGACCCGGAGCTTCTGTTCATACCGCTCCCCTGATATGCCTCACGTCGCCCGCGGGCGTCGTTCGCGCTGGCAACAGCCCCCTCCTTGTCCTCGATGTCCAGCCGCTCAAGTATGTCAACAATGCGTTTGTGTGACATGTCCGTATTCCAGAGCAGCATTTTCACCTCTTTCTTGAAGTGGTTAATTAGCTGCTCGACGAGATCTCTATCCGTAGGCGGGTGGTCAATGTGTCTAGAGACGCGGTAGTAATACGTGAAGTATTCAGCTCGCGACTTGTTACCAGCTGAGTAGGATCCCCCATATATGTGTCGTAAAACTCTGCTTTGTTCGGCTTGCCCCCAATATTTATTTAAAAATGCTTCTTTGAATTGATCATAGGAAGTAAAATTAATAACATTCTCGTTGGCCCATTTGCCGGCGGCCCCCACAAGACATTGCACGGCCAGGCTAAGTCTGTTGGCGCGAGGAATGCAAATGTTCTCGAAATTTCGTTCGACAGCTGTCAGAAAATCAACGGGGTGTAGTCCTGAATCAACCCCCGTGAACTTTAAACCTGCTCGTGCAAGGCTGTCCCAGGCCTGCAGGCTGGAATATAGGTTATTCGCGTCAGTGGCCGTGGTCGAGGTTGTGTTGGCCTTGGCCATGCCGTTGCTTCCTACACAGTTCTCTAATTGTTTTATGTCAAATTGTATAGTGCGAACTTGTGCATCAAGTCGCCTCGTGTCGTCACTATTACTCTCCGCCTGTTGTCTTAGCTGGGTTATTTCCGTTCTCATACCGTCGAGATCCGCCGTTAGTTGTGTTAACTGATTGTTAACCTGGAGTTGGAATTCTGTGATTTCTTTACGCAATTCAGCCTGTAGCTCTGTTTTTAGCTCTTCTTTGCATGCATTTAGCAGCCCGCCGACCATGCGAGCGGTTTGGTCCGCTACCTGTTTATCCTGCTCCTGCTCTAAACTTTCGTTGGTGTCAAGTGTATCTGTGCGCTGTTTTATCACTCTGTCTACCGCGGTGAGTAACGAGGTGAAATTGCTTTCCGCCATAATGTCTCAACTCTTTCGGGGTGGGTGTATGGGTAAGTTGGGCGCCAATGTAACGTTCCGCCCCCTATCAGTAGTGTGGGGAACAGGGAAGGTTAGGGTAAATTGGATATCCGGGTAAAAATGTAAGTTATAGAATACCTGTATATTCCGTTTGATGTCCGATGGATCGTCCTCTTGTCGTACGCCACACGTGGTCTTAAAACATATAATACACTAACACTACTAATTCACTAATCACACTATTTAAGTTCGTTGGAAGTGCACTCCGAAGTTAAGCGACTAAATCAACTATGGTCTATACACAAAATAAAACACGTTTAATAGTTGGATGCTACCACACGAAGGGTATACTGGTTCGAAAACCGAGGTGCACCTGTTGTCACACCAACGTCCGGTGTCTTCGGCGCCCGGACCACCACTACTCCTCCCCTAACGCTCTCTTTCGCGCGGTACCCTGCCTGAGGGGTTTTGTTGGTATTTTGTTGTATTCTCCGGATAGGTAGGTATAGGACGGGATAAAATGATAACATGTAGTGGGTGGTAATTGAGGTAAGAATCGGTAATTGGCAAATTTAGCAAAAGGATGGATAACACTTGCGCCAAGAGGGGGTGTAGTCATGAGGCGCCTCACCTCTCTTTTCCCAGGAGTCATTCCCCCCCGCATATCTAACGGTGGTACTGGCAGGGTTGTTGCCTCAGGGTAAATGTAGCTAGGCGGTTGTTGGTTCATTACAATATATTCCCGTTTCTAACTGTGCCTTCAATTTGAATTGAGTGCATTATTTGTATGACGCAAAATGTTAATTGGAAATAAGCGACAATAAATGTAAATAAGAAAAAGTCCAGTCACGTCGCATCGTGGAAAGGTGACAGCCAGCTCATGTTTTAACGTGAGGCGGAGGCGGGCTCAAAGAGAAATGACGTCATCGCACGCAGTGTTGCCATACTTTCGCGGCTCGCCCGATTTCCCATCAAATGTTCTTGTAGTGAAGCCAATATTGACCGAAAACGAGTCGAGAGATTGTATTCATACATACATATTTAGAATTGTCGTTCAATTATCTTCAAATTGAGTATAAAATAAAGAAAATGACAAATGTTTGGTATCTACTTAGTTGATGCTTTATAGTCGAAAGTGTATGATTTTTGACAGTTTCAATGGTAGGGGATAGGGAAATCGACGGATTTCAAATATTTATATTAAAAAAAGTAGTCGATGAAACTACTTTATTTTTCGCTAATATTTAACATGATATTTAAGTGAATATTCAACATGATTTGTAGCACAATGACAAAAAGTTGGGTATACAGTGGATCGACTTTAATATCTGTAAAACGTGCATGATATCCATGAATCCGTAGGGGAACCTAAATGAAATCCATCTAAAGTAGCAGTCCTACATTATGGCTTGGGTATATTCATTGATGTAGGGGGGACGAGTCCCACAATGGTCTCACAAGTATCTTTGCCCTCAACGAACCTTCACCTTGTGGCAGGGAGAAGCAAGAAGTCTCTGTTAAGTTGTGATGTAAGCTATCTGCTTTTGACTGCCAAGGCCATAAAAAGTCCTGATCATTTGTGTGAAGGCGGGTCTTCACAATAAGTCAAAAACATATTACTGTATATAGTGTGTTGTCGTAAGGTTCGAACATAGGAAATACGTACTGGCGTCCACACAAAAATGCTTGTTAAAAAAAGTTGTGCTTCCATAGATACGGCTAAAACCTTAGAACAACACACAGTAATTTGTGTTATAGGGAGCTTGCAATAACGTCATTTCCGGTATCGCACGGTAGCCATACTGAGGTACTCTGTAAACATTTGTTTACGTTCTTCCGACACTTCATTGTTGCAATATTGCAGATGTCTTTTGACTGACACATCAACTGTTTTCAAACAAAGGTTTCGTATTATGACTGAAAACAAAATAAGAACGCGTAAACTCTGTTTGAAGACAATCATTTGCATGTGTTATCATTTTCTTAAACTTTTACCTGCACACATCAATCTATACGGCTTGAAACTGTGATCTTTCCTGGATAACCTATGTGTCTTCTACTGACAGAACAAATGTAAACAAGCAATGTGTACCTCATAATGGCCGCCCCGTGACGTCTATTGAAAGCTACCTATTAAAAAAATCAAGCTTTTTTTTACAATGATGCCAAAAAGGCTACATTTCCTGAAATTATACTTCAATGGGTTAACTCACTGAGTAAAAGTAAAACATTAAAATATATTCGAAGAAAATTCCGATTCTTATGCGTTTCTGCACGTAATGTTGACTAGATTCTTGAAAATCAGGCTGGGCATAACATATTTTGGCATGAAACCTGAAAATTTGTAACATTCCTTCGCAGTTATAATATGCTAATGCTGAATATAACTGTTTTCAAGGATTTCTCAGGATTTTTTTAGTATCTTTTAAGGATAAAAAAATTGACTTGGTGGCAACCCTGGGTTAACATATTGATACTGTATTTGAATTGCAGAGGTATTGCCATATAAAAAACAATTGTTGATTTATCAACTTCTTATATAATTTTGAATGCATGGTTAGTATGCTGGTTACATTGTAATGTGTATCGTTTGAATACGAACTTAAGAGGCTGATCTATTGCAATTGCATTACTGTAGACAACAAAATAGCAATAAATGTATCATATCACATTGACATTGTAATATTTTTCGTTTTAGGACACGCGTAAGAGGAAGGGACTAAAGGAAGGACTCCCAGACCTTGCTTCGTACTTGGACAAATTGTAAGAATGAGGATGTTAGGGAGGGAAGGTGTATAAAGTATTTAACCAAATGAAAAGAGATTCCAATGTTACTTTTATTGATAAGCTATGCTGTTCAGACAGTCCAGCATAACAACCTGATAGTTCAGTATATGTTTTTGAACTACATTAAAAGTTTTCAATTGCAACAAACTACACTCAGATCAAATACACGTCTTACGGAAAAGCACGAATGCAGAAATTTGAAACTTGTCGTTGAAGACCATATGACAGTTATTCCAGGTGTACTAACAGCCTATACCTATGTGAAGGGCTCCAGAATAAAAATAATAAAAACAACTAAATCTGTACTTTTGATATCTGCCCTCAAATCTTCCTTACAATGTTTAATTTATTATACGGAGTTCTTCAACAATGCGAGTACTAGTGGAAAGGGAGGACATCATTTTGGCGCTTCTTTATGATTGGCTGCGCTGGGCCCAGGCAAGACTTAACATTTTTTAACTGCATGTATAAACGTAAGATTAAGTTAGATACCAACTCAAAAGATATTGAAATCCATCCAGTTTGAAAAGGATGTGCCAGTGAAGTTGATGGAGCCAAGATCGTGAGGTTGCTGCCCCCATTGCTGTGCCACAACTTGACTGCACATTTGTGGCAATTTTAACATGCTCAATGAAGAGTTAATGGTGTTTTCCATTAGTCGCACTGGCAGCGAGTTTTACATTCCACTGGTACTTGCGCAGTGCGCACCGGTGCTAGTAATATGTGTTCCACTAGGCTGTTATCTGCTCTGGGTTCTGCACCGAGTTGCTCCCACTTACTAGGTTGATGTAAGTTTTAGGGGTTTAACCTTACTTCGAATAAATTCCTGATGACATTTACAGGTCTAGACTTGAGAGATCAGACATAACCTAACTTGTACTGGCAGGCCTATAGAGTATAGACGGCTAGCTCTACCTATATTACCAGCAATAATAATTATGGTATGCTTGTTCCATGTTACGTCACGTATCAAATTGCATCATTCACCCTCAGTTGTGTCAATTTCCACTGAAAGGAAAATTACCAACAGTATAAATTCCACTACATTTGGATGTCTACTGTGGATTTGTGTGGTGTTAGGTGCTCCCATTATATGGTTGTGTTCCACTGATAATTTCACTTCCCTGGAGTTATGACGACGGAGTGCTCTGTGATTGCACCCGGTGCGTACCACTAGATTGAATGGCGGTGAGATAGTATTTTTTTTATTGATTCGAGTCTGTAAATGTACCAGTCGCGTAGATCAGTGTTTCTCAATGGGCTTGTTCACGCAAAGCTCGAGGCAGAGCGCGCCACCGCGACTCCGCCCTGACACTCGGCGGCAATTCAAGTAAGGCACTGCAACACCACAGATAAGGGATTGTGGCAACACTGCAGTTCAGTTCCTATTTTCTACGCCGCGGTTCACATTTCATCTTCTCACGTTCTTGAACATTCTGCTAATCACGATAGGAGGCCTACAGTAATAGATGCCAGTCCAGACTAGTCAGGTGGCAGTCTGTTTTAAGCAATTCGACACTAAATGTGTCAAGAGATAGCACCACTGCTGCGCAACATGGCTGACAGTTAGAGGGTAACAAACTGACAGGAGATCATGGATCCGCCTAAACTTGTTATTGCGCAAAGTAAGTTTTTAACTTTATTCTGAAATATACATATATTTGAAAGCAAATAGAGCCCAAAGGAACCTCAATGAAAGAGAGGCAGTGTTAATCGGTGGCCTTTTAATTGCATGTGGTTAATTAACATTATGAGCAGAACATGAACTTCGGGCCTTCGGATGCTTGGTGTGTCCCCTGATCCAAAATCCCCGTAATATCAAAGGCATCTTGGAAACAAAACGCAACCAGCAAATATCCAGCAAAGCTGGATATTCACTGATGCAACAATATCGCTTATGTTTCTTTGGAATCGTTGCCATTCTCATATAAACACTGACAACTGACACTGACAAATGACATCCAGCGGCTTTGTTGCCCTCTAACTATTAGTTCACGATTTCGCCACCAGAGATCATATCTGCAACATTTAGTGCCGAATAATAAAGCGATGGAAACGTGGACGATATCGAAGTTAAAACTCTCACTGAAAGCAAGAGGTACCGTGTTACGTGGCAAGAAAGCGGACTTGATTACCAGGTAGTGATGTAGGCTAGGTCTAGAGCTAATATTCTTTGTGCGTAAAGCGTGGCTATTGTTTTAGGAGTACATATTAATATGTATTTGCATTTAGAGGCATAGGCCTACTCCATAATAAGTACAATAAGCCTAGGCTACTATACCCTAGCCTAGTTTATTCACCTTACATGATTTGTGTGTGCAGACTACAAGCATACATACGCAACAGCAATTTTGTCAATGAAGACTGCTGGCAACGATAATCACGAGATTTTTAAAATGTGTGCAACATTGAGGGTATGTTTGTATGATGTGGAATATTTGTTTTAATATTTGTGAACAGAAAACTTGCAATGTTCACGTCTCCAATCATATTTATGTGCAAATTAATGGAATTTAGTTCATTTTTTATTATTTTATTATTCTTTATGTTTTTGTATACAAAGTATGAAGTGTGAAACAATAAAGGTGGGTTATTTAAGTGCGCAATTTAAATGTCTATAATAATGTATGTGAAGCTCTGAATGTTCACTTCTCGTTTACGAGCAGGAGGACGAGCACCAAAAACGCTTCTCAGGTACAACGAATATATCATTTTTATGTATAAAAAGTATGATGTGTGCAACATTTCGGGTACGTTTGTATGATGTGAAATTTAATTCTCTATTTGTAAGTATGTAAATCTTAGTGTGTTCTCTTTTCGTTTACGAGCAGGAGGACGAGCTCCAAAAACGCTTCTCGGATATAACGAAAACATTATTTTTTTGTAAACAAAGTATGAAGTGGCAACAATAAAGGTGGGTTATTAAGATGCGCAATTTAGTTTTATATAATAATGTATGTAAATCTCTGAATGTTCACTTCTCGTTTACGAGCAAGAGGACAAGCTCCAAAAACGCTTCTCAGGTACAACGAATATATTATTTTTCTGTGTAAAAAGTATGACGTGTGCAACATTGCGGGTACGTTTGTATGATGTGTTATCTAATTGTTCTACTCTTGAAATGTGAAAATTAGTACATTTATATCTGTGTCCATAGACATGTGCATAGTTCTTGTTGCAAGAAAATGAGTAAATACTTCTACCACGAGAGAGTTTCTCCAACAAAAATGTACTTGTAACAAAATGTATGTAGGCCTATTTGATTAATTTTTGTTAGCAGACAATGTCAACAAATTATTAGTAATGCTTAATAATTCAAGACGGTTTGGGAATAAATTCTACTTACATTTATGTCTACCTACCTAGATTGACACGCTTCACGCTAGATGAATGAAGAACTTTTAAATTAATTTTGGGCCTACAACAGTGGCGAATGCAGATTATATTTCGGGGATGGGGGCTGACCAGAGTAGGACATAACTGTAAACAAGGGTTCCACAAATAGGGGTTGGCGGGGGAGCCCAAGCCCTAGAGCCTACCCCTAAATACGCCACTGGCGTACTATAGACATTTCTCTATGCTATAGACTTTGAGATAAACAAGTGACGGGTTGATAAATCTAGCCCTAGTAGGCGCACATTCATTATTTACGGTAGGCATAGGGTCCACATATTATGTGTCATTTGTTAGATATAGGCATATCAAGCACATATCAAACGTATGCCCGCCCTTTGTGCCCGCCTCTCTCTTTGCACGAATAAACACAGCTATTCGGCATCTTGAGCCCAAAGCCGCACTTTGTTGGACGTGTTTAGATTGACTGACAGCTATAGCGGCCATGACACCTACACTAGTTGGGCAGAATTACAGCAGCGCGGCGCGTGGGAGAAAGTGGCAGTGAACAAGCCAATTGCCGGGTCGCGAAAAGGTTTTCATATTTCCAATTATTAGAATAAGCACAGATTGTCCCTCCAGGTTTTCAATCTATCTGTCTTGTCTTTGTTATTCTGAGTTCCCGACCTTGCGTGCAGTGCAGCGCTGCAGAAGTTGACCGATGTTCAACTTTTCATGCACGCAAGAGATTTCATGCATGCCCACAACCACAAAACTAGGCAGGCAAGATGGAGTAGATAGTCGTTGACTGGTTTTGAGTTTATGGGTTCTAGTTTTGGGTTTGTGAAGTTTAAAGTATAAGTAGCTCCTCTACTTCATAGGGAAATGTATTTTAAGTAAATAACCCTATACCACGCAGCCACCTGTTAAGAATTCCACAAACGGAAATATTAAGCACCTCTCAAGTACCTAAACAAAGGGGTCAGAAGCTGAAGTTGTCCAGTGGAGTTATCAAAATCCATGTTTCCAGCTTTCACTTATCCCTTATGCATCCCACTGGTCAGTACCAATACTGGCATTGTCGGTTGCCGAATCGTCTACCCTGGCATGTAATTTTTCTCATTATTGATTTATTCATTAATATTTAATAAAAAATGTTTCAATATAACATTGCCCATTGTAGGCCTAAGGTCCGAGTTCACCAAACTTGTCAATCGGTCAATTTACTAATCTCGGATTGGTTACCATGGTTTCAACAAACATTACGTACAAAATGCGTGGTGGCTTCTTTTTTGATCTCCTATTATCAGAATATTGCGAGTTAAAGTCTCGCAGAACTCGCAGCAGATAGTGCTCTGAAGGTGCAATTAATTACAAATCACTTGCCTCATTCTGGAACAGTGCCCGTAACGAATATACTTCATTGAGCAGAGGTCTGCGAACCCGTTCGAAAACGAACCGAACTCGAACCACCTTTATAATAATAATAATAATAATAATAATGTGTTTATTGGTCCTTTAGTTGATCATACAATGATATCGGACAAGTCATTACATAATATCAATAATAATAATTAAGATTATTACAATCATTACATTGATACAAACTCTTTTACAGAATAAAAAGAATTTTCAATTAAAAACGCCCTAAGCGCCACCTTAAAACTTCCACTCCTGCAATTTTTAATATTAAATTAATATCTAAATAAAGTTCGAGTTCTGTTTGAAAAATTAAAACCATGTTCGGAAACGGAACTATTTGAATTTGCCGCCTTCCCGCGGTTGGGTAGGCAACGCCTTCTAAATTGCCATTCACAACCTGTCAAGGTCTGCTTGATCTCCGCTAGGCGGAGATCAAGTAGACCTTGCAACCTGTTTTTAAGGCTGGTCCACACAAATTTTTAAGACATACGATTTAAGGTTTAACGCGTAGTCGTAATGCTACGTTATGACATAACATAACCTACGTAACTAGCTAACAGATTGAAATAAAAAGGATGTGGAATCTTAAATCATAAACCTTAAATCCTTAAACATTTGTGTGAACCCACTATTAATTATATCAGCGAAAACTCCATGGGTGCTTACGGAAACCTCTCGAGTTGAAGAGATCGGATGGATCTGGTCACGTGATGGATTTGATCAGATTCCCTGGATCTCATGTCTGTTTCCGAACGAAAAGTTGTAGTTGTTTATAAATCTAAATATAATTATGAATCGTGCTTCCGAAATTAATCTTATTTAATTTACTTTCTACATGAAATACATCGAAATGTTCTTGAATGTCTTCAAATAATTCTTTAATCCCACAAATCCCACATTGTGCGTTGTAGTTTATAGGCGTTAATTTTGAAAAGGCGGTGAAACAGGCTGTGGTGCGAGATCCAACCAAACCTATCTTATATCTCGTTGATCCAACCCAAGAGATCCTTCTTTTAGCAGGATCCCTAAGATCGGATCGGATCACTTGATCGGATGGATCCGTGAAGGTTTTCGAACAGAGGTTCTTGCAATCTTGTATGTTTCCGAACGAACAGATCCGTTCGGTTCAACCAGATCAGGGTTTCCGTAAGCACCCCATGACAATCCAACCGAACATAGGCCCTATACATCGACATGCAAAAAAAAGCAATAATTTTGAACATAGTACCAAAGATTAGACAACTGTCTAATCTTTGATAGTACGAACATTTTTGAACTAAGAAGAATGATGACTTCAAGAAGTTCTCCATCCTGATCTAAAGTTAGGGTTGAGTAGTAATCTTTACTACTAATATTATACAAATCATGGAGTTGGATTAAAAATACATTCAAGGCGTGCTAAAAGTTCAAATAAACCTCTCAGCTTCGCCCCAAAAAGGAAGCCCCGCCCTTGGTACCTAGTAGTATGATGTACTGAGATCTTCAATGTTTTCATCATCCTTGTAAAAGGTTATCATTTATCAATGAAAATCTCGTTTGTTAAATCACCTGTAATTCTGCAATGGAGATAGTAAAGGTAAGCACGGGCATTTAAATAAAAATAATCTGCTGTCTCTATAAAAGTTAGACCCCTAGGTCTCTATGGGTCTGCTCTAAAGATCGTTCTTTGGACATAGGGTAGGGCTAGGCTTAGGCCTAGGCCTATGCTGGCCGGCCAAGGCCTAGGCCTAGTACTTGCCATGTACGATGCTCACAACAGCAGTTTGCTATCGATGAAATTCACGCCAATAGCCCGATGGGTTTGTTTGGAATGTAATTAATGAATTTCTTCCACTGAACACTCCCTCCACCATAGCCCCACTATCCTGTTGTTTGTGTTGGTCTAGGGCTAAGCATAGGCTTAGGCCTAGGTCTAGGTGCCTAGGACTTATCCGAATATTATTCGACATGCTAGGGCCTAGCCTAGGCTAATTCTTGTTCTTGATCTGTTTTTTTATCTCCAGTTGTGCCAGCTAGAGCAAAGTTTCAAGATGTTAAAAAGGTTAGGTACACACAAGATTAGGATTGCTCTAGGTAGCATAGGCCTAGCCTAGGCCTAGGCTAGACCTAGCTGCCATGATCAAGTCCTAGGCTAGAACAAGTGTGTACTTTACATTCTTGTTCTAGGCCTAGGCCTAGTTCTTATTGTAGCTGTCAAGGTCAAGCCGAACGGGAGTATTCGGACATTACCGTTGATGTGTCACCGACGAGTGATGGCGTAACATTAAGTTGGTACTATTTGGATCCGTCCCTACTCTCTTCTCTCGTGAATAATGTAAAGTAACATGAAATTTTCTAATGTAAAATAACATCAAATTTTGTAATAAGGAACCTGCAACTGATGTCACAGCCGAATTACAACAATGGAAACTGATGGACAAACAACAAGCTGTCAATGTAATAGCTTTGCAAATAATGGGGGAAAAACAATTAGTTTTAACGATAGTAGGGGAGAGTGGGGTACAGTGGGACACGGGGCACAGTGGGACAGAGTCGGTATCTTGAAGGTTTGGGGTATTTTTTGTAGTCAACATTTTTTTTAGTGTTGGTATTTATGTTTTAGTAACCTGTCAATTGGATTCAGGCATAAATATGAATTCACCTATTTTACAGCAGCAGATGTTTATTTTGCGTCATAGAAACGGGAAAAATAAAATGTGGCATTTTCTTCTCCTGCGATGCCAAATTATAAAATTGTTCAACATATTTTGTGTTTTCATCATTCATTCAATGTTTTGTCTATATTTAATAATAAATAGGGTTGATGAAATTTACATAATCACTTTTAAGTCACTTTTTATAAATGAACTTGCCTTGGGGCACAGTGGGACAAAATGTGTGGGGCACAGTGCGACAAAGTGCAAATGTCCCTAAATGTGATGTCTGCATCAATTAACTTCTTTGGATGCTTACAAAAATCAAGAGAAGTGTTTTGGGGTAGAGGCGTTTTAAATGGATGCCATATTTTGTTGACAGAAGCACATGTTTGTTTAGCCGTTTAAGACATTCTACGGTGATGATTGTAGATCTTGGCTTGCGTTAAATGCTGGAAAGAGCCTTACCATTTACAATCTAGCCTCCTTAGTAGGAAAGGCATACCCAAAAGCATTTACTCCTTCCAACATTGTTTCGGGATTCAGATCCACTGGCATATATCCACTGGAGAAACACACGTATGGAGAGGCCGATTTTATAGCCGCAGTTGTGACAGATCAACAATTTGTTACAGTAGAGATAGACCCCCAATCATCCACGTCTGCCTCCACAGCTGTTGCTTTAGTCTCTAGTAGACATATTATGCCTACTGCAGAAGACATATGCAATACATCGGTTCATGAATCGAGTTTGCAAACTGGACTCGTCCCAGTTACCCCAGAAATGATTCTGCCATATCCAAAGGCTCTTCCAACCATTCGACAGAGCTCAAAATGTTCCTATCGGAAGAAAAAAAGTGGAATTCTTACTGACACCCCTGTAAAGAAGAGACTAGAACGAGAAGTGGAAGCTAGAAAAAAACCATTGAAGAGAGTGATCATTTCAAACCTCAAGAAGAAAAAATGCGTCACTAAAAAGAAGAAAGCGGAGTGAACTAGCGATGAATCGGATATCCTAGAGTTGAGCAGTGATAACCAGAGTGACGTTGATACTTGCGATAGTCCTACATCTGATTTAGCTGATGCTGAAGAGTTAAGTGCCATTTGTGATGGAGACTTCCTTCTTGTACAGATATGCAGTAAGAAAAGCAAACGATATTATGCTGCGGAAGTTGTCTCTCACTCCTCCGAAGATGGAGACTCGACATACCAAGTAAAATTCTTAGCAAGGAAGTTCCCAGGGTTTTACTTTAAGTTCACTTCAGAAGATGTGTGTGATGTTAGCGAGGAAGATGTTGTAAAAAGGTTACCAAAGCCTATTACACACGGAGGAACAGAAAGAACTCTCCGCAGCCTTACGTTCACTGTGGATTTGGCCGAGTTTGACAAACTCATTCACTAAAACAACATTACCATTCTTATTTTATTAATATTGACTTGTTCTACATAAAATAATCATTACAAGTTGTTATATCAATACAGAGGGCATAATTTTATGCAATTAAAACACAGTCCCACTGTGCCCCGTATTGTGTCCCACTGTGCCCCATGCGGGGGCACAGTGGGACAAATTTCCGTATTGCCGAAATTATGTTTTTGTAAATAAACTACTTATCCTAAAATTTGTGTTTCTATTTCTATATGTTGAAAGAAGCTTACCAAATATAACCACAAAGTTTAAATTTTTTAAAAATTCACCAGCCTTAACTAAAAATAGAAATGTGAAAATTGTCCCACTGTGCCCCACTCTCCCCTAACTGCTTGCCAGTTAAAATTGCTGTTCAATGATGGACAACAACGATCTGAAAAATTGTAAACGTTTTGAACATTTGAATTTCCCAACCTCAAAACATTTTATTTTTTGACGGCTTGTTTGTCCATCAGTTCAATTCATTTGTTTCACTGTTGTGTATTGGTGTTGTTCATACCCTATAGGCTAGAGCTGAGCAACTGACACCTAAGCTTTGACCAATTCACGGCGTTGCTTGGAATAGCGTAGGCCTACACACATCTGTATGTGTGCCCATTGCGTGTGGAAAACTGTAGGTAAAATGTTATCAGTTCACGACGTTGCGTTTGTGGGGAGTGAACGTGCAGAAACAGATCTTCCTTTAGTGGAACTTATCTCACAGAAGGCTGTGGCATAGGGTTATTCATATATTTTACGTTTCCCTTGTTTCTGTAGGCCTACAACGTGGCAGAGTTAAATGCATAAATAGGCCTAATATAACTATTATCTGTAGGCCTACTTGCAAAAAAAAAAAAATTTATGAACTTTTCACTGCCTGTATGATGTGACAACTGGATAGACGAAAAAGAAAGATCAAGAGAGACTAGACGATATTCCATTGTTGGTTTGATTGATCAATTGTTTTTGTTTTTACACGTTTTTTTTTTAGTCCCGGCAGCTTGAAGTTGGGACACGGGACATTCTCTTCACAAACGGGACTCTCCCGGTCATCCCGCCGGGACTGGTGGTGGCCACAGCCTGGTTGGCCGACCTATGTTTATAATTTAATGTTTTGTTTTTTATATAATGACTAGGCCTATAATAGATAGGCCTAATAATATATAATGTGAGAATATTCAGCTGTTACTTCCGTATGATAAATAAATAGATGTATCCAGGTATTTAGCAATTTATTTGAGGTTTGTTTCCACGGGCCCAGTAGCTTAAATAAAAAGAGCACCGATATGTACAGTAAGCCCACAGCCGAAGGATCTGGGCTCGATCCCCAGTTAGGGCAAACTTTAATTAAATTTGCTATACATGTCGATACAGGGTGATTCCAGGCAAAAACATCAAATTTAAACTAGGAAAACGGGTGACAGATGAGCATGCTTGGAGAAATTAAAAACATTATAAAAAAAAAAACATTAAAAAGACTGATTTTTTAATGAATTTCTAAAAGTTAAAAATACACCTGACTGGGTGAATGTTGATGTTAACTGAAAGTCGAAATACCGTCGGAAAGGGTTTTAATGGCATGATAGTAAGAATTATCAATGAACACATAAAAAAAAAAAAAAATACCATAAAAATAAACTTATAATCTTTTAGAAGATAGCAACTACTTTGCAACCTTAAACCTCAAGTAAACTATTTCTCAATAGGCCTATGTCATTAATAGTATTAAGAAATATTATTTAAATCCATTAAAAGTTTTAATTTTATAAATTAAACCTCAGCCCTTCCAGAACATCTGGAAGGGCTGATTGGAAGAAGGGATATAATAATCCTAGGGGATTTCAATGCACAGGTTGGTGAGGAAAGGTCTGGATGAGGAAGTGATTGGAAAGTATGGATACGGTAGAAGGAATAAAGAGGGAGAAAGGCTGTTAGACCTGTGTGCCAGAAACGGCCTGGTTATAGGAAATACATGGTTCTAGAAGAGGGACAGCCACAAAATAACCAGGTATAGTTGGAACGGGCAACAGAAAACACAAATAGATTATGTGGTGATTAGTAAAGGAAAACACAGGGGTTTGAAGGATGTAAAGATCAATCCAAGTGTGGGATTAGATGGGGACCATAGGCTGCTAGTATTAGTAACAGATATCCAAATAGAGGGAAGGATAACAAAGAGTAAAGAGTGTGCGGAGAAGAAGCTTAAGTTATGGAAATAAAGCAAAGACATCAGTCAGAGAAGAATACCAGGAGAAGATTATAAAAGTGATACCAAGGGGAGAGATACAAGGAGTAGAGGAAGGATGGGGGGCGTTTAAGAGAGCACTGGTGCAGGCAACAGAGGAGACGTGTGGAAGGACAAGCGGGGTAAGAAAAGAGATGGAAACAAGGCGGTGGAACGACAAAGTAATGGAGAAAGTACAACTGAAAAATAGAACATGGAGGGAGTTCATGAAAGACAACAGATGAAAAGAGAGAGGCCTAGAAAAGGGTGAAGAGGGAAGCACAAAGGACAGTTAAAGAAGAGAAGGCAGAAGACTGGAAGAAGTTTGCAAGGAAACTGGAACAAGACTCAGAAGGAAACAAGAAGATGCTGTATGGCATAGTGAAGAGTAAGTGGAAAGAAAGAGGGGGACTAAGGTACTTAACGGATGACTCAGAGAGACTCATTACAGATTCAGAAGAAATAAAGGAAAGATGGAAAGAGTACTTCAATCAATTGTTGAATGTGAGAGCCAAGGCAGAGAACAGGCAGGTAGAGTTGGAGGAGGTGAGGGAAGAAGCCAATGAGAATGGACCGACGTGGCAAGAAGTGGAGGTGCCATTAAAAAGGATGAAAAATGGGAAGGCTGCAGGAGTGGATGAACTGGTGAAGTGGTGGAAATGATAAAAGCTGGGGGCCCAAGTGCAATGCATTGGTTATACAGGGTGATCAGAGGGATATGGAAAGAAAAGAAGATACCGAGGGACTGGGAGAAAGGAGTCATACCGATTTATAAAAAAGGCGATAAAAAGAAGTGTGGAAACTACAGAGAAATAACTTTACTATGCCATACATCAAAGATATACGAAAGAATTATAGATAGAAGAATGAAAGTAGAGATAGAACATATCCTGAACGAGGAGCAATATGGGTTCAAATGAGGAAGATCAACTAAGACCCGATATTTGTACTGCGACAAGCTATGGAAAGAAGTTGGGAGTTAGGTAAAAGAATGAGTATGGTGTTCCTGGACATCGAAAAGGCATATGACAGTGTTCCGAGGAAGGTAGCGTGGGAAAGCCTGAGAAGAAAAGGAGTGGACAAAGGACTGACAGACAGAGTTAGAAGCATGTACACACTACAGAGTATGCGAAAGCTGTGTAAAAACACAGTTTGGGAGGTCGGGGTGGTTCCAAATAACACAAGGGCTGAGGCAGGGAAGTGTGTTGTCACCATTGCTATTCATAATAGTGATGGATGACATACACTATAAGGTAAAGATGGAAGAAACAGAAGAGGTGGAGGTTATGCTGTTTGCTGCTACGACTTTGTGGCATGGTCGGAGTATGAAGAGGCACTGCAGAGATACACGGACAGGTGGAAGAGGCATATTGAAGAGGCAGGCATGAAAATAAGCATAAGCAAGAGCATGGGTGGTAACAATGCCAGGAGAAGGAGACGTGGGGAACTACCATGCAGAGATACGGATTGGAGGCAGTGACGACGTCAGGAATTTTCGATTGGGGGGGCCAAGGGGGGTCCTACGAATGTATGGGGGGGGCATGCAGATTACAGACTGGTTTTCTATCGGTTATCGGGGGGGGGAGGTAAACCAGGCTACATGCACTCGCGAACATGAAAATATGCATTCCATTCTTACCTAATTAATGCAGGGCAGTGGTGTAGTGCCAGATTTACCAGTACGTATACGCTTCAGTGGGAAGTCGGAGGGACACATCTTTCCAGACGAAAGCACGGTGGTTTGGGGAGAAAAAAAACCCACAACAATGACGCCGCAGGTGATAAAAAAAATCAGGCTTTTAGAGTGTGTTTTGAGCGTTTTAGAAAGCAATACCGGACTCAATGCAATACCAAAATACTGCAGTTTTGTATTCGATTTCGTAAGTAACTCTTGATACGGCACATGCACGAAAATGTTCTTTCACAAGCAGCACTTGATGCAGATATTGTTAGGCTAATAGTACACAGTTTGTAAGCTTCATTGAAAGCAAGAAGGAGCATACAACCTTCCAATGGCGTTTGAAATTTGGCTTCAGTTACCATGTGCAAGCAGTGAAAAACTTGAAAGTAAAAATCAAAATGCTACGAACTCCAGTTTGATAAATATTTGGTAGTGTGGTGGATTGGTGTAGTCAATTTCAACTACAAGAACTGGTTAGAAGCGCGGCTATTTGAACACGAATTATTTATTTTTTGGCGTGTATGCGGCGGCACCAACGTAGTGTATCAGTGGTAATTTATTTTGGCTTGGGGGGGCCGAGGGATTTTAGGGGGGGCACCGGCCCCCCCTGGCCCCCTCTGGCGTCGTCACTGATTGGTGGTGAAACCCTGGAGGTGGTGGAGAGCTTTGCCTACCTAGGAAGTGAAATAATGTCGAGCGGGAAGATAAGAAAGGAAATCAACAACAGGATACAAAAGGCCAGTAACTTCTATCAATGTTTAAAAGGTCTGGTGTGGGACAGGGAAATACCAATACAGGTCAAGACGACATTGTACAAGACCTATTTCATACCGATCCTCACATATGCGGCAGAAACCTGGAATATGGGGGATAGAGAAGAAAGTCAAATACAGGCGGCGGAGATGAGATTCCTGAGAAGCACGGTGGGAAAGACAAGAAGAGACAGGACTAGAAATACAAACATTAGAGAAATGCTTGGTGTGAAGAAGCTAGGGGACAGAATGGGAAGGACAAGGCTGAGATGGTTTGGACACATGAAACGGATGACAGAAGACAGGATGCCCAGGAGAATATATTATGATTTTTTTTTTAAATGCCGACAAAATCCAATTTTTAGCCGACATTGCATCAAATATAATCACTATTGTTGCTATTCTGTGGTATCCATGGAAATTCCAAAAGTATATCTACTAAAGGCGCGTTCAGACAGAATGACTATGGAATAAGACTTAGGTTGGAATTCATAGTCGGCCCCTACACCTAGGGGCGCCCATTGTTACCAAGGTAACAGTTGTTTGCATGTTATTTCCCATAAACAAAACAAATCCATAGCAACAATGGGTGCCCCTAGGTGTAGGGGCCGACTATGAATTCCAACCTAACAATAGAGTGATTAAGCCTTGGGAAAACAAGACTAACGATTAGTGTTTAAGACTAACGATTTAAGGTTTAACAGGGTTGAAGTATACGATTTATGTTTAAGCGTTAACAAACTTTTATAGTGATTAGTGTTTAAGAATGAGTGATTAAGAAAGTTGATTTTCGATTGTTGGCATTGTTGAAATACATTTGGGGAAGGATGTTTCCGAGTACGTTGTTTTCCCAAGGCTTAATCACTCTATTGTTAGTCTTAGTCCATAGTCATTCTGTCTGAACGCGCCTTAACAGTTTGTTAACGCTTAAACATAAATCGTATACTTCAACCCTGTTAAACCTTAAATCGTTAGTCTTAAACCTTAATCGTTATTCGTTAGTCACTTTGTGTGAACGCGGCTTTATGCCATTTACCATGCATTTTATGTGCATCTCACTTCAATGGTCCTCAAATGCAAAGCATATTAGTGGAACACTGTAAAAAGTAAAAACTACAATATAAATTGCCGTAAACAGAAACTTTTTTTTTTTTTTTTTTTTTTAGAAAATAATGGTCCAAGTTACAATTTCAAAACTTTTGTCAACAGTCAATCCTATTGTAGGGAACGTTATTGTAAAGCATTACTAAAATCTCTCTGTAAGTTTTGATTAAAACATATTGAAACTGGATTATTGTCGATTTAATTCCTAGTTTTCATTTTTGTATGTTTGCCGTGAAGGTCATAAAACATAACACGTCATTGTAGCCATTCTACGATGGCTATCGAAATAATTCAAAATATACAGTGAGAAAGGTCTGATAGCGTACGCTATTTTTGGTGCATACTTTGTGCATCTAACTTCAGTGGTCCGCATATGCGAATCATATCGGTGGAACACTATCAAAATTAAGAAATTAATCGCCGTGAATCAACAAAAAAATTTATAATATGGCGGTTACTGCTACAATTTTGAAACTTGGTTGGTACCGCAAAAAAAAGGAAGTGATGTGGTGCAGAAATGGACGGTCGACAGTCTACGCTATTTCGCAGTTCAGCGACATGTTATATGTTGAATGATAATTCACCCATTGGTTGACTGCCCGCAATAAGATGCAATGTTGATCAAATTTTAATCTATTCGACGTCGTCCGAAAACGTGTCAGTACTCTGTATAGAGAAATACATTGCGTACAAAACTGCACGTGTAAAGAGCGTTTTAATATAACACTCTCAAGCTTGATGCAACGCAATAGAAACGTTAACAAGTATTTTTTATTTATTATATATTCAAACATATTAAATGTATTGCTATAAGATTTATTTAAAAACGAGTAACGTACCCGGGAAGCAAGTTTTGAAAACATAATTTTCTTTGCTGCCTCACGGATAAAATGTTTCCAGTCACTTACCAGTACAGTACGCCGTCACTTCTATATCTGCATTGGTCCCATCACGTGATTCGAATCTATCGCCCGTTGCTGGCCATGCCGTGAAATGTTTCCAGTCACTTACCAGTACAGTACGCCGTCACTTCTATATCTGCATTGGTCCCATCACGTGATTCGAATCTATCGCCCGTTGCTGGCCATGCCGTGAAATGTTTAATGTTCTCTGTGCCAACGCAAGATGTTTTAGAAACAAGTTTCTAAAACAAAAGTTTTCGTTATAGAACACGTTCTACTTCCTAAAAATGTTTTCAGTGTATCATCAACTTGTTACAAAATTAGTCGAGTGACATAAACAATGACGATAAACAATGTTTTGGTTTGTTGATGGAGGGTGGAGCTGGAGATAAAAACAGTTGTATCGTCTTTTATCTGTTGCTATTCGGCACTGAATGTTGCAGGTGTGATCTATGGCAACATCTTCGCTGGGCGTCATTTGACACTGTTTACATGAGAATGGCAACGTTTTCTCCCCCCCCCAAAAAAACGATATTGTTGCGTGCTACAGTGCAAATTTTATTGCTGTGCTATCCAAGATGCCTTTGATAGTGTGGGGATCTTAGACCAGTAATAGTCTATTACTGGTCTAAGGTGGGGATCTTGGTCTGGGTTGAAGCTGAAGTTCTGTGAAAACCAAGTATCCGAAGTTCATTTTCTGCTCGTTGAGGTTTCGGCTCCGCTTGCTTTCAAATATCTGCGTTATTTCAGAATAGAGTAAAAACTTACCTTGCGCTATAACACGTTTAGGCGGGTTCCTGCTCTCCTGGGAGTAAAAACCTACCTTGCGCTATAACACGTTTAGGCGGGTTCCTGCTCTCCTGGCAGTTTGTTAGTGGGTTTACGTTCTTCGGTTTCGGCAGTCGGTGTCGGTAGAGAGGCGTGTGTTTATTGTTTCACATTATTAGGTTAGAGTTCCCCGTTTCCGCGTTTCCCATTGGCCGGTAATAGTGAAGACATTGGGGGCATTCCGTAACTCGCCGACACAGCGCCACAGAGCGCTGAGACCATTCCGAAACTCGCCGAGAGAGCTGTCACAGCGCGCTGTGAACGCTGGAGGTTTTCAGTCCGGCGTTCTCAGCGTTTTAGGGGATTGTGGGTATTCAATATGGCGAAAACTGAAATCACGATTCAGGTGGTCCGTGTTGCAGGAAAAGCGCGCCAAATTGAGTGCACCGTTCAACACAACCTGCAACTTGGGAGTTTATTTGTTTATTTTAAAATGAAATATGACATGACAAAGCCATTAGCATTTGCTTTCTGGGTGAAATAGGCGGTCTCCTAGTAGATTTATCGTAATTGCCGATAGCGAGGGCAATGATCGATAACACATGTTCAAAAGTGAGCGCACTTAACCTAAAATTCTGTTTAAAGTAGTCGCCGAGTATAAAAATACCACATTTTCAACAAAATTAATGTTGCATGGGATGTGAACATCTTGATCCACTGCTCTATAATTGAAAATAATGTTGAAAGCTTCCTCATCGTCGTCAGAGCTAGGATTATCGATTATAGCCTGAACTGTCATACTGACAGCTCTAGGGTCAGCCATTTTTCATAGTGCTGAACCCATTCCGAAACCTGGAGCCAAACCATACGCTTCACTGCGCTAACACGCGCTGTGGCCACAGCGTCCTCAGCGAGTTTCGGAATGCGCCCATTGAGTCCAAAAATTTCGTACCGGTTCCTCCGCTCCGGAACCGGTTCGGAACCGGTTGCAGAGCGGGAAAAAGTTGGTACTAGTAATCTTAATTTTTCCGTTTTTTTTTTTTTTTTAAGTTACAATTTACAGCTCGCGTCCTTGAACACGCGTGGCCTATTGTGCGATCTGCTAATGGGATGGGTCTCTGTGAGTGAGAAAAGAAGAAGGTGCTGATACGTAGTTACACCAAAAAGAAATGTAATTATAATTATCAAATCAAATAAATCAACTATTTATTTATTTATTACAAATTTAGCTGACTGTGAGTGAGAAAAGAAGAAGGTGCTGATATGTAGTTACACCAAAAAGAAATGCAATTATAATTAGATGAGCGTAGCGAAGCGGAGTGAATCTTTCCATACAACTCGATCGGCGCTTTGTCTGTGTGTGTGTGTGTATGTGTGTGTGTTCGCCAAATTTTGTTCGTCGCGCACAGGTCAAACGGCTTGACGGATTTGGCTAAAATTTTCGGTCAACACCCGTGAATACTAAACTCGATGCTGTTAACATAACCAGCAAAATTCGTTAAGATGCCAACCTAAAAAAAAATAATTACTGAAAAACAAAAATTGATTATTTATTTAATTAAATGAAAACTTATTAACGGATTTACATGATTTATCATTTGTAGATTAAAATCAGTAATACCAACACTTGACAAAAGTTTCAACATTGTAAGTTTATCCGCCATGTTATAAAAAAATATTGTTTATTTACTACAATAATTTCTTCATTTTTACAGTGTTCCGCCGATATGATTCGCATTTGAAGACTTTTGCAGTTAGATGTACATATGTTACACCAAACATAGCGTACGTAATTATAAATGTTCATTTTTATTTGGAATCTCGATAGCTGTCATAGAATGGGTACAATGACGTAAGATGCCAACCTCCAAAAAATTAATAACTGAATAACATGTTTTTTAATTTATTGAATTAAATAACCATTTGCACACGGATAAAAAAAATTTTTTGCTTGTGGGTTCACATCAATGATACTAAGACTCGACAATAGTTTCAAAATTTTAGCTGTAACGGCCATGTAATAAAAAAATATTGTTTATTTACGGCAGACATTTTCTTCATTTTTACAGTGTTACACCGATATGATTCGCATTTGTTGACCATTAAAGTTAGATGCACATAGTATGCTGCCGAAATGGCTTACGCAGTCAGACCTTTCTCACTATGTATTTGGAATTTTGATAGCTGTCATAGAATGGCTACAATGACGTGTTATGTTTTATGACTTTCACGGCAAACATGCAGAAAATAACAACAAACTTGGTCGACAATTTAAAAAGCTATAATTATAAATAAAATGCGAGTTATTGTATAATAAAACAATATTCCATTTTAGATATAGTCTGTATCTACATTATGGAACTTTCCATACACTGATAGGTTTAATAGTTTATGAATGAGAGCCTATTGAGTAGACCACGGTCGAATGAAATTATGCGGAAATCCATCAACTTGAAGGTTTTAATTTCTTTAAAGAAAACTTCTTAACGGATTTAAATAATATTTCGTGCATTTATTAGCAACATATCAAGATATAATATACATAAGTAATAAGGTTGTAGCTTGATCCGCCATCTTGTAAAAAAATCATATGTTTATTATAGAGGTATTTTTTTTTTAAAGAGTAATATGATATGCAAATGATTTATTTGATTTGATACATTAAAAAAATCGCTCATCTGTCAACGCGGAGCGTTTTCCTAGTTATCAAATCAAATAAATCAATTATTTATTTATTACAAATTTTAAATAACATTTTGTTCAAACAAAAATAGCACTATGGTAGCATTAACAAAGGATGAATTAGCCCTTTTAGCACTCGAGGTACTCGTGTTGTCGGTCTAAACTCAAAATAAATCCAAACGAAATCAACACCACTTGAATGTCGCGTGTCGGCTGCCGCCCTGCTATAACAGTGCCTAGAGACAGCAGAGAGCGCGCGAACTCGCCGCTACTGCTACACCATCCCTTTCCGTAAGTAGTTCGCATATTAAAAAAAAAAAAAAAAAAAGCGATGTGAAAAGTCGGTACCGGTTCCGTAAGGTAAGGAACTGGTTTCCGGGTACCCGATGTCATCACTAGCCGGTAACAATCTCTTCGTTATGCATGTGAACACCAGTAAACATACTTGCAAATACTAAATAGACTTGCCGAATGCCGACTACCGACTGACTTCCTTAGTTACATGAACTCGAGCTGTCAGCCATGTTGCTAATCTATTAGCAGGAGTGGTGCTATCTCTTGACATAAATACGATTAAATTACGTTTTTGGGTCCATTGTTCATTATTCGTATCTACCTCATTTTGATGTGCAAACAAAGCTCGTTTTCGAATTTAACATTCTTTGAACGAAATATAACCTTCCTGGTGGGTCGGGAACGGGGGGACGGGTAAAAACTCAAGTCATTAGTGTCATAATCATTGTGATAACTGGTTACATGAATCGTGAAGGAGGGGGTAAGGGAGGGGAGGGTTGTGAAGGTGACCTTTGTTAACAGCTCTGGGTGTTTTTGTGCGAACACTAAAAACAACTGCAAAAACGCTCTAGCTCTCTAACCGGTTGTTTGGCACAAGTGTGCCCTTGGCCGACCTTGATCAATTTAATGCGCACTTATCCGATCAATGTGCGTGAACTTTGCGCGTGCCAGTATAATTCTTTGTATGAATGGAAATACGGAAGCGGGGTTGTTCTTTTCATTTTTAATTCACATTGGCTCTGACGCTGTAGCCCTATCTGATGATAGGAAAATGCGTTTGCTACGAGTCAGAGTTGTCCTCAATGGTATTCAGTAGTATTGCTTGTGCTTTTAATAAGAGTCCCGGACCGGGTACGTATCGTAAACGTTGTGGGCATTGCATTTACTGTGGCTGTGTTCAATGACATGACCCAGTAACTCAGTACTCACCCTAAAATCACGATGGATTCCGCCACTGATCGACACTGATCGATGTTGTTGTGTCATTTTATGAGATCTTAGTTGAAAAGCACTTTCCAACACGAAATGAAAAGAGCTGAGTGTGGGCGTGGCCATAAAGCCCGCGAACATGGAAGAGAACCAAACACGTATGGGGCTGGACGTCGTGTTGCATTGAACACAGAAGTGACGGCAAGTTGTAAAAATATATTGCTTCTGTGCCACAGTACCCGGATTGGGATTTTAAAACACATTTTCGTCTTCCACTCGTGTAGCTCTGTTGAGATAATTGATCCTTTCACTGATGCTGCCACTGATGTTCTAGGTTATGTTTCTGTTATGATGGTGGATTCAGCGTTTTTAAACTAACCAGCATGGTTGCATCAGACAAAGACAAATCATGTAATTTTTATGATGGAGCAGTGGTGGAACCATTTTGAGAATTAATGTCGTCTTGATAGAAAACGATGACGTCGGTTGATGAGTTTCGGGTGTGCTGGATTCCATCAAATTAAATGGCTGAGTTATTAGACTAGTTGGTGTCTTACAACGTACTCCTTCCCCCGTTCGCCCTCGTGTGTCCTGTACCATGCTGGATTCCATCAAACTAAATGGCTGAGTTATTAGACTAGTTGGTGTCTTACAACGTACTCCTTCCCCCGTTCGCCCTCGTGTGTCCTGTACCATGCTAGATTCCATCAAACTAAATGGCTGAGTTATTAGACTAGTTGGTGTCTTACAACGTACTCCTTCCCCCGTTCGCCCTCGTGTGTCCTGTACCATGCTGGATTCCATCAAACTAAATGGCTGAGTTATTAGACTAGTTGGTGTCTTACAACGTACTCCTTCCCCCTTTCGCCCTCGTGTGTCCTGTACCATGCTGGATTCCATCAAACTAAATGGCTGAGTTATTAGACTAGTTGGTGTCTTACAACGTACTCCTTCCCCCGTTCGCCCTCGTGTGTCCTGTACCATGCTGGATTCCATCAAACTAAATGGCTGAGTTATTAGACTAGTTGGTGTCTTACAACGTACTCCTTCCCCCGTTCGCCCTCGTGTGTCCTGTACCATGCTGGATTCCATCAAACTAAATGGCTGAGTTATTAGACTAGTTGGTGTCTTACAACGTACTCCTTCCCCCGTTCGCTCTCGTGTGTCCTGTACCATGCTGGATTCCATCAAACTAAATGGCTGAGTTATTAGACTAGTTGGTGTCTTACAACGTACTCCTTCCCCCGTTCGCCCTCGTGTGTCCTGTCCTGTACCATGCAACATGCGGATGCCCCGCTACCTTTCATTTCTGAGTGGTATTCTTCAGTGGCGTATCCAGGAATTGGGAAAGGGGGGGGGGGTTTCAACCCATATTATAGAGAGTGGAGCCGAAACATAATTGGGGTTCTGGGGGGCTTGCCCCCCGAAAAAATTCTCGTCAAGGTAATTTTAGTGCAAATCTGTGCGTTTTACAGCGGCCAACTGAAACAAGATTACTCAGTTTCTGGCAACACATTTTTTCCTTAGCACCGCTAATAAAAGGAACCTCAATCAATAATTTGCATATTTTTCGTATTGCTTTTGCTTTTAATTGCAACAATATACAATAATTTTAAAGTAAAACATCTAATTGTCTATTGAAAAAATCTATTGAAATAAAAAAAAGTTTATAAAGATGTTGAGTTATAGTTGTTTTAATACTGTTTACCATAGGAAGGATTACGTAAATCATTGTAAAAATATATCCTTGATGACATTGGACAACAGGCGTAAACTGTTGGACTTTATGTTTTTGTATAAACTAGTCAATAACATGTTCGATTCGCTTTTACTCAGATTTTTAAACTTTTTCGTGCCTACCAGACACACTAGAATTCAACCTACTTTTTATGTTTGTAACAACAGGATTGATGTTTTAAAGTATGCAACCATTGGTAGGTTACAAACCTCTTTTAACTCTTTGGCTAAAATAGTGTGTAATCAAGTTGATCTGTTTTCTGACAATTTAATATATTTTAGGGCTAAAATAATGAATGTGTTAAATAATATGAGATAGGGTTGATGTAAACAATGAGTTGACTATGTACATCTATGTACATTTATTGTGAATTGTGATCCTTAAAAATGTTGTTATTTTCAGGTTATATTACATTTACACTTGTGGAGTTCAAATACTCTGTTGTAAATCAAGGCTTTATTATTATTATTAAATCTAAACGGTAATTTTCCACGTTTCCTTTGCAAAAGGGGGGGGGGGGGGTTGTCCCCCCCCCTCCCCCCCGTGTATACGCCACTGGTATTCTTCAATACGTCTTGCTGTAGCACTCCTATCATCAATATAGCGAGTAGGACTCTTGTCTGTAGTTATTGTTTGTTGGGTCCCACGCCCACGAGCGCATGTATTGCACATGTTTAATGCATCTGCTTATTTGATAATAAATCATTTATCGTCCAAAGAAGTGAGTCAAGATCCAGGGTACAAAATTAGTCAACTCAAGGGTAAAGTGTATACTTGCTTAGAGTAAAATGTTCATTTCGTTGAGGTAGCCTATAGGCCTAGATTATAGTAGAACGCGGAAAATGACAACGAAAAGAAGCTGCTACCTTCGAATTTGCTGAGCTAAGAGTAGGCCTATACAGACGCAAACAAAAACCTTAATTTCCCCATTGTGCGGCTGCCAACTTTTGTATTGTTAATAGTTAACTGCAAATAAATAAGATGTACTTAAACTATACAATTTTGAGAATCATTCTTCATAATAGGGAATTTCCGGCTGATTTTTTATGGTTCCATCAAGTTGAATACCATTTTCTATAAGGAGTCACATTAATTTTTGTGTTTTGGAATAGATTTCATTGATAGAAATTACCTGAAACTTTTACACATAACATTGTTACTGTGGGAAAAACGGCGAATGACGTCAACATTTGGATCACAACCGACCCATCATATAAAAAAACAGTGTTTTGCCGAGCATGTTTTATATCAAGTTTGTTTCTAAAATGATCTCAATAATAACTCTTGAACATTAATTCATATGGTAATGTTCAATAATTACAATAAAGAATATTTTACCATATTGTGATTTTAAAATAAAAAATCTGAAAGTCGACAACATTAGTGTGGTGTTTTAACAAGCGAAATGGTTGTAAATTCCAAAGAGTTTTAGATTCATTCATTGATTGATATTGATACTTGGGCTTAACGTCTCATATTTTTGCGACTTGGCTAATCGAGACGATGAGTGGCCCAGTGGGTGAATATGAAGATGTTGGGTGGTGGTGCTCGGAGGTAAACTTCATGTATAAAACTAGGTCCACTAAAACCCCTGGCGGGGTGCTCGTCAAACTTCGCGCATGCTGCGCGCACGCTACTGGCGATCTGGTGGACCTTGGTATAAAAATTAGATAGGCATAATAATTAATAATATAGCATATTTTGAGCATTCAATTTGGTGTTACTTGCATGCATATTATTTTGTATCAGTTCGAAAATACACCTAGCATACGATAGCGAAGCTACGACTTGAATAATTGAATCAGCGACATGAAGTATCAAGTCGAGAGAAAGAGAGAGAGAGAAACTGTATTGCGAACAGTAAAAAAAACATCGGAACATAAAACAAATCATTGTACGCGTACAAGGATGAATAACAAGAACGAGAGTTGTTTATATACAATCTCAACGTGGAGATAGCCTGTTATTATAGTAGCTACTACATGGCACATGCTACAATTAGACAGTTCTAGTTTGTAGTAAAGCGCGGCTGTAAGCAGTAGGCCTATAATTATGCCTACTTATTTTCGTATTCATGTAATCAAGCCAATCTATCCATCGTAAAAACGGTCCTGACACATAGGTTTAACGACATTCTACCTAGCCTATACATGAATATTATTGTACCGTTTTGTACCACGTATCATTGCACTTAAAAACACTAACACACTGCAAACACATCTGGTTTGGAAGTGGCAACCCACTCAGAAAAGTGCCCTTCGGCAAAAACCGTTTGGCAGCGATTAGAAAAATTAGTCGCTTTATTCCTTAACATTTCTAAAAAAAAAAATGAAAAATTAAGTTAATTTAGTTTTAAATTACACCTTGTGTAACGAACCAACACAATTTGTTGCAAAAGTAGCTTTTTAATTAAGAGGCATATAACATATAACATGTAAGAAAATAAATACGTTAAATTAAAACGGTATTCATTTAAATTTGGTTTTTAATAATGTCTTACATATCAAATGACGCAGAATTTAAATTTTAATCCAAAATTATGTAAACAAACTCAGGAAAGACCTCACTATCGAGGTCGAATTGATGTCAAATCATAGGAGGCACATTGAGAAATACAATCAAGGTACGTAATTTTCGAGTCCATTCTCTATAACTAATTTTAATTACATTTACTACTACAACTACTACTACTATCTATTAAGTTATGATCTTTAAAACATAATTTTTGTTAGTTTTGTACATAAAAGGAAAATGCGTTTGATAGATTTTGTGTTCACGGGCTTTTAAAAGCAACTTTTAATTATTAATCTGCAAAATTGCTAGGGTATCTCTCAACACATCCCATTGAGAGATGGACTTATGCAATTGGTTCTCATGTCTTTTGCCGCGCGGCAAGACGATGCGCGGTGACCAATCAGAACTTTGGCTCAACTTTTGCCGCGCGGCAGCACCGCGACGGAAAACGTTGTGATTGGCCACCGCGCATCATCTTGCCGCACGGCAAGAGACATGGGAACCGGCCATTATGTTCCAAGAAATAAGAAACAACCTGGAACGTTTGTGGCGACAGAACAAAACTATTTGTATCAATGCTATTTTAACTATTGCTTGGGCAAACTGCAAACTATAAACTATATGATCTGCAAAACTGCGCCCGCCCATGATCGTAGTAACCCGGTTTAATTTGCGCGTAAACTCTCGTTGCTCATTTTTTTTCGTTGAAGTTAGTTGACTTTTTCTAAAAGCATTTGTTAATTACTGGCAAAAGTTTGTGACATCCGCATTCATTCATATTGGAGTGACTTGACTTGAAACTGACTGAGTGTTGAAATCTGGAATGGTGCCTATGAAATTACCTTCTGGAACGGGTTGAAATTTGAAACCCCGTCACAGCGTTCCAATCTCCCGAACAACTTTGCTGTTATTTTACGCTTTTGAATATATCATCATAACGATAGTAAACATTGTAAAAACCCCTCAGATCTGTTGTTGATGTGTGACTTGAGGCAGAAGTAGCGGACCCCGTCCCTCTACCCCCTTTGCCCCCTACGGGACATGGCACGTGCCTAGTTGCTCGATCTAATTGTTGCTAATCAGCAACGAGGTTAAGAGAGAAAAAACTACCACAACAATTTTATCTCCTTTGTTAAGTTTTGATGTTATCTACGCCTAGACTTTAATTGGTCGATACATTGGTTATACGGGTTTACTGCATGTCTTTGTGCTTTGAGAATCGCACAATCTAGGGGTGTAGGCCTATTGCGTTGAGTGAGTGATATAGGGTTACTCAACGCCTATAGGTTCGTTTCCAATCCGACACGCAACATATGTGATGCAAGCTTTTGTATGAGAAGAGGAACTGCCCTCCGCTCCGCTTCACACTTAATTGTAAGATTATTTAACTATTTTTTTGTTTTCAGAAAAAGTCCTCGCGAGTGATATACACACGACAAAGGAAGCAGGTAATAAAGCGCTTACTTCACTTACTTAAAACTAGAATATCTTTCGAAACGTAATAAACTGGCCCCGATTCTATAAAATTTTCGGCAACACACCAAGTAAACACTCTGCATGTTGGGTGAACCGAAGCCTGGGTGATATATACAGGCGAAACATATGGCTGAATGGTGAAACATGCAGCTGAAACTTATGACTGAAGGGTGAAACGTAAATTGCCACCATTTAGTTTTACATTATATTAAAAAGTTACAGTTTAGTTGTGTTCCAGAATTCAATCACCTGCCGTGACGTCAGAATGGTTTGGAAGACAAAATATAAAAGGGACACTCGTGGGATTTGTTTCGCTTGGGAAATGGAGGGAAATTTGTAAATTTGATTACATTACATCATTATACTTAGTGGGACATTATAAGTAAAGTAGGAAACTACATTTCTTCGTCAGTATCATTGTGTAGTCATTCCGTGAATGGTGATCTCTTCAATTATAATATTGGTTTGGGATGCGAGCAATCAAACTGTCAAACATATAATCGCCAGTTAAAAGTAAATCAATTCAAACTCGCGCCACAACGAATCCAAGTAATCTGAGAAATCTCAGTTAGAGAGGGTAGGGTGGGATTAGCTTGGAATTGATTCTGGAACATGTGGAAACCATCCAATATGAACTGTTGGCTGAGTGAGATTAGTAATCGGATGAATTCTGAATCGCAACTTATAATCGTATAAAAATAATTTTTAACGGGATTATATTGTGTCCACAACACAATCTATCTTGAACTGTGGGAATGGTAGCCCCGGACGCTGCAGCATCGCCACAGCTTCACTGCTTGAGGTTATCTACGAAGTACGTGGGGCATTCGTTCTCACCACTTTACTGTGTTCATCCGAAGTATACCAACAGACAGCTTACCATCGGTGTCGCTGCTATTCTCCCCAACAGGCAACAGCTCGATGGAGCTTACTATGATACTACTATGTGCGTATTGCGTACATATGAAGTAAGTATAGTAACAGTTATAGTCAGAGCCCTGCATTTGTGGTGATTAAAAAAGGCAAATTTCGTTTTTTAAAATCAGAAAAGCGGTGAATAAGCGGTGTAAGTCAAAATTTGCATTTCACGGGAAACCAAAATTCCATTAAATTAAATTTTAAGGAAATTGGCAAGGAATGAATGAAGATATCTTTGTAACATCAAGAAAAATAATGTGGTTATCACGTGATGGTAGCACCATTTTTTATTTGAAATTATTGTGTACATTTTTTACCATAATTATAAGTTCCACTAATTAAATCCCTTACTATCCCTAGTCTCATGTTGACGGGTATCTATTGTGCTGCGCTCTTTCCGCAATAGAATGTACTATAAAAACACACCATTTTCGAAAAACATTCGTTTTTTTTTTTTTTTTTTTTACTCGTGCACGCTGGTGAATTATAATTCGACTTTTCGCAAAATCGCTGAAAATCATGGATATCGCATATATAATAGCAGATATCGTGAATATCGCGTGAAAACGCAAATTTCGCGGAAATTCGCGGAAATAATAACCATATATTTAATATCCCAATGACCTGAAACGGGAAGATATGACCAACAAAATCACATTTTGGAAAATTCGCGTTTTTCGTTAAAACCATAAATGCAGGGCTCTGGTTATAGTTGTCCCAAGACTATCTTACATGTGCTTTCGTCACAGGCGACGGGCTCGTAGCCAATCAACGATCGGTATTTGTGGAGGTGTGTCTCGGGCGGTTCGCTGGTTGGCCACGAGTGCCTTGTCTGTGACGAAAGCATATGTAAGGTAGTCTTGGGCCAAGTAAACCAATCTGTGGCCGTACAAATTTATCTGTTATTCTTGCACTTAAAAAAAAAAAAAAAAAAAAAAAAAAATAGCTCGACGGAGCTAGTTAATTGAACAAGTAGGCCTACAGTAGGTATTCAAAAGTTTCGAAATTAAAAAAGTAGTAAATGTTCAAGAAACGGTGAATTTTGGCTTTGCCGTTTGCTTTTTGCGTTTATGTAGCCTAGGCCTACCTCCCAAGAACAATGTTCCTCGCCCTTGCGGCAGAAAAAACCGGTTTACGTCCCAGGCGTTCCTTTTTTTCGACTCGATTAAATTATTTTAAAGACAAATTAGGCCTATATCATTCTACTCAAGCCTTCGCCATATCAATCAAATGGGGTCTCCAATTTGGAACTGCGACAGCAGCCTAAATGAAGTATTTTTTTGTAAACAATCTAACCTTCAACCAAATACCGTAGCAGTAGCTATTCCTATTAAGGTATTTGCTTCAACTATAAATAATATGTAGCTCTGAGCCGATAAAGAAGTTCTTCCCTTGGAATGGCTCTGAATGTCAGCTGTAGAAAATGAAAATGATAACTCAAGTCCATCTGATGTTTATCCACCACCACCACCATCGTGGGAATATTTACATGTGGGATTCGCTTGCTTTTTCAAGTTGGCTCAGAGATGTTTGCTGAATACTCCAACAAAACCGTTTGCTTCATTGAAGAAACGTAAGAAAATATTTCTGGATGAACTGTTGTTTGTTATTGCGAGGCGTACGATATGTGTGTGTATGCAATATGCATAGTTGAAACGACTTTGCGGGAAACTCTTGGAAATGACGCTCTCGGAGTGTTGGAAATAAACATTGCGTCAGGTCTATGTACTGACATGATTTGATTGACTATACAAAGTTGCGTGGACCTATAACGCCGTCTGTGTAGTCTATTTTTTTTGTTATTACAACGCTTTGTTTCTCTGGACGGAATCTTTGAATCGATATTCCACCTACTTCTAAATGTCCGATCAAGCTGAAATTTTTTACACAGACGTATTCCTAATGACAATAAACGAATCAACTGTCATATTTACTAAATTGTCAATTAATTCATCATAATTAATTAATTAATGTTTTATATGGAAATCGATGTTTATATTCCACCTACTTCTAAATGTCCGATCAAGCTGAAATTTTTTACACAGACGTATTTCTAATGACAATACATGAATCAACTGTCATATTTACTAAATTGTCAATTAATTCATCATAGTTAATTAATTAATGTTTTATATGGAAATCGATGTTTAACCCACTTCCCAACGTCAAATCGAGTTGAAAGTTTTCACACAGACGTATTCTTAATGACAATACATGAATCAATTGTCATATTTACTAAATAATCAATTAAGCCATCATAATTAATTAATTGATGTTTTATATGGGAATCGATATTTCACCCACTTCCGAACGTCAAATTTAGCTAAACGTTTTCACACAGACGTATTCTTAATGACAATACACGAATCAATTGTCATATTTACTAAATATTCAATTAATTCATCATAATTAATTAATGTTTTATATGGGAATCGATGCTTAACCCACTTCCGAACGTCGAATTGAGCTGAAAATTTTCACACAGACGTATTCTTAATGACAATACATGAATCAATTGTCATATTTACTAAATAATCAATTAAGCCATCATAATTAATTAATTGATGTTTTATATGGGCATCGATAAAACACCCACTTTCGAACGTCGAATTGAGCTGAAAGTTTTCACACAGACGTATTCTTAATGACAATACATGAATCAATTGTCATATTTACTAAATAATCAATTAAACCATCATAATTAATTAATCGATATTCGATATATATATTCGATTGCAAGATTCTTTAAGACTAAAAAGTATAAAATAATATTACATGAAAAAAATAATTTTTTTAAAAAACAACGCTTATAGGCCTATTTAAATGCACTAAAAACTAAAAAGTAAAAAATAAATTTTCGCCCAACAAATTTTTGCCTCACTCGGTAAATAAAAGCGTTGGGTGCTTTCGGTATTGACATAGATTGCAGGGCCTGGATTCACAAAGATGCGTAACTCTAAGTTGTCCTAAGTTAGGCAAATCCTAGCTAGATAAATCAAGATAAATCATCTCTGTGTATTACTACACATTCACAAATAAAATATTATTAGTTAAATTGCTCATATTTACCTATATTTTATCTTTATAACATTGCAGAACGACATATTGGTGATTTATATTACTAAGATTTGCCTAAACTAGGACGTCTTAGCACTTAGGCACTTTTGTGAATCTGGGCCCTGTATTCTGCTGTTTATGCAGGGAAAGCGCCCAACGCTTTTATTTACCGAGTGAGGCAAAAATTTGTTGGGCGAAAATTTATTTTTTACTTTTTAGTGCATTTAAATAATATAAGCGTTGTTTTTTAAAAAAAATATTTTTTTTATGTAATATTATTTACAATCTTGTTACCACGTTGTTACTCGGTGGCGTAGGAACCAGTGGCGTAACAAAGGGGGGGGTTTAGGGGGTTTAAACCCCGCCCCCCCGAAACTACATCGAGAATGATTTTACTTACTACTACATTTACTTAATACTATATTGTAAGATCCTTAAACCACTTCATTGTATAACAATCGCAACAAACAATATTTTCATTATATTTATCATACCACTTCACTTAGATAAGATATATAATTTCTTTCAATAATTCAATTATATTATCAATGTGTTTATCTACAAATAATACACCTTTCGCTCGAACCAGTAAAAGTGAGGGTACGTATAAATAAAAATGCGTTAATCTAATATTACAATATCACGGTCTGTGAATTAAAATTTAAATAACGTATGTGACTTGTGACCACAATGTTTCACTTTATGTTGGGATTATATTGAACAACCATAAAACATTTTAAACACAATTTCTATGCAATTCTTATTAAGAACTATAAATAATACCTACTGTAACACTGTAACTTCAATATAATACAAACAAACGAGTAGTCGTTCGAGTAGTATTCTTTGAGTCTAAAATGCACGAAATAATTATAGAAGTGAAAAAAAATTTCGCCTTCGGCGACATGGCCTCCGGCGGCTGGGGCTTCGCCCCAGACCCCTTTCAGTCCCCTCATCTCACTTTTCCCTAATAACCCCCCCCCCGAAATAATTCCTGGTTACGCCACTGGTAGGAACTGCCCGGGCAAAGCTTCGAGGCTCGGGGTCTAAAAGGGCTCGGTTTCTAGACTGTCCTGACTTGGAAAATGGAATTCAGGAGAGCCTGGGCCCTGGACACTTAAGACCTACAACTAAGAAAAATAAAACTACTTTAAATATAGAGTTTACAATTATGTAATTGCAAGATATCTTCACCCTGCTCCTACCCTGTGGGGTCCACTTGTCATTTATCAGACAATTGTTTACCAAAGAATAATGTTTTCCCATGTTTCCCCCCACCCTCCAACCTCTTTTGAATAACACTAGGAAAACGCTCCGCGTTGACAGATGAGCGATTTTTTTAAATTTTTCAAATCAAATAAATCATTTGCATATCATATTACTCTTTTTAAAAAAAAAAACCTTTATAATAAACATATGATTTTTTTACAAGATGGCGGATTAAGTTACAACCTTATAACTTAAGTATATTATTTCTTGATATGTTGCTAATAAATGCACAAATTTTAATTAAATCCGTCAAGAAGTTTTCTTTAAAGAAATTAAAACCTTCAAGTTGATGGATTTCCGCATAATTTCATTCGACCGTGGTCTACTCAGTAGGCTCTAATTCATAAACTATTAAACCTATCAGTGTATGGAAAGTTCCATAATGTAGATACAGAGTATATCTAATACAATAACTCGCATTTGAACTATAATAATAGCTTTTTAAATTGTCGACCAAGTTTGTTGTTATTTTCTGCATGTTTACCGTGAAAGTCATAAAACATAACACGTCATTGTAGCCATTCTATGATAGCTATCAAAATTCCAAATGTATAGTGAGAAAGGTCTTACTGCGTAAGCCATTTTGGCAGCAATACTATGTGCATCTTACTTCAATGGTCCGCAAATGCGAATCATATCGGTGGAACACTGTAAAAACCAAGAAAATTACTTCCGTAAATAAACAATATTTGTTTATAACATGGCGGTTAAAGATACAATTTTGAAACTGTTGTCGAGTGTTGGTACTATTGATGTGGACTTACATATACAAAATTATTTATATCGGTGTGTAAGTTTTAATTTAATTAAATAAATAAAAAAACATGTGTTTCAGTTGTTAATTTTTTGTAGGTTGGCATCTTAAGTCATTGAAGCCTTTTTGTGACAGCTATCAAGATTCCAAATATTTTTGAAAAAGGTATGATTGCGTACGCTATTTTTGTGTATACTATGTGCATCTAACTGCAAAGATCCGCAAATGCGAATGATATCGGTGGAACACTGTAAAAATGAAAAAAAATTACCGTAAAGAAACAATATTTTTTTATAACATGGCGGATGAACTTACAATTTTGAAACTATTGTCAAGTGTAGGTACCGTTGATGGTAATCTACAAGTGAAACATCATCAAAATCCGTATGTAATTTTTAATTTAATTAAATAAATAAACAAATTTTGTTTTTCAGAAATTAATTTTTTGTAGGTTGGCATCTTGACGAATTTTTCTGGTTATGTTAACAGCATCGAGTTTAGTGGTCACAAATGTTGACCGAAAATTTCAGCCAAATACGTCAAGCCGTTTGACCTGTGCGCGACGAACAAAATTTAGCGCACATACAGACATACAGACGTACATACACACAGACAAAGCGCCGATCGAGTTGTATGGAGAGATTCACTCCGCTTCGCTACGCTCATCTAATAACGCAGATTTCTTCGCCGTTGATAGTTGGTGATTTTCGTTTACCAGTCACGGCCGTCGTACAAGCTAAAGTTCTTCTACTAGGAAAACGCTCCGCGTTGACAGATGAGCGGTTTTTTTCAATGGTTCAAGTGAAATAAATCATTTGCATATCATATTACTCTTTAAAAAAAAAAAATACCTTTATAATAAACATATGATTTTTTTTCAAGATGGCGGATCAAGTTAAAACCTTATTACTTAAGTATATTATTTCTTTATATGTTGCTAATAAATGCACGAAATATTATTCAAATCCGTTAAGAAGTTTTCTTTAAAGAAATTAAAATCTTTAAGTTGATGGATTGCCGCATAATATCATTCGACCGTGGTCTACTCAATAGGCTCTTATTCATAAACTATTAAACCTATCAGTGTATGGAAAGTTCCATAATGTAGATACAGACTATATCTAAAATGTAATATTAATTAATCATACAATAACCTGCTTTTAAGTCATAATAAAAGCTTTTTAATGTGTCGACCAAGTTCGTTGTTAACATTTGCATGTTTGCCGTGAAGGTCATTAAATATAACACGTCATTGTAGCCATTCTATGATAGATATCAAAAATCCAAATACATTGTGAGAAAGGTCTGACTGCGTTAGTCATTTCGGCAGCATACTATGTGCATCTCACTTCAATAGTTCGCAAATGCGAATCATATCGGTGGAACACTGTAAAAACAAAGAAAATTACTTCCGAAAATAAACAATATTTTTTTAAAACATGGCGGTTAAAGCTACAATTTTGAAACTGTTGTAGTGTGTTGGTACTATTGATGTGGACTCACATATAAAAAAAGTATTTATATCGGTGTGTAAGTTTTAATTTTATTAAATAAATAACAAAACATGTGTTTTTGTTGTTAATTTTTTGTAGGTTGGCATCTTATGTCATTGTTGTCATTTTATGACAGCTATCGAGATTCCAAATAATTGTGCATAGGTATTGTTACGAACGCTATTTTTGGTGTATACTATGTGCATCTAATTGCAAAAGTCCGCAAATGCGAATCATATCGGCGGAACACTGTAAAAATGAAGAAATGATTGTTGTAAATAAACAATATTTTTTTATAACATGGCGGATAAACGTACAATTTTGAAATTATTGTCAATTGTTGGCACTGTTGATATAAACATAGATGTGAAACATTTTTTAAATCCGTTTGTAAGTTTTTATTTAATTAAATAAATAAACAAATTTTGTTTTTAAGTAATTAATTTTTTGTAGGTTGGCATCTTGACGAATTTTGCTGGTTATGTTAACAGCATCGAGTTTAGTGGTCACGAACGTTGCCCGAAAATTTCAGCCAAATACGTCAAGCCGTTTGACCTGTGCGCGACGAACAAAATTTAGCGCACATACATACATACATACATACAGACATACATACATACGTACACACAGACAAAGCGCCGATCGAGTTGTATGGAAAGATTCACTCCGCTTCGCTACGCTCATCTAAAAACGCTCCGCGTTGACAGATGAGCGATTTTTTTCAATGTATCAAATCAAATAAATCATTTGCATATCATATTACTCTTTAAAAAAAAAAAATACCTTTATCATAAACATATGATTTTTTTACAAGATGGCGGATCAAGTTACAAACTTATAACTTAAGTATATTGTTTTTTGATATGTTGCTAATAAATGCACGAAATATTGTTTAAATCCGTTAAGAAGTTTTCTTTAAAGAAATTAAAACCTTCAAGTTGATGGATTTCCGCATAATTTCATTCGACCGTGGTCTACTCAATAGGCTCTAATTCATAAACTATTAAACCTATCTGTGTATGGAAAGTTCCATAATGTAGATACAGACTATATCTAAAATGTAATATTAATAATTCATACAATAACCCGCTTTTAAATCATAATAAAAGCTTTTTAATTTGTCGACCAAGTTCGTTGTTTACATTTGCATGTTTGCCGTGAAGGTCATAAAACATAACACGTCATTGTAGCCATTCTATGATAGCTATCAAAATTCCAAATACATAGTGAGAAAGGTCTGACTGCGTAAGCCATTTCGGCAGCATACTATGTGCATCTAACTTTAACGGGCCGCAAATGCGAAGCATATCGGTGGAACACTGTAAAAACGAAGAAAATTACTGCCGTAAATAAACAATATTTGTTTATAACATGGCGGTTAAAGCTACAATTTTGAAATTGTTGTCAAGTGTTGGTACTCTTGATGTGGACCTACATATAAAAAATCATTAATATCCGTGTGCAAGTTTTAATTAAAATAAATAAATAACAAAACACGTGTTTCAGTTGTTAATTTTTTGTAGGTTGGCATCTTATGTCATTGTAGCCATTTTATGACAGCTATCGAAATTCCAAAGAATAATGCAGAGGTATTGTTACGTACGCTATTTTTAGTGTATACTATGTGCATCTAATTGCAAAAGTCCGCAAATGCGAATCATATCGGCGGAACACTGTACAAATGAAGAAATTACTTTTGTAAATAAACAATATTTTTTTATAACATGGCGGATAAACGTACTATTTTGAAATTATTGTCAATTGTTGGTACTGTTAATATAAACCTACATGTGAAACATTATTTAAATCCGTTTGTTAGTTTTCATTTAATTAAATAAATAAACAAATTTTATTTTTCAGTAATTAATTTTTTGTAAGTTGGCATCTTGACGAATTTTGCTGGTTATGTTAACAGCATCTAGTTTAGTAGTTATGAACGTTGCCCGAACATTTCAGCCAAATACGTCAAGCCGTTTGACCTGTGCGCGACGAACAAAATTTAGCGCACATACATACAGACATACAGACATACATACATACATACATACATACATACACACAGACAAAGCGCCGATCGAGTTGTATGGAGAGATTCACTCCGCTTCGCTACGCTCATCTAATAATAATTAAATTTGTGTTTAAAATGCAGAAAACACAAAAATTAAGTGAATAGAAAAACAAGAAAAATTCCCGAGAGAACTAGCTTATTGTTAAACAAAAATATACCACTTCGTTCGTCGTGTAACAGTTTTGTCAAGTGACCTCGGTGTTAGTATATATACTCTATAGCCTATCAGGAGTCAGACACGTAAATTTATGCCGATGCAAGTTCAGAATGCTCATTTTCATTTTCAAATTTGAGAATAATGCATATAGGATAAGCTCATTTTCGAACGACAATCGCTCAGAAGCGATATGTATTAGAAATCAATTTGTTTGCTATCGGCAGTGGCGTAACTAGGAATTATTTCGGGGGGGGGTTAGTTAGGGAAAAGTGAGATGAGGGGATTGAAAGGGGTCTGGGGCGAAGCCCCAGACCCCTTCTATAATTATTTCGTGCCTTTTAGATTCAAAGAATACTACTCGAACCACTACTCGTTTGTTTGTATTATATTAAAGTTACAGTGTTACAGTAGGCATTAATTATAGTTCTAAATAAGAATTGCATAGATATTGTGTTTTTAATGTTTTATGGTTGTTCAATATAATCTCAACCAACATTAAGTGAAACATTGTGGTCACGTCACATACATTTAAATTTTAATCCACAGAACGTGATATTGTAATATTAGATTAAGGCATTTTTATTTATAGGTACCCTCACTTTAACTGGTTCGAGCGAAAGGTATATTAGTTGTACACGAACACATAAATACAATTGAATTATTGAAAGAAATTATATATCTTATCTAAGTGAAGTGTATAAATATTATGAAAATGTTATTTGTTGCGATTGGTATACACTGAAGTGGTTTCAGTATCTTACAATATAGTATTAAGTTAATGTAGTATTAGGTAAAATCATTCTCGATGTAGTTTCGGGGGGGGTTTTAACCCCCTAAACCCCCCCCTTAGTTACGCCACTGGCTATCGGGTATAAGTTCGGAATTGCAAAGTTCTAAATCAATGGCGAATCCATCTTATTGATTTAACTTTATTGATTTTATTGATTTTATTAATTGTTATACAAGTTGTTACGTTGTACTTTGTATTGTAACGCTTATTATATTCTACAAATTGGACATTTCGTCCCAAATCCCAGTTTTCGTTATTATTGCTCTTCAGGTAAAAAAAAAAAAATTATACTTCAGGCGAATCTCAAATCTCAATTTTGGCGCTAGTCGACTAGCTAGCAGACTAACGCAACAATTACTGCTAAGTATGAATTAATTACAACAATTGGAAGGCTAGTCGACTAGGTTTGAGATACGCCCTCATAATGACCATAAACATAATCCAAGAACCAATACAAAATTATGTTTACGAGTCAGTAACAGAGGCCCGCCAGCTCGATTTATAATGGCATCGTTTTACACTCGCGTTCCAACCCCCTCCCCTTTTCCCTGTCCACAGTTTTTATAGTATACATTTTGCTATATCTTTATGCACTTCTTCTGTTGCCTGTCCTACACTAAGCAATTAACTAAATGTTATCTTATTTCGTACGTTAACTACATGACGTGTGTAGAAGTCATGCCAACTGATTAATTAAGATGAAATTAATTACGGATACTATTCCAAATTAATCTCAAAACTGGAATACAGCCAAATGTAGTTGTGCGAGTTTTGAGTTGGGATATCTAAAGTGATGATGTGTATCTTGGACTTTACAACTTGTTGTCACTAAACCCATCAAAACAAACACAATGCAACTACAACTGGCTAGTAATTAATACTATATCCACTTCCATAAAATCACAACGTATCGCTATAAAGGCTGGGCTATGTAGATTTTTAAGACATAATTTGCGTGATTCTGCCATGCCAATACCCAGAGTTGGGCAAGTTCTCCAAAAAAAGGAACTTTTAAAAGCTAAGTTACTCTACCTTTTAAAAGAACTTTTAAAAGTTACAGTTCCTTAGAAAAAAAGGAACTTTTTAAGTTCCTCAAATATTAAAAGTTCCTGGTTAAAAGTTCCTTTGGCGGAAAAACTCTGGAATATAGGATTTTGGTCGTAGGTTTTGTCCCACGTCATTGTGAAAAGTAAGACACATTGATAAAATGACTCATGAGGTATTTTGTATTTTATTAATGCCCATCACATCACATTAATGCCCATCACGTCGTCATTAGACAAGATGGCACTTCGTTCTGTTTTTTTTTTTTTTTTTTTTTTTCTGTCGATAGCGGTCGAACGGAAAGTCCAATCAAGTTGAAATTTGGACCATCCACAAGCTTCAATGTGGATTGAAGGTGTGTAGTTTTGTGACAAAATCGTTTGAAAAGTTACAAAGTTACACCATAGTTACTAGTTACTACAAAATATCTTTCTGAAAGAAAATGGCGGCAAAATGTGAGATAGACATATTTTTACACAGATTACTAGATCAGTTTTCAAATGATGCGGCAATGGCGGTTTTTACGAACGGCACGAAAGATGAAAGGAACTTTTGAATTATTTTTAAAAGTTACCCTAAATTTGTAACTTTTGTTTTAAAAGTTCCTCTCGTAAAAAAAGGAACTCGTTCCTTTAAAAGTTCCCGAAAAAGGAACGCGTTCCTTTTAGTAAGTTCCTTCTCAACTCTGCCAATACCATATTATGTGTTTTGTATGTTTCAACTTTGTTAATCACAAATCCTAAGTTCTTAAAAATCTACATAGCCCAGCCTTAAACAGTATGTTAGTTATTGTGGTACGAGAAAAACGAAGCATCCATCCAAGGTGTCGTTTTACGTGCCCGTGGCTACGCACACAAATATGCCGCTTAAAAAACGTTCGAAGGACTTGTCTGTAGCAAACAACAAACAAGATTTTTTTCATATTCACATGTTTCAGTGGGACAGATACTCAATATTTCATCCTTTTTTGCGTCCAAATAAAAATTGGAGACGTTTAATAATAGGTCTATAATCATAAATAAAACTAATGACCTGCAAAAACTGGACTTGGCATTGAGAACTAGTTTGTTTTTATGATAATTTTGATTATATGACAGATTATTTTGAGGAAGTTGAATTTGAAGCGCCCTTGATAAAGAAGGTAAGACCGCCAGCTTACGGCGAGCACTTTTCAAAAACACATGAAATACCTCTGTCATATCCAGCTGCTTATGTCAAATCCAAGGTCAATCAAAGGCCAAATTTGTAATATTTAAAACAACTTTAATCATACATTTTTGATAAGGACAATGTATTATATTTCTTAAAAAAAAATTAGATTACCAACTTCACCGGTTTTGACCTTGATTAGGGTCAATGTCCTCAAAATGGGTCCGGCAGTTGTCGTCGATTTCTTTAGACTATTCAATATTCATTACATCAACGTACTTACTCACAAATACTTTAAAATCAATAGTTCTTATCGTTATCACATTGATTGCACGATATTAATTCAAAATAGCGGCCAAAGGTCAATAGATAAGGATCATCAAACTAGGACTAATAACTAAAATATTACTTGTTGGTACTCTAGAAACGTATAATTTTAATTGCAATTACAATAACAAATAATAATATTATGTTGTAGTCGTAAGGAAATGTAATTATCATTTCACTTATAAACTATTTAAGTTTATTACTAAATTCGGATTTCTTACAATCATGTTTAGACAAGTGATATGATTGTATGATAATGAATTAATGATAATGAGTCACTCTCCAAGTAGTAAGACAATACAAGAATGCGCATTGCAAACATTTTCCTAATTTCCATAGCTATTATACTTCCCGACATTGTTGAACGTCGTGCAGTTACAGTGTGCGTTGCTAAGATTGTTCGTTGTCATTTTGTACCCTGCCGTTGCTGTGCAGTCGCCCTCCTCTGTGATGCGCACATGACTCAGGAGTAGTCCCCCTACCCCCCTCCCCGCCACCCGTTACCAGCGGCCTTGGTGCGGCCTTGGCCCCGATTTTTCCACAAAACTATACACCTTCAATCCACATTGAGGCTTGTGGATGGTCCAAATTTCAAGTTGATCGGACTTTCCGTTCGACCGTTATCGACAGGCATTACAAAAAAAAACAAAAAAAACAGAACTAAGTGCCATAAGAGTATAATAGAGACGCTCGCTTCGCTCGCTTAATAACAACAGTTCATAAACAATTAAGAAAATTGTGTCAAATTTCTACCGCAGCTGTTTTCAACGTAATATCGGTACGGGTTAAATAAAAGAAAATAGAAAGCCATCAATCAGTTGAAGAGGAAATGAGAGTATGTTTGCCCACTATCCGGCCACAAATCAAAGACATTTGCAAAAATCGTCAAAGCTATATTTCCCACTGTCCTAATAATGAATGTTATATCCAACTACAAGTGGTTTACTGGTTTTGCAGTAATTCAATCGTGTCCGAATTTGGGTGTATCGTTGATTATAACAATTCTTCTGTATTTTTAAAATTATTGTTTGTTAGCGTGGACGTTAGTGAAGGAAGGGGGAGGGGGGGGGGGGGGGGGTGCCGCGTATCTACTGAATGTAGGCTTGGGGTGGGACCTAGTTAGATTCGTAACGCCAATAAAAACTACGTAAATTAATTTTGGATTGTTTTGGGGGTTTGTGTAGGGAAATATTGAATAATATTGTCTGGTTATATACATGTGTAAAAAGTAAAAACACAAATTACAGTGGTTTTGAGGAAATATTAATCCGTTTCGTACTTGTCAATATATGTCATAAAATATCGCATCAACAAGATCATTCGTTATCGTGAGTTATATTTTAAATGTCAAGAATGGTACACATTCATGTCTGCTTACTCCAACCGCGCTTTGAAGGTAATCGAAGTAGTACGCCCGCGAACTATTTCGGATCACAAATTATATCACTCCCGTAAGAAACTGACCGTCGGTCAATTTTGCACTGTCGTATCTCCGAAAGTGTGATACAAATAAGGCATTCGTAGAGCACGGCTAGAAAGTCTGTTCTTTTCTTGATCGGTTACAACTTAATTTAAATGAGAGCGAGTTATACAAAATCCATGTTACACGCGGCGCCTGCGCAGATGATCACTTGCCTACTGAGTAGGCCTACGCTCCTTTCTTCTGAAAAACGCTGACGCACGTTTAAAATATATGGCTGTATATATTCGATCATTATTTAAAATATGGCCATTCCCTTTTCTAGAATGTAATTATTGTAGAAAAGAGAGCAGCCATATTTTAAATGCATGTTGCAGAGAATTGTTTGGATTCCAATCAACAAACGTTGGTACTCTTTCTGAAGACATTAATGTATAGTTTATTTATAATAATATAATTTGACTGTAATCTTTTCTACAAGAATTCATTATTTAAAATGTGGCTATTCCCTTTTCTAGAATTTAATTATTTTTGAAAAGAGAACAGCCATATTTCAAATGTGTGTCAGCGTTGTTTGGATTCCAATCAACAAATGTTGGCACTTTCTGAAAAAATTCATTTATAGTAGTATAAGTTAGTTTAAAATATGGCTGTTCACTTTTTTACAATAATGTATTATTTAGTTTGATTTAATAAACGTTGGCGAGCGTTATTTCGATTACAATCAATAAAATGTTGGTGGAGCAGCCATATTTGAAACGTGTGTCACCGTTGGTTCGTCATCGCGCGTACGCGCTACGAGTGACACTGATTTTATAACTCGGTCTCATTTAAATTCTGTGATAGCTACTAACGAGAATTAAAATGTAACCAATTATGAAGAGAACAAGCTTTCAAATATTTTTGTCACATTTCGGAGATACGACCCTGCAAAGTTGATCTACGGTCTGTTTCTTCTGGGAGTGAGATCATTTGTGATCGAAATATTAATATTAATATTTTTAATGAAAATTTCATCAAAGTAGGACAAAACACACTAGTATCAGGAAGTGATAACAAAGTAGATTTCTTATATAAACTAAATAATGTAACAATGAATCCTGAAATTAAATTACTTCTTGAACCAACTAATTCAAATGAAATCTGGGAAATAATAAAAAATATGAAGGGAACAACATCAGCTGACATCTATGGCCTCAGTGCGGAGGTAGTTAAGTCTGTAGCAAAGCTTATTGTGGGACCACTAACAGATATTTGCAACAGATCACTGGAATCGGGTGTTTTCCCTAAATGGTTCAAAATTTCAAAAACCATACCAATATATAAAAAAGGAAATAAAAGCATGTCAACCAATTATCGACCTATATCTTTTTTGCCTATTTTTTCAAAAATCTAAGAGAAAGTGGTATATAACAGACTAATCAGACATATTGAACAAAATAATATTATACTGAAAAATCAAAATGGTTTCCGGAAAGGTAAATCCACACTAACTGCAGCTTTCTCTCTAACAGAAGAAATACTACAGGCATTAGACAAAAAAGAAAAGGTTTTGGGTTTCTTTTTTGACCTTTCCAAAGCTTTTGATAGTGTGAACCATAAAACACTACTGAGGAAACTAGATTATTATGGAATAAGAGAAGTTCCCCATGAATGGTTCAAGTCCTATCTTAATGATAGACAGCAATGTGTAGAAATAGTAGCAGTCAATGAGTGTTCCAACATCATGGAAGCTATTCAGTCAAATTATCTAACAATCAAAACTAGTGTGCCACAAGGGTCTATTCTAGGTCCCATCATGTTTTTGATTTTAATAAACGATCTGCCCGTAAATGTATCAGATGGGGTCACAGTCCAATTTGCAGATGATATCAGTGAAATTTTAGCTAGATTTAATTTGGACCATTTAGAGAAAGCAGCAAATAATATGCTAACCGAAAACAACCAGTGGTTTGAAGCTAATGAGTTGCAACTTAATAAAGGGAAAACCAAAATGATTCATTTCCATGCAGGGAAACCAGAACCATTAGAACTGGTAATCTATTGCGAAGGTATTTCAAATCCAAGAGACAGTAATATGGGAAGACTTAACCTTTCAGATAGCACTGAATTTCTGGGTCTGCATCTAGATAATAAACTAAACTTGGAGCAGCATATAGTAAATCTTGTATCAAAGCTCAGTTCAGCATGTTTTCTTCTCAGAAGGTAAGGTAAGGTAAGGTAGTTTTTTATTTTTTATTTTTCACTTTTTAAAATTACATTACAAATTATGTGTATTGGCCCCCAAAGAGACATGTGTCTCGCTGGAGGGGGCCTTTAGAATGAGAGTATACACATGACGGATGATATAGAAACATACATAGCCTACTATTTCTAAAGTAAGAAGACTAAACATGATTGTAGATAAAACCACTTGTAGATCCATATACTTCTCATATTTCCATTCCCTCATGTCCTATGGTATTGCACTGTGGGGCAACTCTCCTGCACGTCAGAAAGTATTTGTAATGCAAAAAAAAGCTGTAAGGATAGTATCACAAGCAAAACACAGAGACAGCTGCAAGCCACTTTTCAAAAAACTCAAAATCTTGACAATGCCATGTGTATATGTATTTGAAGTAATTGTTTTTGTCCATAGTAACTTACATTTATTTAACACAAATGCTAGTGTCCATAGTGTAAACACGAGAAACAAAAATAAACTCTGTATAACACAATGCAATTTGGCCATAAGACAGAGGGGACTTGGCTACATGGGAGTTAAGCTATACAATCACCTTCCTGAAAACCTATAGACTATAAAAAACATTAATCTATTTAAAAGTAAATTAAAAAACCTCTTAATAAATAAGTGTTATTATGCAGTAGAAGAATACTTAGAGTGTATTGTTAAGTGAACATCAGCTACACTCTGGTAACAGGAATGCTCCTAGTTTTACTGCACACATGTTTGTTTTAGATAAAAGTAGTATAATATATTTTTTATATAATATGACAGCTACTGTAATTCATTAATGCAATATTTTATTTATATGTATAATGTTTGTAGTACCTAATTTGTAATTTTAACCAATTAATGACAACTCGAATACTCTATACACTTATGTGTAACTGTGAGTTTTAAAGAGGCTAATAAATGAAATGAAATGAAATATTTCGCGGGCGTACTATACTTCGGCTCCATATACTTGGTCTTCACTTGTGACTTAGTTTTATACACACTAAGTTCAGTACAAACTAAGGTTGGAATTCATAGTCGGCCCCTACACCTAGGGGCACCCATTGTTGCTATGGATTTGTTTTGTTTATGGGAAATAACATGCAAACAATTGTTACCTTGGTAACAATGGGCGCCCCTAGGTGTAGGCCGACTATGAATTCCAACCTAAGATCATCATGTGCATCTTCACTTGATTGAAAATGTTCAGTATGCAAGGCAGTGAACAGACGCTCTACCCGCATACAATGCAGCGGAAAAGTTGACGTCTGTGCTTTTAGGTTATGGCAAGCCAAATCCCAAATATATGAGAAATAACATTAATTACTTACAATGTGTGGCGTAGGCCTAGCCTCGATAACGTGGTTTGTAGGCCTCGAGGCCTGCTCTCATAATAGGGCGTAATCAGACATAAACTATAACGTGTAGCTAGGCCAAGCCTTGGCTATATGTAGCCTAGCCCATGTTTGTTAAAACTGATCTTGACCAGGCCTACCGGTAAGCATGAAAGTTTTGTTGGGATTGGGCTTGGGCCATATCTTTGGGTTTAAACTAACTAGGCCTAGGCTGTTAGGCGCCTATTCCCCTAGAGCAGATAGCCTAGCCTAGCTAGGTCCAGATCACTTTTGTTGGGATTGGCCTCCTAGGGCCTAGGCCTCGGGACTTGAATTTTGGCACTAGACCATATCGTTATTACAGCCTTAATTTCCTCTTTATCGACATTTTTTCGCGTGAGGCCACTTTTGACTTGGTCATTTTGTAATTTTAAAGATGCAATGAAACTTTAAAATGAAATTAAACTTGGAATCACCTCTGCCTGTCTACCAGTAAGTTACAAGCACGAACCTAATCTCAAAGAGCAGCAATATTGGCGGGACATACATTATTTTGCGCGGACAGACCAGGAGAAGGCTGTGTTGCAAGGCTGTGACGGACTTAAGAGCCCCCTCCATGGTGATCTAAGACCACAGCCAACTAAGTCACTCGCGACGTCGTCTTCACGTGATCTAAGGTTGGAATTCATAGTCGGCCCCTACACCTACGGGCACCCATTGTTGCTATGGATTTGTTTTGTTTATGGAAAATAACATGGAAACAACTGTTACCTTGGTAACAATGGGCGCCCCTAGGTGTAGGGGCCGACTATGAATTCCAACCTAAGTCTTTTCAAATCTAAGATCGGCGACTTAAGTATCAAGTGAAGACCATTCGGAGTTACCACGTTTGGTCGCGATGTGGTCCTTAGGTGGGCGTTGGAATCTGCCGGGGAAATGATAGAAGGCGGTATTTTTTAAATGGTGGGCCTTGGGCATGCCTTGGGTATGCAATCAATGATATTTTACTGCGTTATTTGCTTTCTGCTTGTTTGTGAGAATTGTAAGAGTAGTTACAATGTCTCATTCTTCCATTTTGAATAACTTAACCACACTTTAGAATCCTAGAGAACAATCTACAGCATGTTCAGTTTGAAATCCCCGCGCGGTCCCAAGCATTCCGTAAGATCGACCAGGCTCGACCCCACGATCATAGTAGTATCATTGGGTGGGACTACAATCGGGCTAGTCCCTAATAGGCACCGCGTATACATCTTTCATTCCAAAAAAGGGCATATTCATCGATGTATTATTCCTTGTAATTTTTGTTGTGTCATGAACCTCTTTAGCTATAGTGATTGGAGCGAATTCGAATCGGTACCTTCTAAATTTCACGTAATAATTTAAGCACTGAGTAAGGCACTTGCTTTTATATGTTAATACGTGTACTTGATTGTCAATGCAGTAAATTACATGTGTTTTCATGCATTAGTTCTTTTACAACCGAAAATTGTAAGATTGGGCGGCGTATTTCAGTTCAATTTGAGCACAAAGCCAAGCAAGGCACAGCGCATTAAAATTAGGCACCTATTCGCAGGGAAAGTATAGGCCTAGCCTAGTGCATTAGAATGTGTTCATTATTTTCAATGCAATAACGGTCATGTTTTGTAATGCACAAGTTTCCCCATCTCCTCTAAGCGGGCCATGCCGACACACAGTGTTGCGTGACGAGCTTGTTGTTGCATGCCGATAATATGATGGCAAGAACGAATTCTGACATATTTAGACAATTATTGGAAACGCTAATATAAATATAATGCACATTGCACACCAAACAACTTCTATGTCATATTTCAACCTTTTAAGCCTGTATTACACGGTCAAACTTTTTCATCCAACTCCTTGAATTCAAGGACAAAAGCGCATCAAAAACAGTCAGTAATGTAGTCAAATACAATAATAGGAATTATTTATTGATGCGCTTTTGTCCTTGAATTCAAGGATTTGGATGAAAAAGTTTGACCGTGTAATACAGGCTGATGTTATAAACTCACACTTTTTCGGAAGAAAGTAAAACCATTCCAATGTCCTCGTCACTTCTTGTTTACAAACAAACTAAGCTATACCGTGCGCGTAAAAGTGCCGAAAGCGGGCGCAGTAGAGCGTAGGTCTACGCGTCGAAGACGACCCTGACCTAATGAAGGTCACCCAAGTCGCTTCTATCATGGATCCTCGTGATTATCAGCACTCTCGTAAAAATGAGACACAACGTCAGTCCAAAGGCGATGATTGACAGCTCGAATACGTGTATCTTGATTTACAACCTCTCTCGTGGGTTGCATATTATGTCAACGCTTCAAGCTACTGGGTATAGTCGTCGTACAACAACTTCGGTAATGCTTCCGTCACGGGTGGGCTGGGTGAGCGGCAGCCAACAAGCGGCCGTGGCTAATTCAAATACTTGCTCGGGTTGGCCGAGACCGTGAACACGTCATTGATTGATGACGAAAGCATTACCGAAGTTGTTGTACGACGACTTTACCCTGGATGCCTAATGCCTTTTAGGAATATTGAGCTTTACTTAAAGTGCACATGTACAACGGAAATTGAAGAGTGAAACTTCGAAAAAAGTTTTTTCAGTAATATGAGTGTTCTTCACATGGCAAATTAAACGGAGATAATTTATAGCTTCTTTTATAACGCTAAAACGACGCTAAAAACAATAATGTTGGAAAGATTACAGAAAAATCGTGTGCAAATTTATAGGCTATCGTCTGATTTTATTCAATTCAGACTAGTCTACATATATACATATTTGTAGGGATGTGTTTTTGTAACATAAGTCTCGAGTATTTACTTTAGCGTTGACACCAGTTAGCCGCCAATATATAAGTCAGCTGTTTCAGCGTTGAGTAATCTATAGGGTAGAGTCGCAACGCAATCGTCAGTTTGTCTACCGCCTTACGCTGCCCAACATACTTTAGTCGGGTAGTAAGTTCGCCAAGCGACGCGATGACGGAGTTTTCGACTGTTTTCGTATATCTTCGGTGAAGTAGCCGACCAATCAGGCTCCGTCATCGCGTCGCTTGGCGAACTTCTACTATACCCGACCAATTTTGGGCAGTAAAAGGCGGTAGAGACAAACTGCCGATGGCGAGGGAACTCTACCCTATATTACTCACTCAACGCCCGGTTTCAGCCCTTCTTATACACTCGTCTCATCGAACTTGAATGAACCCACACCCCTCAGTCACAGGCACAGGCATGGCGAGACTCGTCTCCTCCTAGAGCTGAATGATGATAAGACTTCCAACTCAACCTCATCGAGATATATATCGTGCACAACATCATAATTATTAAGTGTATACCTAAAGTAGTGTGTTGAAAGAGGGTGCGGAGATTGAGTGCGTGTGGTAGTGGTGCGTATATGCGTGTGGACAGTTGTATTTGCACGCCTTGGTCTCCAGGGCATGTTGTTGAATCACTCACTGGTGTTACTTTTTAGTTTTTACTTTCGTTTTTAAATTATTCTTTCGTCTTTCTAGTCGTGCGCGTTGAGAACGGGTGTGCCACTTCGGACTCGCGCGTGCCGACGGTTCGTAATCTCTGCCCTCGGGGCAACTCATACGTACCTCCAGTCGTGTGTTTCGCGGTTTTCTGCATGCCACTTTGCCACTTTGTAATGTTAGTGCATAAATAACTACATAATATCTTGTATTTTTATTGATAGAAACATGCAATGCAATGCGCATTAATTATTATTATTATTATTTTATTGTTGCAATACATACAAACTCGGTCAAAACCGGCATAAACATGTTGTACGGACACAAATGTCAAGTATTTCCATGTGTTTACCTTATTAAAATCTACTTAGAACTACTTCATATATCATTGTCCACATTATTTTTTCCAAACCGAACTGTAGATGCTATGTACGGTCGTGGCCGATATTATTATTATTATTATTATTATTATTATTATTATTATTATTATTATTATTACTATTATTATTGTTGTTATTGTTATTATTATTATTATTATTATTATTATTATTATTATTATTATTATTATTATTATTATTATTATTATTATTATTATTACTGTGCTGGGATAAATAAATAAATAATAATAATAATAATAATAATAATAATAAAAATAATAATTTAAATGAATTAATCTTAAAAAAACATAAAATCAGCAGCCTCGTCTCGTCTTCTACCAGACAGCGTTTGCAAGTGTAGGTTTTCACATATTTTTCATTTTTCATATATTACCTTGAGGGCGTTATGAGTACCCTACAAGACAAGGTAAAGGGACGTAGTCACAGTATAAATAAATAAATAAATAAATAAATAAATAAATAAATAAATAAATAAATAAATAAATAAATAAATAAATAAATAAATAAATAAATAAATAAATAAATAAATAAATAAATAAATAAATAAATAAATAAATAAATAAATAAATAAATAAATAAATAAATAAATAAATAAATAAATAAATAAATAAATAAATAAATAAATAAATAAATAAATAAATAAATAAATAAATAAATAAATAAATAAATAAATAAATAAATAAATAAATAAATAAATAAATAAATAAATAAATAAATAAATAAATAAATAAATAAATAAATAAATAAATAAATAAATAAATAAATAAATAAATAAATAAATAAATAAATAAATAAATAAATAAATAAATAAAATAAATAAATTCACTTTTAGAGTCTACCCACTCAGTTACAAAACTGATTTTCAGTGGGGGACTTTAATTTAAAGCGACTAAACCAACCCTGTAAGCTCCGAACACCATCGATGAGTGAGCGATAACCAATCAAAGATCAATATTTCAAATAAGAAACATATGAATCAGTGATTGGACAGTGCGAACACCTGCGGAAAAATGTCAGAATCAACAAGGCTGATTCAGAACAACTTTGAATTTATTGAGTGCTTCGTTGCTAGGACGGCTCCAAAGTCACCGTTTACTTATTCCTAAGACAAGAAGTAATATAACTGAACCCTAGTTTTCTGTTTTGCAAAGACCCGGCTCTTTTCTCCACGAATGTGTGGTTTAGACTTAGAGGTTGCACAATACTTTGCGGTTATGAAGCTATTGGTAACAGAGAAGCTCTAAGCTCTTATTTGAAACCAATTTTCTCATGGGCATTGACAAGAAAGGAAGGGTAATAATTTATGTAGATTCAAGTGTTAGATGAAAGGGGCATGGGGGTGGTGGGGGGTAATATCATAAGTGTTTTGGGGAATGGTAAAAAAAAGTATGTATGCACTCTCCCCCCATTCGACATATGCCCGGGGGTGGTGGGGCGCCAAACGAGGAACGTTGACAGAGGACAGGAGCTGGGGAGGTGTCTGTCTGGTTTCACGTCCACCATCCCCGCATACAGTATGATTCCATTGACCTCGTCATATACCCTTGACATTGTGTGACGACACATATCGAGAAACATATCCTTGAAAACCTGTTAGTGGCGTATCTCGACTGAACTAGGTTAATTGGGACGATGAGTGATGGCCGATTGCAGGCGCAGACTGGCTAGGGATGCCGGGATGCGATCGCATCCCGGGCCCCTGGGCAAATCCAGGCCCTTTGGCAGTCCGGGCCCCCGGGTTGCCACCAGAAAGTTCCTATGATGTAAATACTTCTATGTATATTGCTAAAAAAATCTTAACCCCACTATAAGTATTATTTTGAGATTATAATTGAATTTATTGTAGGCTTAAATAATCAATGTAATTAATTGAATATAATTGAAATTATTTTGCTACTGGTAGGGTGGCCTCTGTTAATCGTGCCCTAAAATCGCATTTCAGGCCATAAAATTCAATGCAACCCAAAAAAAATCGTTACGCCTTCGGCGTATTTGCCTCCGGCGGCTGGGGCTTCGCCCCAGACCCCAGCTGCGCCACGCCACCTCGTGCGGGCCCCCCCGAAACTCAGCATCCCGGGCCTTTTTACCCCAGTCCGCTCCTGGCCGATTGGGAGTAGTGAACGAAGTAAGGAGTTCTGGTGGTTGTAGAGGACACATGGTTCCACACTCACACCCGCAGTGTCTCGAAACTCATGCAGAACAGTAGGACCAAGGTAAGTCGTCGTCTGATGCGCTGTCCAGCGGAAACAACCGCGTGCATGCGTGATGCGTCATCTTATATAGGAAGGAATAAGCTGGCAAGATAATATGTCTAAAACTAAGGTAACGTTTTAGAATACTTAATTTTGTAAATTGTGTTTAGGAAGTGGTTGGTTGTCATTTTGCTAGAAATGCGCTTGTTCGGCCTGCTTGCTTGCAATAACATTTCTAAATTTCCTGGGATTTATTTCAACCATGTGGAATGTTGATTTAGTTGTTTTACTGCCTCTCGTAAAATGGCACGGTTTGCTGTGATTTTATTAATACGCGCAGTAATTTTCCCTTCTAGCAAATAAATTTAAAAAAACGTTTACCAATACAATAGTATTGCCTAGTAAATTAGCCAGACAACGAGGTTTCAAGCGAACTATAAAGTTGGAATGTTATCTACAGTCGTATAAATTGCAAAGTTGTGTCGTCACGGATTATTGCTATATTGGTTGGCTATATTTACTAGAATAAATTGCGAGATAAGGTTATGCAGTGGATAAGGGGGGTTCCTGCGGATTCGATCCACGTGATTGGTGTCATAGATGTCTTGGATACGCCACTTCTTGCGAGGAGGCAAAGACTCCAGGTAACTTCATGCCACCTGCCTTAGGCTAGCGTTGGTACGTGTGATTTTTCACAATAACTCCACTGGTTTATGAACCATGCACTGCATGCACACCCGTTCAAATAGTCTGTAATGACATAGTGCATGTCGTTTTATTGGTCTATCGCGGTGTAACTTCATTGTAAACAATTACACTCAACTTTATTTCGTGTTTAACCTTGCTTTTTTAACGAATTATCATTAAGTTTGAGTATAGTTGCTCTTGTCGAGCAATCAAGCGTACTATACACGCTGACAAATTATAATACTATTCAAACATAAATTTAAATTATGAGTGGAGTATTTTAATCACTTGACGATACCACTGTAATAATGCCTACTTGGACTTGACTAACACCGACCAAGATCCGGCGCCACTCCACTGCAATAACACCTACTTGCACTTGACTAACGCCGACTAAGATCAGGCGCCACTCCACTGCAATAACGCCTACTTTCACTTGACTAACGCCGACCAAGATCCGGCGCCACTCCACTACAATAACGCCTACTTGCACTTGACTAACGCCGACCAAGATCCGGCGCCACTCCACTGCAATAACGCCTACTTGCACTTGACTAACACCGACCAAGATCCGGCGCCACTCCACTGCAATAACACCTACTTGCACTTGACTAACACCGACCAAGATCCGGCGCCACTCCACTGCAATAACGCCTACTTGCACTTGACTAACACCGACCAAGATCCGGCGCCACTCCACTGCAATAACGCCTACTTGCACTTGACTAACACCGACCAAGATCCGGCGCCACTCCACTGCAATAACGCCTACTTGCACTTTACTAACACCGACCAAGATCCGGCGCCACTCCACTGCAATAACACCTGCTTGCACTTGACTAACGCCGACCCAGATCCGGCGCCACTCCACTGCAATAACACCTACTTGCACTTGACTAACACCGACCAAGATCCGGCGCCACTCCACTGCAATAACGCCTACTTGCACTTGACTAACACCGACCAAGATCCGGCGCCACTCCACTGCAATAACGCCTACTTGCACTTGACTAACACCGACCAAGATCCGGCGCCACTCCACTGCAATAACGCCTACTTGCACTTTACTAACACCGACCAAGATCCGGCGCCACTCCACTGCAATAACACCTACTTGCACTTGACTAACGCCGACCCAGATCCGGCGCCACTCCACTGCAATAACACCTACTTGCACTTGACTAACACCGACCAAGATCCGGCGCCACTCCACTGCAATAACACCTACTTGCACTTTACTAACACCGACCAAGATCCGGCGCCACTCCACTGCAATAACGCCTACTTGCACTTGACTAACACCGACCAAGATCCGGCGCCACTCCACTGCAATAACACCTACTTGCACTTGACTAACACCGACCAAGATCCGGCGCCACTCCACAGCAATAACACATACTTGGACTTGACTAGCACCGACCAAGATTCGGCGCCACTCCACTGCAATAACGCCTACTTGCACTTGACTAGCACCGACCAAGATCCGGCGCCACTCCACTGCAATAACGCCTACTTGAACTTGACTAACACCGACCAAGATCGGGCGCCACTCCACTGCAATAACACCTACTTGAACTTGACTAACACCGACCAAGATCCGGCGCCACTCCACTGCAATAACACCTACTTGCACTTGACTAACACCAACCAAGATCCGGCGCCACTCCACTGCATTAACACCTACTTGCACTTGACTAACACCGACCAAGATCGGGCGCCACTCCACTGCAATAACGCCTACTTGCACTTGACTAAAAGCTTTTTACACGGTCCAAATAACCGTTCAAGAAGTTGAGTTCAAACTGTCCAATCACTTATCCATATGTTTCGTATTTGAAGTGTCGATCTTTGATTGGTTATCGCTCACTTGTCGATGGTGTTTGGAGCCTACAGGGTTGGTTTAGTCGTTTCAAATTAAAGTCCCCCACTGAAAATCAGTTTCGGTACTGATGATGTAGACTCTAAATGTGAATTTATTTTTTTATTTTATTCAATATGGAGTTAGAGCGGTAACAGAACTGTTGGGAGCTTTTGATTGCTACTAAAGGGAATAACGTTCTTGTATGTCACCTCGCCTATAGGCCAGCCCAAACTCCTCAGTTGTATCATTAAGTTTCTGTTCAACTCAATGGTCGTATGAGGAAAGAGTATAAAAATGTATCACCTAGCCCGGGACACGTAACGTGCCGGGGGTCCAGGCAGGGCCATATATATAGATGACAAGATTCATTAATTAAATAAATAGCATTAAACTGACACTGCACTCATTTATTGTTTGTGTTTACCCAGCGACTGCAAAACATATATTTGCTTAGAAGAAGGCATGCTGAAAAAGTTGCTTTGTGAGCATACAAGGCATGTTAGTGTCACAGATTTTCTAATCCCTTTTGTACACCATGAGGCTGTTAGCTGCTGACTGCGATGTGGATAGTTGGACGCATCTCCAATGCCCCACCTACCTGCTCAAGAAACCCATGCTACACCACGTAAAATAAGCACACGCTCACCCCAAATATAATACTACCCTAAAATATTAATAATACTACCCTAACCTAACCTAACCTAACCTAACCTAACCTAACCTAACCTAACCTAACCTAACCTAACCTAACCTAACCTAACCTAACCTAACCTAACCTAACCTAACCTTATAGTATAATACTACCCTAATAACCTAATACTACCCTAACCTAACCTAACCTAACCTAACCTTATAGTATAATACTACCCTAATAACCTAATAATACTACCCTAATAACCTAATAATACTACCCTAACCTAACCTAACCTAAACTAACCTAACCTCTATCCCTACCGCTTACCGCGCAGTGGACGTGCGATTAAATTGCGTGGTGTAACATGGGCTTAAGAAAACAGGTAGGCCTAGAGCAGGTACTGGGGTATCGGAGACTAAAAAGGTTGGTGGGGCATCGGAGAGTGGGGCATCGGAGAGCGGGGCTAGTTGATTTCTTGTAAATGTGTATTTTATTTTTACATTACAGTGAAAGAATCAAGCTTCGTCGATGGGGAGATTTTTCACATTTTTTAAATATTTGTCGTCTTGGTCAGCTCAGTCACTAATTTCGAGTGCGAGACATGCGTAAACATTAAACAACAAACGAAATCTTGTGTTGTGTGTTTTATGTAAGTGCGGTGTGCAACGTACTCACTTTTGTGAGTAGGCCTAGTCTGACGAGATTTTTTTACTGTACTTGTGCATTTATACTACTTTATACTACTTGTGCATTAATAGTTTTAAACTTTTTTTTAAATTGTCTTAGAAATACTTTGGAGCCGTCCTATCAACGAAACACTCGGCACTAGCAACACCAAAAGACAACAATGGAACAAATGAATTAAACTGATGGACAAACCATCAGCTGTCAAAATAATAAAATTGCAACCATAGAAATAAAAACAAGTGAAGCAACAGTAACTGCTCGCCATTTAAAACTTTTTATGATAGACAATGACTAAGTGAAAGTTTTGAATGTGTATTTGTTTGTTTTTTGTTTTGTTTTCCAAAATCAGACGAAATTATTTTTTGACAGCTTGTTGTTTGTCCATCGATTCAATTAATTTGTTTCATTGTTGTCTTTTGGTGTTGCTAGTGCCCTATAAATTCAAAGTTGTTCTGAATTGGCCTTCTTGATTCTAGCATTTGTCCACAGGTGTTCCCACTGTCCAATCACTGATTCATATGTTTCATATTTGACATCGATCTTTGATTGGTTATCGCTCACTCGTCGATGGTGTTTGGAGCCTACATGGTTGGTTTAGTCACCCCACTGAAAATCAGTCTTGTTACTGAGTGGGTAGACTGTAATATACACTGTATTTTTAATTAAAAGCTTGGCCGATGAATTTGTACTTTGGCTTTGGTAAATATATTATTAATATTACGTACTATAAAGCAATAATGGTAATAACTCATCAAGCTATTATGAAATTTAAAATCAATTTAATATGTTATTCAAGAAACATTTCAGGACTTGGAAAATAAAACTGAGAATGCAAATTCATCGGCTTAGCTTTTAATTAAAAAAATAAAAAATATATAAATTCACATTTAGAGTCTACTCACTCAGTAACTAGAACTGATTTGCAGTGGGGGACTTTAATTTAAAGTGACTAAACCAACCCTGTATAAATACAGTGTGTTAATTTTGTTTTTCCCACCTCGAAATGTTTCAATAATTACTACTTTTTCAATGTCCAGTTAAAGTGTCATGTAAATTTAACTGTCAGGTAAGCCCACTTTGGTGTATTTCTATTGGCCGTTGTCATGGTGAAAACAATTTAACTGAAAAGTAGATTTTAACTGGACATTGAAATACCGGGCATAAGTCAATTTAATTTTGTAATTGTTGTTAGTATATTTATTTATCAATTAAGTGATGTAAACATATATATATATATATATATATATATATACATTTGTTTATTTCATTATGATTACTATTACTATATTTAATAAGTAATTGGCTTTGTCTTGGTTTGTCGTCTTCTCCGTTTTGGGCTTGGCCTCTTTTTGCAAATTTTTCGCATTTTTGTTTGGTATATACAGTTATTTTATCCATACTATTGATATGTACCGACAAGGGTCCACACAAATATCTAACAATACGATTATAATTCCATGGATCAAAGACTGAGGGTGCAATTTAGATTACTCCTCACACATTCGAAGCAAGCAAAAAGTGAGCAAATGATACAAGATAGCTAGATCTGCATCATATGTACAGAAATATAACAATTTAAGCAAAACCATCTTACTGTATATCCCTTGATTTTTTTATTTTATTTTTATATATAATTTGTATATATATTTTATTTTTATATATATATATTTTTATATATCTGCTCCTTGTGTCCAACAATGAAGTCGGGTAGGGGATAGAAAATTAATAATATGTTCTCTTGCGCACAATCACGCGTGAGTTGAATATGTTGTACATTCTTGCACAGTCAGCACAGTCACTGACGTCTGACGACTTATGTTGTATTTTCACGCACAATCACGTGTGAGTTGAATATCTTGTTTTCTTGCACAGTCACTGACGTCTGACGACTTATGTTGTATTTTCACGCACAATCACGCGTGAGTTGAATATCTTGTATTCTTGCACAGTCACTGACGTCTGACGACTTATGTTGTATGCTCACGCACAATCACGCGTGAGTTGAATATGTTGTATTTTCACGCACAGTCACAGTCACTGACGACTTATGTTGTATTTTCACGCACAATCACGCGTGAGTTGAATATGTTGTACATTCTTGCACAGTCACTGACGACTTATGTTGTATGCTCACGCACAGTCACGCGTGAGTTGAATATCTTGTATTCTTGCACAGTCACTGACGTCTGACGACTTATGTTGTATGCTCACGCACAGTCACGCGTGAGTTGAATATCTTGTATTCTTGCACAGTCACTGACGTCTGACGACTTATGTTGTATGCTCACGCACAATCACGCGTGAGTTGAATATGTTGTATTTTCACGCACAGTCACAGTCACTGACGACTTATGTTGTATTTTCACGCACAATCACGCGTGAGTTGAATATCTTGTATTCTTGCACAGTCACTGACGACTTATGTTGTATGCTCACGCACAATCACGCGTGAGTTGAATATGTTGTATTCTTGCACAGTCACTGACGACTTATGTTGTATGCTCACGCACAATCACGCGTGAGTTGAATATGTTGTATTCTTGCACAGTCACTGACGACTTATGTTGTATGTTCACGCACAATCACGCGTGAGTTGAATATGTTGTATTTTCACGCACAGTCACGACTGTTGTGACTTGTGAGTCATCTCCTTGTTCACGGATCACGTCGCCACCCATTCACAAAGGGTGTACGATGATTTGTTTTTCTCGTACTCCTCGTGCCTCGCCGACCGAGTCCGAGAAGTTCCGAAGGCGACCGAAGCGGTGCGGTCTGCCTGTTCACATCGAGAGAGAGAGTGACCGAGATAATCAGGTGCACATTTCTCTCCATAGTGTGCGAGTGAAAACACGTTGTCAATAAGTGAGAGTTCGTTCGTCGTGTTTAATATTTCGTTCGGCGCTGTTTTCATCCAGCCACAAAGTAAGTGATAATCTTCTCCTTTCGTCACTTTTGCTTTTTAATGCGAGTTGCCCGACATTTGCTGTAATTGCATTCATTGAACTGTGTCGCCAATCGAAACGGGGGATTTCACACAATTTCACCACGACGCTCGATGCAAAGTGTTTTTTTTTTTGCCGGTTTGTGTATGTGCAGTCGAGGCACCTAAAGTGTCTTTGTACGTTAGTATTTTGAACATAATGTTGAAATAAGAACCAAGTTTCGCGTTTTGGAGAAATTAAAATAAATACATTCGTATTTATTGCCTGTCCACTCGATTACAAGAACTGATTTTCAGTAGAGAACAATATCCTAGTTAACATGAGGGACTCAGTACAGGGTTGAATGAGGTACCCTCAGTATCCATGTTAATTAAGCGAGCGAAGCGAGCGTTTCCACTTGACTCTTATGGCACTTCGTTCTGTTTTTTTTTTTTGTTTGTTTGTTTGTTTGTTTGTTTTTTTTTTTTTGTTTTTATGTCTGTCGATAGCGGTCGAACGGAAAGTCCGATCAACTTGAAATTTGGACCATCTACAAGCCTCGATGTGGATTGAAGGTGTATAGTTTTGAGGCAAAATCGTTTGAAAAGTTACAAAGTTACACCATAGTTACTGCAAAATATTTTTCTGAAACAAAATGGCGGCAAAATGTGAGATAGCCATATTTTTTAAAACTTTTTTCCGGTCACGAATATGTTCATTTTATGGCGATACGATAAATATTGGCAAAGTTACACAAAAGTTACTCGAAAATATATTTTTGAAACACAGTTACGGCAAAATGTGAGGTGGCTTTCTGATAGTAAATTTTTGTCCGGTTACGAATATACTAATGTAAACGCGATCTGATACGTATAAGAGGCAGAAATTACATTTCTATTGCTGTCAATAACTGTTAGTAACGGTGGCGGACCGCGGCGAAAACAAGACACCGAAAATTCTTAGCAACGCACACTGCACGACGTCCAACAATGTCGGGAAGTATAATAGTTATGGAAATTAGAAAAAATTTTGCAATGCGCATCTTTGAATTGTTGTTAATTGTTGTTTGTATTAGCATTGAAATCTTTTCGCCAGAAAGTTCGTAGATATTGACGCGCTCGCTTATCAACGCGTCAAACAGAGCGTTTTCCTAGTACCTACAAAACGGTACCGGTACCGGTACCGAACCGACTGGGTTCGGTCTCGCTAAATAGCTGGACGTACCGAAAAACCGTACTCAGGCCTATCATGCGTGTTGATGCAAAACCGAAATCGAGTTTGGATCCATTACTTACTACTATAAACTACTACAGGATTACGTGCTTAGTTACTTTATTAATTACTTGTTACTACTTCATGTAAAACGTTGGCATCCATGACAGTTCTCAGTCCGGTTTTAATTTCGCTCGTACATGTAAACATAATAACCATGCATGTATTACGTGCTTCGTTGTTATGACTGCTCCAGTCATCGTTTGTATATATATATATAAACGGTGACAGTATAATTTAAGCGAGCGAAGCGAGCGTTTCCACTTGACTCTTATGGCACTTCGTTCTGTTTTTTTGTTTGTTTGTTTTTTTGTTTGTTTTTTTTTTTTTTTGTTTTTATGTCCGTCGATAGCGGTCGAACGGAAAGTCCGATCAACTTGAAATTTGGACCATCCACAAGCCTCGATGTGGATTGAAGGTGTATAGTTTTGAGGCAAAATCGTTCGAAAAGTTACAAAGTTACACCATAGTTACTGCAAAATATTTTTCTGAAACAAAATGGCGGCAAAATGTGAGATAGCCAAATTTTTTTACAGTTTTTTCCGGTCACGAATATGTTAATGTAATGGCGATCTGATAGATATTGGCAAAGTTACTCGAAAGTTACTCGAAAATATATTTCTGAAACACAGTAACAGCAAAATGTGAGGTGGCTATCTTATAGTAAATTTTTGTCCGGTCACGAATATACTAATGTAAACGCGATTTGATACATATTAGAGGCAGAAATTACATTTCTATTGCTGTCAATAACTGTTAGTAACGGTGGCGGACCGCGGCGAAAACATGACAGCGAAAATTCTTAGCAACGCACATTGCACTGCATACAACAATGTCGGGAAGTATAATAGCTATGGAAATTAGAAAAAATTTTGCAATGCGCATCCTTGAATTGTTGTTAATTGTTGTTTTTATTATCTTTGAGATCTTTTCGCCAGAACGTTCGTAGATATGGACGCGCTCGCTTATCAACGCGTCAAACAGAGCGTTTTCCTAGTTATATACTAGGAAAACGCTCTGTTTGACGCGTTGATAAGCGAGCGCGTCCATATCTACGAACGTTCTGGCGAAAAGATCTCAAAGCTAATAAAAACAACAATTAACAACAACTCAAGAATGTGCATTTCAAAATTTTTTCTAATTAAGCGAGCGAAGCGAGCGTCTCCACGAGACTCTTATGGCACTTCGTTCTGTTTTTTTTGTTTTTTTGTACTAGACTCTTATGGCACTTCATGCTGTTTGTTTTTTGTTTTGTTTTTATGTCTGTCGATAGCGGTCGAACGGAAAGTCCGATCAACTTGAAATTTGGACCATCCACAAGCCTCGATGTGGATTGAAGGTGTATAGTTTTGAGGCAAAATCGTTCGAAAAGTTACAAAGTTACACTAAATAACTGTTAGTAACGGTGGCGGACCGCCGCGAAAACACTAGACAGAATGACAACGAAAATTCTTAGCAACGCAAATTGCACTTGCACTGCATTCAACAATATCGGGAAGTATAATAGCTATGGAAATTAGAAAAAATGTTGAAATGCACATTCTTGAATTGTTGTTAATTTTTGTTTTTGTTTAGATCTTTTCGCCAGAACGTTCGTAGATATGGACGCGCTCGCTTATCAACGCGTCAAACAGAGCGTATTCCTAGTTTCTATAGCTATTATACTTCCCGATCTTGTTGAATGCAGTGATTTTCGTTGCTAAGAATTTTCGTTGTCATTCTGTCTAGTGTTTTCGCGGCGGTCCGCCACCGTTACTAACAGTTATTGAGTGTAACTTTGTAACTTTTCAAACGATTTTGCCTCAAAACTATACACCTTCAATCCACATCGAGGCTTGTGGATGGTCCAAATTTCAAGTTGATCGGACTTTCCGTTCGACCGCTATCGACAGACATAAAAACAAAACAAAACACAAACAGAATAAAGTGCCATAAGAGTCTAGTACACAAAAAAAAACAAAAAAAAAACAGCCGAAGTGCCATAAGAGTCTCGTGGAGACGCTCGCTTCGCTCGCTTAACTAGGAAAACGCTCTGTTTGACGCGTTGATAAGCGAGCGCGTCCATATCTACGAACGTTCTGGCGAAAAGATCTCAAAGATGATAAAACTAGGAAAGCGCTCTGTTTGACGCGTTGACAAGCGAGCGCGTCATTATCTACGAACTTTCTGGCGAAAAGTTTTCAATGCTAATACGAACAACAATTAACAACAATTCAAGAATGCGCATTGCAAAAATTGTTCTTATTTCCATGGCTATTATACTTTCCGACATTATTGTATGCAGTGCAATGTGCGTTGCTAAGAATTTTTGTGGTCATGTTTTCAACACGGTCCACCACCGTTACTAACACTTATTGACAGCAATAGAAATGTAATTTCTGCCTCTAATACGTATCAGATTGCGTTTGCATTGGTATATTCGTGACCTGACAAAAATTTACTTTAAGATAGCCACCTCACATTTTGCTGTTACTGTGTTTCAGAAATATATTTTCGAGTAACTTGTGTGTAACTTTGCCAATGTTTATCAGATCGCCATAAAATGAACATATTCGTAACTGGAAGAAGCTTTAAAAAAATATGGCTATCTCACATTTTGCCGCCATTTTGTTTCAGAAAAATAGTTTGCAGTAACTATGGTGTAACTTTGTAACTTTTCGAACGATTTTGCCTCAAAACTATACACCTTCAATCCACATCGAGGCTTGTGGATGGTCCAAATCTCAAGTTGATCGGACTTTCCGTTCGACCGCTATCGACAGACATAAAAAAACAAAAAAAACAAACAAAACAGAACGAAGTGCCATAAGAGTCAAGCGGAGACGCTCGCTTCGCTCGCTTAATAAAGTCATACGTATAAGTATGTACTAGGAAAACGCTCTGTTTGACGCGTTGATAAGCGAGCGCGTCAATATCTACGAACTTTCTGGCGAAAAGATTTTAATGCTAATACAAACAACAATTAACAACAATTCAAGAATGCGCATTACAAAAATTGTTCTTATTTCCATGGCTATTATACTTTCCGACATTGTTGTATGCAGTGCAATGTGCGTTGCTAAGAATTTTCGTGGTCATGTTTTCAACACGGTCCGCCACCGTTACTAACACTTATTGACAGCAATAGAAATGTAATTTCTGCCTCTAATACGTATTGGATCGCGTTTACATTAGTATATTCGTGACCGGACAAAAATTTACTATAAGATAGCCACCTCACATTTTGCCGTTACTGCGTTTTAGAAAAATATTTTCGAGTAACTTTCGTGTAACTTTGCCAATATTTATCAGATCACCATTACATTAACATATTCGTGACCGGAAAAATCTGTAGAAAAATCTGGCTATCTCACATGTTGCCGCCATTTTGTTTCAGAAAAATATTTTGCAGTAACTATGGTGTAACTTTGTAACTTTTCGAACGATTTTGCCACAAAACTATACACCTTCAATCCACATCGAGGCTTGTGGATGGTCCAAATTTCAAGTTGATCTGACTTTCCGTTCGACCGCTATCGACGGACATAAAAAAAAAAACAAACAAAAAACAAACAAACAAACAAACAAACAAACAAACAAACAAAAAAACAGAACGAAGTGCCATAAGAGTCAAGTGGAAACGCTCGCTTCGCTCGCTTAATAATATACACACACACAGTCACACACACAAACATCAGTAGGTACCATTACGTCCAATTCCATCCACACTGTAAAGTGTTTTGTTGTGTACACCGCTTGTTTGCCTTTCCGTTCTCTTGTTGGCAGTAGTCAATGCTTTGTACGAGACTAAAAGGCCAAAAGTGTTGCGTGAAGGCCAACCTCAGAGGTCCTTTATGTTCCGCTTTCCTTAAATATTTTCTGTCCAATTTAAATGTTTCATGTGTAAAATAAAATGTTTATCTTCTGTTCCAAAAATCTACATTTCCCCCAAAACTAACTACTAATAATTTGGGGTACATTTTCTTTATTGTAGAGAAAATGAATAACTGCTTGTTATAATAATACTGCGGTGACAAATTTAAATTACTAATTTTGGTTTGATTTTCGTTTTCGGTTCCGTTCCTACCATTTGGTTTGAACCGAAATAAAAATAAGAGTTCGTGGCGCATTAGTCGTTCGGTAATAAATGTATAACTATTTGTTTGGTTTCTTAAAAATCATTTCCCTTTTCGGTTTTCGGTTGGAACCTGTTTGCCCCCTGGTTATATCACACAATCTTGTAAACCCCCTAATGGCTGTACAAACTATCACGTGTTTTGCGTTCTCCTCTGTCAAGTGTATAATCATGTCTCCAGTGGCGGCTTGACCTACGTCCTACAGGTACACCCTGACCTGTGCCTTCCTCAGGTTACTGGGTTCCTCATGGCCCAACCCACGCGTCTATAAACACTGTTGAGCGGTTTGATCGATGCTGTGTGCAGCCTAACATTGAGATCTGTACAAGTTAATAGCAGCCTAAACTTGTATTGCAAAGGAGTATGGACACGGCATTATGTCGGATGTCTTGGCTTGGTATGTAGTGATAATGCTAATTGCGCGGATTGTAGCTTGTAAACTGTGTAACGATGCTGCTTGCCAAGGTCTAGGTAGGATTTACACGAGAATAGGCCTGTACATGTGGGGGGGGGGGGGGGGGGGGGGGGGTAGGGCACCAGATCACTGTCATATGATGGAAATTAATTATGAAGAAATAAAACAATGGTAGATATTCAATTGTTCCATTTTGGAGACCGTTCAAAACGATCATTTTTGGTATAAACATAATAATTCGTTTTCATTCTGCTTCTCTAAAACGCACAGATTTCTACCTAAGTTGCCTTGAAGGCTGGAATGGTAAAAATGCCAAGCCCTTCTTACCCCCCCCCCCCCCCCCCCCCCCCCATTTTTAAATTGATGTCTCAAAGCCACATGTCTCAACGGTAACACGCGAGATTCAAATTCGGGAGGTCGCCGGTTGGATTCTTCCGGCCACCGGGAATCCTGACTAAAGGGATTTCCTCAGTCATAAAGACGAATTTTGAATTGAGTCGTACTATATTAGCTATTGGACATTTCTTCCCTACTATCCATATACAATACCTATTCAGTTACCTGAAGAAGGGCACGCTGTTGTGCACCCTACAACAGGGATTTCTAAAAAATGTATTGCGCGCCTGACGTTTTGGACAATCAGGCGCTACCTGCAGAACGGACGGAAAGAGACGCTGAGTTTACTGCGTGCGACGACGTAGCTTTGTTCTGAATTATTGCCCCCCCCCCCCCCCCCTCACCACGATCTTCGTTCTACGTGTGTCTGTGTGCGTAGAACGTGGTTAAACATGGTGGGCTCGGTCCGTCAAGGTAGCGAAAACCAAAACCTCAGATGGGATTCTATGTCGACGGTGAAAAGGATGTGTCAAATAGGGCCTGGGCGCGTCGATTGACCGTCGGAGACAAGCTGGGTTGAGTAGGCAAATTACTAATTAGGTTCTTATAATGACTACTGAAACACTGGAATAGCATCTCTTACATAAAAAAAATATTATGATCTCAATTTTACGCGCCTACGATATATACGCGAAGGGTACGTTCCGAAACTAGCTGAATATGCCATTTCCGTGCTGAGGCCGTTCCGTAACCTGCTGGAAATCATTGGCTGAGCCTGTGGCTGAGCCTTCCGTAACATCCAGACCCAGATGAAAACGCCAGCCGGTTCGATCGAGGGCATCTGCCAGCATTCACAAATCATGGCAGCGTTTTCAAAATGCAATTATTTAAAAGCTCGTCAAATATTCAGGGGTTATATAATTTCAGCGTTATTTACACCACCTCGTTTCGTTACAAATTTTTAGCGCGCATTTTCTCCATCTTTTTTCGCTTGTATATACGTTCCGGAACACTGGACAAAATGTAATGCTAGGACGTGCTGCTAGGTGATGCTAGAACCACATCATTTACGGAAGTTTCGGAATAGACCCGAAATATACTAAAACGAACGATTGTCGTACGGGAGATGTTGGCAACATATTATACTGCTAAAAATACGTGCAACATTGTGGGGATGAAGGGAATTGTGTTCGATAGGCTTCGAGAACGCGAAACAAATTGGCTAGCCTTTCCTTGCATATAACGTTGCATACGTAAGCCAAGGCCTGAATAGACCTTTTTCAGAATTGATCTAGGGCCCATAGAGCTAATCACGGCCCTCTCTAGATCGTCAATGACAACAATGTACCTGTCGTCGGCAGATCACTAATCTGATGATCCGACAAGCGATCCGATCAAGTTCACGGACTGGAGTCGATGTGATCGGATCAGGTAAACGTGAGCACCCTTGGAGAACGCGGAACAAATGAATGGAGCGGAAGAGCTAGGCATGCTTTTTGAATCGTGCTGCACATGTGGAGAGGGGGGGGGGGGGAGGGACTCGAAGATGGCTAATCTGGGAAGAAGACTGTAAATCGTGTCTTTGTGTTTTTTTTTTTATGAGTAAACATTCCCCAAAAATGTTATGAATGTTTACAAATGTCGAAATTACTAGGCCTACTTTCTACTGCCACTGGTGCCCTTTCCTAAATCTTAGAATTTAAAGGCAGTATTCCTAATTGTAGCAACGCTTATTAATAAATACCCAATACCCCCAACAAAATCCCACCAATCGGTTCGCTGGTTGATTGTTTACGAGAGAAAACTTGTTTTGGAGCGAGGTCGATGTGACGTGAGACTGCTCGCCGTCTTCCACGCACCCTCGCAGCTGCACGAGAGACCTTCAGAGACCAAACTACGGTTCATTACGTTGGTTGGCTTTAGAAAGTGTCAGTCGGAACTTCCTTCAACTAGGGAACGTGCTCAACCCTACTGTATACATGTAGTCTGTACATCGAACCTGGAATACACAGGCGAAGAACCCAAACACGACGGAATAACGTGTTTATTTATTTATTTATTTAATTATTTATTTATTTATTTATTTATTTATTTATTTATTTATTTATTTATTTATTTATTTATTTATTTATTTATTTATTTATTTATTTATTTATTTATTTATTTATTTATTTATTTATTTATTTATTTATTTATTTATTTATTTATTTATTTATTTATTTATTTATTGTTTTATTGTTTTATTTATTTATTTATTTATTTATTTATTTATTTATTTATTTATTTATTTATTTATTTATTTATTTACTTATTTACTTATTTATTTGTTTATTTATTTATTTATTTATTTATTTATTTATTTATTCATTTATTTATTCTTTATTTTTTTTATTTTTTTTATGTCTATCCTATTCAGTTATAAAAACTGATTTACAAAGGAGGACCTTAAATAAAACTAAGCTATGCAAACAATTAATAATAATGAAATCATTAATAACAATAACAACAAAAACAAAACAAACTACTTAATTAACTATATAAAATAAAATCAAGAACAAGAAAAAAATAATTGAGAAATAAATAAAATCAAATGAAGTGGAAATTCAACATATTAAATAATAAAAATATAAGTATGCAACTAAGAAAGAACATGAAGAAGGAAAAAAAATGTGGGAAAAAATATATATGTATACATAAAAGTGAGAAAAAGAAAAAGAAGAAAAAGAAAAAAAGAAGAAAGAAAAAAAAGAAAACGGAAAAAAGAAAAAAAGAAGAAAGAAAAAAGAAAAAACTGATTTGTTAACGGTCCCAGCTCAAACGAAAATAAGGATTGCAAAAAATCAGAAACTGCAATCTGGGAAAAATAAAATTTCACGTAAAAGCAACCCGGGAAACCGCACACGCCTTCTATCTTCACTTCGAACGCAGATTTGGGGAAACAGTGTCATACACAGGCACACAGCCACAGACAAAATCTTTGTGTTGTCGAGAATCCCGAGTATAAACGAGTATAAAACACATGCATGCATTCACATTTCGAAAAAATGGTTTTAGACTCAGAGATGATTTCGCCATGCGTGCAAAACAAGGAATTTTTGCGCGCAAAACCTTTGTGTATTGGCTGAATGATTCTTGGGAGAGGAGCCATGTGATGGACACGAGATAGCTAGGCGTTATTCGCGCGTGTGTCGTAAGGAGTACCCGGAAGCAAACGAGTGCAAGGGATTCAAGGCCGCAACCTTTTATTCACTTTTTACTTGGTTCTTGCAAAGTTGGATAGTAAGTATTTTTCATTTTTTGTCACTTTAACCACTCTTTATTTTATGTTTATCGGAATATTACAAAAATAATACAATTCCGCGATCTTGACAAAACACAAGACGTGAGCCAAGCCAAACATGCTTGGAACTTGTAGAAAAGTCGCCGTACAACGTCTTCGGTATACAACATCTTCGGTATGCTTCCGTCACAGGTGGGTGAGCGGGAGCCAACAAGCGACCGTGGCTACTAATTCAAATACCAAATACCTGCTCGGGTTGGCCGAGACCGTAAACACGTAATTGATTGACCAAAGTTATTGTAAGACGACTTTAAGATACATTTCTGTAGGTTATAGGCCTACTTAGGGCTGAACTACGTAAAATAAAATACCTGGTTTTCACTGTGCGATTTGGGAGGGACAGTGCCTGAGTGTCAACCGTTCAAGGTACTGACTGTGCTATTTGGCCAGTAATTAGCCAGACGAGTTACTTCAAATACTTTTGTTATAATTGACCACACCTGCGCATGGGACTGCTACCTTATCGTGGTGGGCAGGTTTGTGTGCTTTGATGATTCCTGGAGCTATGCCGGCGGAAGCGTATGCTTCTGGTAGGGCCACCCTAGTGGAGGAGAAGTCAGACGAAATGCAGTCCACACCCCAATCCCCTTTCCTCCCCTTTCCTCACGCGCCCTCCTACTTGCCTTTTTCCTCCAAAGAGCCCCCAATTTCATCTTCATTATCACCCACTCATCGTCTTGATTAGCCAAGTTGCAAAAATATAAGACGTTAAGCCCAAATATCAATATCAATCATCTTAATTGACCACCACTTCGGGGACGCACGCGCTTTATCGGCCACCCGTTCTTAACGCTACCGACATCGTGAGGGCCAGTAATTTAGAACTTAGTACACCTACCGCCTACCTGTTGCCTCGCGTACACATGAGCTCCTTGATGACGTCACAGCATCTTACTGGCGCGCCGTGTGAACCAGGCATAGGAGTGTGACGCAAACTGACGGGCGGCGTTGACCGCGGGGTGGTGCAGACCTTAGACCAGTAATATAGGTAGACGGAGCAAGCAGATGCAAGCGACCGGCCGCGAGTGAAACCAACATTGAGACCACGTGATGTGGGGATAGGATGCGCGGCAATTTAAAGCGTTTGCGTATGAACAGTACAAACAGTACATCGTTGTGTAAAGAAAAATGATCATTTTCAATAAGTGCAAATTAAAAATATGTTAACTAAGATTAACAGTACCTTCACTAATCATTTCTGAGGAAATACAAATAATAATACATCCTTTGTCAAATGTCAAACGTATTTGCCGCGCGGCAAACCTACGAACTTCTCGCTAAGAATGCAGTCTATCGCGGATTGGTCGAGAAGGCTTTGTCCCCACATCAAGTGGTTTCAATGATGGTCTCACTCGCGATGACGTCATACTCCGTCTACCTATATTACTGGTCTAAGGTGCAGACAGCCTTGATGACGTCACAGCATCTTACTGGCGCGCCGTGTGAACCAGGCATAGAAGTGTGACGCAAACTGACGGGCGGCGTTGACCGCGGGGTGGTGCAGACAGCCTTGATGACGTCACAGCATCTTACTGGCGCGCCGTGTGAACCAGGCATGGGAGTGTGACGCAAACTGACGGGCGGCGTTGACCGCGGGGTGGTGCAGACAGCCTTGATGACGTCACAGCATCTTACTGGCGCGCCGTGTGAACCAGGCATAGGAGTGTGACGCCAACTGACGGGCGGCGTTGACCGCGGGGTGGTGCAGACAGCCTTGATGACGTCACATGCAGCATCTTACTGGCGCGCCGTGTGAACCAGGCATAGGAGTGTGACGCCAACTGACGGGCGGCGTTGACCGCGGGGTGGTGCAGACAGCCTTGATGACATCACAGCATCTTACTGGCGCGCCGTGTGAACCAGGCATAGGAGTGTGACGCAAACTGACGGGCGGCGTTGACCGCGGGGTGGTGCAGACAGCCTTGATGACGTCACAGCATCTTACTGGCGCGCCGTGTGAACCAGGCATAGGAGTGTGACGCCAACTGACGGGCGGCGTTGACCGCGGGGTGGTGCAGACAGCCTTGATGACATCACAGCATCTTACTGGCGCGCCGTGTGAACCAGGCATAGGAGTGTGACGCCAACTGACGGGCGGCGTTGACCGCGGGGTGGTGCAGACAGCCTTGATGACATCACAGCATCTTACTGGCGCGCCGTGTGAACCAGGCATAGGAGTGTGACGCAAACTGACGGGCGGCGTTGACCGCGGGGTGGTGCAGACAGCCTTGATGACGTCACAGCATCTTACTGGCGCGCCGTGTGAACCAGGCATAGGAGTGTGACGCAAACTGACGGGCGGCGTTGACCGCGGGGTGGTGCAGACAGCCTTGATGACGTCACAGCATCTTACTGGCGCGCCGTGTGAACCAGGCATAGGAGTGTGACGCCAACTGACGGGCGGCGTTGACCGCGGGGTGGTGCAGACAGCCTTGATGACATCACAGCATCTTACTGGCGCGCCGTGTGAACCAGGCATAGGAGTGTGACGCCAACTGACGGGCGGCGTTGACCGCGGGGTGGTGCAGACAGCCTTGATGACGTCACATGCAGCATCTTACTGGCGCGCCGTGTGAACCAGGCATAGGAGTGTGACGCCAACTGACGGGCGGCGTTGACCGCGGGGTGGTCCAGACAGCCTTGATGACGTCACATGCAGCATCTTACTGGCGCGCCGTGTGAACCAGGCATAGGAGTGTGACGCCAACTGACGGGCGGCGTTGACCGCGGGGTGGTGCAGACAGCCTTGATGACGTCACAGCATCTTACTGGCGCGCCGTGTGAACCAGGCATAGGAGTGTGACGCCAACTGACGGGCGGCGTTGACCGCGGGGTGGTGCAGACAGCCTTGATGACATCACAGCATCTTACTGGCGCGCCGTGTGAACCAGGCATAGGAGTGTGACGCCAACTGACGGGCGGCGTTGACCGCGGGGTGGTGCAGACAGCCTTGATGACGTCACAGCATCTTACTGGCGCGCCGTGTGAACCAGGCATAGGAGTGTGACGCCAACTGACGGGCGGCGTTGACCGCGGGGTGGTGCAGACAGCCTTGATGACATCACAGCATCTTACTGGCGCGCCGTGTGAACCAGGCATAGGAGTGTGACGCCAACTGACGGGCGGCGTTGACCGCGGGGTGGTGCAGACAGCCTTGATGACGTCACAGCATCTTACTGGCCTTGGTCCGACAACGACCAGTCATAAAAATGGCGGCGGAGTTTAGCCATATGCGCATTTATATATTTAATCCTTTAGATGAGTGTTCCGTTTATGTCCGTGAACTGTTAACGCTAAATAATACAATAGAGGAATGTGCTCTAAATGTACAGTCTGGTGCGAATTGTGATGAAACACTTCTTTTGCATTTCATAATGCGCGCTCTTTTTAAGCCACGACCGGAAATCGGAAATCGACCGTTCAAAATCTCCGGTCGGCTTGGTCTTGAGTCTTGACCACCCCACGACCGTTCGAATTAGGGAACACGCTTTAGTGAATAACGGAATTGGCGGACCGGCCGATCTGATACGAGAACCTACCCTGTATATAGTGTATAAATGGCTTTGTAACTACTACAGCTGCTCTGGCTATTAGTGTGATGATTCACTATTTAAAGTATGGAAACATCTCCTAAAGTAGAAATTACTGTCAGGAATTGTAAACCTACTCAGCAAAAATGAAGACTGATAAGTGAAAAGAGAGAGAGAGAGAGAGAGAGAGAGAGAGAACTTCATTGACTCTTCAGAGCCACACCACTTGGTTACCATTTGAATTGCTTTGCAGGCAGGAGCGACATGGTGAGCCGACTGTTCAGTGCCCATGGGGAGTTGTGCGCGTCCCATCCATGGGAGGTGATAGTCGCTACGCTCACCCTGACGGCCTGCATCCTGACCGTGGACCAGCCGCCCGAACGGCCCACCACGACGCCCGTCCCCACGTCGTGCGGCTGGCAGAGGAACTGTATCGGTCTGGAGGAACACAACGCTGCCGACATGATCATGATGACAGCCATCAGGTGTGTCGCCGTGCTCTACAGCTACTACCAGTTCTGTCGCCTCCAGAAGCTCGGCTCCAAGTATATTCTCGGTGAGTACAACAGCATCGAGGGCAAAGATACTATCAGATACCCTGCGGGTGTCAGAGAGTAGCCCGCCGGCAGAGGGGGATTGGAGGAAGCGGACAAGCAGGCGGATTAAAATTAAAATGGGTTTAGGGAAGGGAAAAGAAAAGGGGTGGAGCCTCTTAAGGCTAGCAGACACTCTGTGCCAAATGACTGAGTGCAAAGAATTTCATATTATATCAAACAATTCTGTACACACTTCCTAAAAGCTAAAATAGTAACATGTAGGCCGTAATTTGGATGAAATATCATCAGAGAGGTGAAGTTAAAAATATAAGTACTACCACAATGCACATTAGTTAACATATTGGTCATAGTTCACATGGTATTATTGTATATAGGCTAGTTCTTAGAATTTTAGAATATAATTTAATGTTGTATAGTTTATTTTGGCAGTTTTCTTCGTATCTTCAAGTGCCTACATTTGACTAATTACTACGTTTACTACTACGTTTACTAACCAAGTCACAACTAACAAGTACATACTCAGTAATCTGTTTATTGCAGTAAGTCTCTATAGTAGCTTGTTAGTATGGACTGAGTTTGGACTGGAAAGAAGCACTAGTTTTAGAAATGGTCCCACTTTTGAATTATGCAATTTGCACGGTACCTAATGGATGTTATCGCTACAAACAAGACCATGTTACATGATACATACCAGATGGTCAGGACTGAATTTCGGGACACTTTTTCTCTCTTAACCCAATGCAGGTGTAAATACTGACGGAGATAAAATGTTCGTTGAAAGTGAAACGGAGACAGTGTTTTTTTAAGGGGATTTAAAATTTCTTACTCGATATTTAGATTTTTAGATTTTTATTCCATATTGACTGTGATGTAGCTTGAGAATAAAAATATCAGTAGTACTTCATCAGTAGTATCCTGCTACCTTTAATAACAAGAGCATTATACCTTTATCACTACAACTAAGTATGTATCCCGTTCACAATCACAAATCACACTTGACAATAACACTATATTATAGATAGTACAGGTGAACATGATGATTATTATTTAATAATAACTAAGCAGTAGCATTGCGTGTTGATGCAATGTAATTTGTAAATAGTTTTTAATTTGTATACATATCCTTTTGTAAAATTACTATCCACTCATTCTGAGAAAAACTAAACTAAACTAAACTAAACAGATTTGTCAACAGAACAGCCAAAAATATAATGATGTAGTGTAATTTCGTAAGATCTACAATTAAATGTCTATGATTAGCAATAAATCTTAAAAAATACTGAAAGTTCAATAGTGACTTATACATTTCCAAAATTGCCGGAAATGATTCAATAAGATAATAATATGCTTTTCTATACCAATATACTGAATACTGCCTTAGATGCTGAATGACCTAAGTATAGACTGGGTATAATATTCATGAAATAATAACAACATTAACAATGATGATAAGATTGAAGGAAAAAGCTCTTCAAGAATGTTGCTCTTTTATGCCAGCAAAGCGCCATGGTGGAGTATTGTTTCAGTGACATGACTTCCCATTTACATGACGTAAACTGTGGATTCCATTTCTGACACCGACGTAAATTGCTGGTGTACAAAATATACACAATTTCAACCAAGCACTGTCTCTTATGTTGTGTGCAGATTAACGGATGTTATTATGTGTTTAGTACATGAAGGCTTCAACAATCCGAGACGTTCATTATGATGCACTAATGTATTGAATGCTGTAATGTCATGAGATGAGAACCCATGATAAATTTGCCCATTAATATAATCCGATTTAATGTAATTGTGCAAAGATTACAATACGTGACTCATAAGACATGTAATGCTGACATAAGCCTATGATTTTTAAATTTTAAACAAGTTTTTCAACTTTTAAATTCATTTTAAGTTTTTAGTCTTCGTAACAGCTGACGAATCTGTTTCTCACTTTCTTTGTAGACTGACTTTTACAGTGTGTGCAGCCAGCTGCATGCTGTTTTTGCTCTCGCTATTACTAGGTCATATTCTAAGAAGATTACAACAGCCGAAAATGTAATACTGTTACAAAACAAACTGTGCTAAAAGGTTTTCCCCAAGACTTACGTAAAAGGGCACAAAATGTATTGTAATTTTTTTGAAAATAATACACTTTTTGTTGCGTAAAATACATGAGAACATGCACATGTGTGTACGGACTCATTTTTTATTAAAAAATATTAAAATAATGATCTACAAGTGGATGTAGTAGCATGGGCTACATAAAAACAATAGCATAAAAACAACAAGCCTCAGGAGAGCTCAATTATTACCTGTTAAAACTTCAGATCATTAGTCTATAATGCGTGTACGTGTACGCATGTAACCTTGAGGTATAAGATTACTCTCATCCAATGTAAGTACATATAGAAACATGCCTTTAGGCTCAAGGAATTGATAGAAGTAGTAGTAGTGGGGGTGGGGGTGGTGGGGGCAGCAGCAGCAGTAACAACACAATACATACCCTAGTAATAATACAGCTGAATAATACAATAACAAGTAATACTAAAAAATGAAAACATTTCTTTATACTTTGTTTAAATTACAGTACAGCCTCTCTGATAGTAAGAAAGACTGTAATGGATGAGGTGTTAGGAATAAGGATGAATCAAGACATGGCCCTCTTTGTATGCATCGGTCACCAATATTGAGGAAGCCGTCTCATCCGGAGATTTGTAACTTATATAATGGAGCCACGCTAAGAGCGTTTGGCAGTAGAAGTTTTAATTTAAGACGTAATTGGCTATCAACTAATTACTCTTAAACTTCTGTAATAGAAGGTATATAAAGTGAGGAAAGAATCCAACAGCTTACCTTCGTGTAGTAAGATGACGGATTTGCGAGTTTGAAGTATACATAAAAGACATAATACAAAATACAACGAGACGTTTCGACCAAGGTCTTGCTCACTCGAGAGAAGAATTGATTAGAAGGATTATTATAAATATTTACCTGCTTGTAGAGGGATGTCATATCTACGCATGGTACTAATTGTCACCAACCTATTCAAAAATAATGTACCCATTTTTGAACAGATTCTCCATATTATTTTGCCGAAAGTAATTTATTTGGATAATTTAAACATGAGTATATTATTTTTGAGCATGCTTGTCACAAATGTACTTAATTCCATGCGTAGATGTGACATCCCTGTGCAAGTAGGTACATTTTCATAATAATAATCTTGCTTTAATTTGTTTAAGAGAAATTAGATGACTAAAAACATCAAAACTACTTCCGAACGCGTGTTAATGAAATATGTTAACAGTGTCAATATTCCCCAATGGTTATTCTTACACTTTTCTCATTGTATAATGCTACATCATGAGTAAAGCATTGTGAGTACACACCTGTCAGGAAGACATGTCTATATGTCTATCAACCTAACTCCTACCTTAAATAATTAACATTACAACTGTTTATTAAATATTGTGAACCATTGCGTAGGTCCATGCCTTTACCTTCACTCATTGTTTTGACCTTGGAAGTATAGGAGACTTCTGGCTCTGTTCTTTATTTTCTCTATTCATGCCTCGATTGACTGCCAGGCCCATGCTTTCGCTTGAATCGGAGAAAGTGACCCGTGGACCCGTCGGTTGTCACTACTATTCTTGACCTTGAACAAGAGCTATTTTGATTAGGATTTATATTTAAACCTCATCTGTTACCTTGACCAAAATTAGTGCTAGCCCTACCATTGGAGTAGGGAGTATTAATTGCCTCCAAGGATTTAATTCAAATAATTGTATTGGTTTGGTTATTGGGTAGGGAGCAAGTAGACTTCTGAAGGTCACAGTCAAGGATGCTTTACGAGATGATTAGGCTTTGTTGGGTTTCATAACACGTAGATGGTGCATGAGATGAGATGAGCAATGTGAAAGTGCTCCATCCTTTATGTCAGGAGGCACAGAAGCGAGCAGGAATACATAATCTTGTTTCACAAGCTAATTGGTAAGAATGAAAAGTGAAACCTGTTTCTCAACAACTTGTTGAGGTTACTTAACCTACACTAGCACAGAGCTCGTAGATATTTCAGAAGGATATTCTTTGTGAATTGCTCGCCATATGAGCAAGCTGGGAGTGATATGACAAACAGAAACATAAAAGTAGATGACTAGAGAAATGATACATATGCTTAAATTATGTAATTATAAACTGTACAATAATAGCACTTTCTGAAGAAAGAAACATGTGTTGCAGATCGTAGATCCTCTAGTAGATAGTAGTAAATACAACTGTGTATTATTCTTGTGATTATTGTTATCATTATGGTGTCTATATAGCCAACATAATTGTGTAATTTTGAAACGCTTGACATTACCGCTTAACAGTTTGCATATACTAGCATGATTTTAAACTGTAACCTTGTCACGCTTCGTAATTTAATTATATATAATGTAATTTAATTGTAGACAATTATTTTTCGTAAAAATGAAGCAAATAACATCACATCTGGCTGTTGTTGAGACATGCAATGTTACCTACATGAACATAACCACAGTACATACTAATATAGGTAGTAATTAGTGAATTTACAACCTTGACATCATTTTTGGGAGCTGTAATGAAATACTGGTACTTATATTTGCCATGCATTAGAACTAATCAAAAATATCTAAATAAATAATTTCAATTTAGCCATTTTAATGTGGGTGCTGTCTAGTAACCAACCATACACAATTATTAAATTTTCTTATGGTTTTTGTGTATTCTCAAATCTTATCCAAACCTCGCAAGAAATAGTTTGCTAAATTCATTATTATTGCACCTGAACTATTATTTTTAATCCATAATTGTGGCCCAGCTAGCTAGAGCTATTGGCCTATTGCTAATTCTAAGCAATTAATCATGTGGCTTGTATATATACATTTTATAGTTTTGTTGAATGTGTGGGATCCAGGAAGGGATTTTTGTTCCACTTCCATCTCATGTTTGCATGCACAGAAATTTTAACAATAATATTTATTTTAAAATAACAATAACAAACTGATGCAATATTAAATATAAAAGAAAATAAATACATAATATATAAATAAGAAACAAATAATAATGTAAAACAATAAATAGGTAATAATGTTAATAATAGTTATAATAATTAAACTAATTAGAGCCAAAGAATAAACAATACAGCAATGTCACACTCAATGAAGGTCAGGTGCTTATTTGTCAATGCTTAGTAGTAGTAGTAGTATCTTTATTAGCATAAATGCTATTATTTTCATTTACATAAATACATAAATACAGTATATGGACATACATACAGTATATGGTTTATGGTTAACTACAATTACAAGTTACAACCATAACACCAACTATACAAGATAAGATAAGATAAGATATTTTATTCTTCAAGACATACATGGTAACTGTACAAAGTCTAAATCTCTGACGAGATGTGCGAAGAGTGGTCTGCGTGTGCATACAGCACAGACATGACGGGTGATTCCATTACAACACAAGTAGTACAATTAATTAAGTACACAATGTCAATTAGATACATGAACAGAATGGGATTTGTTTTGATTTTGAATTCTTGTAATAAAGGATTCATTACTAGTATAATATAGTTGTGGTTCCCACAGCATAATTACTTATTTAGCACAATAATATTTAAAGTTGAAATAATTAACCCGTAATAGGAACTTTGCTTTGATGCATTATGCATCCTCTGTGCATCCTCAATTGAATATATTTAACACAATACCATTTAAAGTTGAAGTAATAAGCCTTTAATAAGGAGTTTCTGAACTTTTGTACATAATAAAGAAAGCCTTTAGTACAGTAAGTCACACTAGATTAATTATGGCTAGTTTTGATAATCACAGGGATTTTTCAAAAACCTGCTGATATATTTTCTAACTATAGCTGCTGACAGCAAATCAAAATGGTCACAAACTAACAAATGAAGTAACATTTGTTTTTAATTAATAATTCACTGTTAATGGAGATAATAGTTCCACAGCACATTTAAATACATTTAACAACATGAAAACATTAAAGTAATTAGAGCTTACTACTGTAGGAACTTTTCTTTGAACTCTTGTACAGAATAAAAGGATTCATCGATTAACATATTTTTTAGCCTAAATTTGAATAATGATAGGCTAGTGCAGTCTTTTATTTCATATGGTAGTGCATTGTAGAGTAAGGTTCCCTGGTAAAATGGACTCTTTTGGCACTGTGTTGAAGTTTGCCTTGGAATTCTGATAAAGTTGTTTTGGCGAGTGTTATGTGAGTGTATGTCCAGGTTTGTTTCAAAGTCCTTGATGTTGCTTTTTACAAATGTCAGGAGTTGAATTATATATATAAACAAGGCATGGTTAATATTTTTTAATTTTTTAAAATGAATTCTGCAAGATTCTATACGATTGAGATCGAGCATATTCCTGATGGCTCTCTTTTGAAGTCTGAAAACAGTTTCCCACAGTACAGAGTTTCCCCAGAAAATTATGCCATAGCTCATTTTTGAGTGAAACATTCCATATTATTGGGTTTTTAATGTGTTTATATTAGCCATCTTAGACATAATTTTAATTGCAAAACAGCAGCTAGAAAGTTTGATAGGTACATAATGCGTTAATGTGGTTCGTCCAATCAAGATTTACGTCAAGCTGTACACCCAGGAAGGGTACATGTGAATTTTACTCAAGTAGTACATTCTGTACATTTACAACTATTTGTTAAGGGACCGTATGCTTATTCTTAAAATAAATTACTTTGGATTTTTTGGGATTTAGAGATAAAAAGTTAGCATCAAACCAGTTATTTATCTCTGCCATTACCAAATTAGCCTTGGTCAATAATCCAGCAAAATTTGTATTTGTAATTAGAACGTTTGAATCATCGGCAAAGAGAGTTAACAAGTCTGCAGCGATGTTGCCCTGCAAATCATTAATATAGACAAGAAAGAGAATTGGTCCAAGTATAGATCCTTGTGGGACCCCTAATAAAACTTCCCCCCATTTGGAAAAATGATTTTTCTCATTATTATTATCATCAGCTTGTTTAACACACGTTTTCTGTTTCCTGTTCGTCAAGTAGGATTTGAACCAATCATTAGCTATGCCTCTGATGCCATAATGTTCTAGTTTTTTAAGTAGAATGGTGTGATTCACACTGTCAAAGGCTTTGCTTAGGTCACAGAAAATGCCTATCGTGTGCTCCTTCTTATTTAATGTTTTGTAAATAAATTCTGTACATTTAGTCCGAAATTGTTGATCTGTTCTTACGAAATCCATGTTGATTGGGGGAAAGTGTATTATTTTCATTCAAGAAACTCATTAGCCTTTTGAGCATAACCCGCTCCAAAAATTTTGAAAAAACTGGTAGGAGAGAAATAGGCCTATAGTTAGTTATCAGGCGAGTTTTTGGCCCCTTTTTTGAATAGCGGAATTACTTTCGAGACCTTTAATTCATCGGGGAAAATTCCAGTTTCTAAGGATGCATTAAATAATTCCATAAGTGGATCGGCCAGGTATTTGGCATATTTCTTTAGTATAAAGTTAGGGATTTCATCTAGCCCAGACGAATTTTTATTACTTGATTGTTGTAGAAGGGACAACATTTCTGGTTTAGTGACGGGATGTAAAAAAATTGAAATGTTTACACTTACACTAACGTTGTTGAGTAATTTGATTGACTCAATATCATTTAGAAACTTGTTAGGCATGTTTAAAGAAGCAGCTGTACAACACAGCAGCAACACCAACTAACTAATACAGAGTGTTTAGTGTTTACCTAATGTGGCTATCCTAATCAGTTATCAAACTGATTTCTCAGGTAATCGAGGTTTTACTGTAATCTGAAATTTAAACTAGAAATGCTCAATACTGTACTAGCCTCATCATGCCTCATCACCTCGTGCACTTAGCGCAACGCGTTGATCACAACGAGTTTGCGAGTAGATCCGCATCTACTGTATTTTCTCTAACCTCTACATTCGGAATACAGAAATTGGATTGCCACCACATTTTTCATCTTATAATTAAGTTCAATGGGACAGTTCTTTGGTGACAAAAAAAAAGAGCAATCATCATTAAACTATCAATTTGACAAACTTTCTCATGACTAAGAAGGCATTGAGGTTCGATAGTTTCAAAACACGTTCGGCCGAAAAGCAGCGGAAGTTGTAAATCTAGTGAATGTACCGAATTCAAATTCGACATTCAAATAAAAGCCAGACGGTTTTTAACCTTGTGTAATCTACCAGACGTTCATACCCTGAATTATGAACTTTGTAAAAATTTAGTAAGCTACTACTGTATTGTGCATTGAACACAACAGATTTCTCTTTGGTTTGTAATGTTAGCTGATCTGGAAGCTCTCCGCTGGAGTGTGGTAGTGTCGAATCTTGAAGACCAACAGGGCAGAAATGGACAGATCACTTGAGGCACAATCTGCGGGATTGTCACTACCAGCTACATGACTCCAGTGCTTGGGTGCACGAGTTCTTGAATCTCTGCTACCCGATTGTCAACTAATGTATTCCAATGTTTCGAATGCACTGCCAACCAGGCCAAAATGACAGTCGAGTCTGTCCATACATGTACATTCTCACGATTGAAACAAAGCGAATTTTAGACAAACAGCAAGTTTTGGCCATAATAAGGAACCACTAACTCGGTCGAGGAATGGAGACCTGTCGTATTGGAGGCACTCAGGTTTTATCAGCTACAAGTTTAACCAGGACACTGCAGGACATCAGCATACAAAGTGCATAAGTAAACACCAGCAGAAAAATATGCAACTTTGGGTGCGTCGCAAAATTCTGTGTTCGATCATTGTTGGGTGAGTGCTAGAATGCATCGGTCAATTCTGATTTGTTGTAATAAAGGAAGTTACTCACAATACTCCTCCCAAGATGTGTTAATGTCCCCTGGAAGAACATCATCCTATCTAACTTCAAACCTCCAAAGTGACTGAAACAGGAGCTTCACTTTGATTGTTGCTGAAGACAACCATTGCAATGGGTCAAAAACCTTGGCGATATCAGAGAGTAAAGTGCGCTGGGTAACGACATTCCGTGTAGTGAGCAGACATACAGCAAACGAGAACTGGTCAGTAGCTGCGGTGCGATTCTGAATGGGTGAAGCTTAGTTTAACGCAGCTTTCTGTCGTTACAAAAGGCGAATGCAAGGCAGTGATTGGCTCATGGCCTTCTTGTTATGACAGAAAGCTGCGTTAAACTTAACGTCGCCCATTCAAAATCGCACTGTTGGATGCCACTGAAGGCCCAGTGTTTTTTTACAGATTTTTCATCGGCAATGAACAAAGGCGTGTTCAGCTCTCGCAACGACTCTGGCACTGCTTCAAGAATTGTAGTGCCAGAACTGAAGAGAATAATTATGAACTTCTTGAAAACTAGATTTAATTTTCTTCAAGAAACAACACCTATCAAAATCTTGTCACAGAGGCAACCAAACACCAATCATCATAACACTTTGACAGACATTATTTCAAGGTTGGCACCATCTGCGGCGCCACTAACAATGACCCAGTACAAATCACCACCACATGAGCGCTGGCGCAGCCCAATACCACGTTCAAAAACTATCTGTTTTATCCGTAACATTCAGGCTTCCCATTGGTTGTTGCCATGATGAAAACAATTTAGGTGCCTTCTTAATATTTAACCACGGGCCTTAATCTTAAAGAAAGTATTCTCATTTAAAATATTAAACCGTTTTACGTACTTATGGGAATTGTCAATTGTGTTACTCGGACATGAAAATTATCAAATCAAAATACATTACTTATATCTCTGACCCACCTAAGAGACTGACTCAGATTGCCAATCACAAAATACAAACCTAATTTTGAGATGTTAGCTGAAGGGATGGAAAGTCAACCATCCCTTAATAGTAAGCAAATTAGCAGATCGACCTACAACAGTTTATTTGCTAATCGAATTATTAATTGCAATAAAAATTGTCACATGATTTGTGCACACATGCAGATTGCCACTTTCGTGTAACGGTAATTCCCAACTAGATCAGTATGTGTAGGTTGAACACCCCTGACTGAGTCCATTTTAATTAACCTTTGTCAGAAGCTGTGCTTTATCTATCTTTTATTCAAGTAAAATTGGGGACAGGATAACCATTATTTGTCTATATATGTTGACTGTATAATTAGGCTAAACAAATGTGACAGTTTTCACTTTTGGTGGCCCAGGTCCCTTCTTTGTATGGACAATCAATTAAATCCTGGATGGGCATTATTTATATGTTTTTTTAATGTCTGCCCTCTATAAAACTACAAACAAGGTCATAATTTCAATTTAATTTAATTTTACTAAGCTAAAAATATGTGCGTGGGAAGGGAAGTATTATTTTAAATGTGCTTCTAGAATGTACACATTACAACTAATATGCTACCAGTACAATACTGTTTAATTTAAGCAAAGTGTTGAAGGTCGGGGCTGAGACTGGCTATAATATTTGTTTGGTTTGCTTGTCAAACATAGGTTTGCATGTGTTTCAGGCCAACTTTGTCCTTCTCGCTATAGCCCTAATGTTTAGTTTAAACAGAGTCTTGGAAGCTCTAAGCCAGTATTTTCCAATCTTTGCACTGCAAGCCATATGTATGTGATTTAAGTCTTGGGTTTGCTTAAAGGTGTACAAATACTCCAAAGCCAGAGCATGGTGCTTGTGTTGCCTGCTCATTTCTCAACGAACCAGAAATATTACAAATCTCGAAAAAAATATATGCTGGTAGATATTTGTCGTTGCATTATTATTATATTATTAATTATTATTATTATTGTTATTATTGTTTTTATTATTATTATTGTTATTTTTATTATTGTTGTTATTATTATTATTATTATTATTATTATTAAAGAAAAGAAAGAGGGGAAGACCAAGACTGAGGTGGGAAGAAGTGATAGCAATGGACGTGGAAAGAAGAAATGCAACTTGGGAAGAGGTCAATCAGGAACGATGGTGGGAAGATAGAAAAGTATGGACAGAATTTGTAGAAAGAGCAGAGGAAGAAGAAAGTGAAGAGGAGGAGCCGGAGGAAGTTAACATGAGGGAAGCGTCAGGCATGACCAGCCGGCTTCGATGTACCTAGGGGCCAGAATATGATGGGATGAAGTTCCTATCCCCTACCCGACTTCATTGTTGGACACAGGGAGCAGATATAAAAAAAAAAAAAATTATTATTATTGTTATTACTTATTATTATTATTATTATTATTATTATTATAGTTAGATTACGTTAAATTAAATTACAACGTACTCAACAGCTAGGCCATATGGCTTTGGCCAAATCAGATACATCACACATCCCCGGGGTCGTCACAATGGGAAACGAATGAGAAGAGAGATAGAGATAGAATAAGGGTAAAAGTGTAGAATGAGAACGAGTGGATATGGTGTATGAAGTAGTGGTATATTGCTAAAAAAAAAAAGTGCCAGAATGCATCATGTAACATGAACGATTATTGAATACACGGTTAATTCTTCCAATTGATAATTTTCAGAATTGATCTGGACGGCCATGATTAGCTCGATCTAAGGGTTCTTGATGAATTCTGAAAATGGTCACTGGTGTTTCCATTTTTTCCAAAACTATTTCAAATCTATTGCTAGATATTTTTTAATCATTGATTATACAAACTAGAGTATCTTAATCAATGTCATGCCCCCCCCCCCTCACCCCAATTTTATTAATAACATAAATTATATAATAACTAAATAGTTGTCAGTGTTGAGAAATGTTTTATTTTGAAATGGACGTCCCTCTAAACAAATTACATTTATTGAAAATTCCCTACATATTTAAGTCATTACTTGAATATGTGAACTAAAATATGTACCGGTACCTCCATTAACATAAAACAAATTTTATATTACCATTATACAATTGCATCATTAACATCGGGACTGAGTTCGAGGTTGAGTATGGTTCTTGGACTCAATACCTCATATAAACAGGAACCGGACCGGTTGGGTTCGGTACCGCACTGTACCTGTGTAAAGACCGTAATGAGTTCTGTCGTGTAGATGCTCATCCGTAGGCAGTGGCGTAACTAGGAATTATTTCGGGGGGGGTTAAGTAGGGAAAAGTGAGATGAGGGGACCGAAAGGGGTCTGGGGCGAAGCCCCAGCCGCCGGAGGCCATTTCGCCAAAGGCGAAATTTTTTTTCACTTTTATATTTCGTGCTTTTAGACTCAAAGAATACTACTCGAACCACTACTCGTTTGTTTGTATTATATTGAAGTTACAATGTTATAGTAGGTATTAATTATAGTTCTAAATAAGAATTGCATAGAAATTGGGTGTTTAATGTTTTATGGTTGTTCAATATAATCTCAACATGAAGTGAAACATTGTGGTCACAAGTACACATTTAAATTTTAATTCACAGATCGTGATATTGTAATATTAGATTAATGGATTTTTATTTATAGGTACCCTCACTTTTACTGGTTCGAGCGAAAGGTATATTAGTTGTAGATGAACACATAAATATAATTGAATTATTGAAAAAAATTATACATCTTATCTAAGTGAAGTGGTATGATAAATATAATAAAAATGTTATTTGTAGCGATTGTTATACACTGAAGTGGTTTAAGGATCTTACACTTTTGGGCCATGGTATTATGGGGATCACTCAGTTTCAAATTAGCTAACCCGATGGCTCCATAAAAAAAATGCTAAAGATAGACTTTTCCCCGTTGTTTGTGTACTATGTCTATATTGAATTTGCACTAGTGGAATTTGTATTCTGTTGCAAATAAAGGCCTAATGATAAAATTTGGATTAGTTCTAAAATCGTTTCAGAGACCGATCGGTAAGAACTAATTTACGAATGAAAATAATAGTATTAAGTTAATGTAGTATTAAGTAAAATCATTCTCGATGTAGTTTCGGGGGGGGGTTTAATCCCCCTAAACCCCCCCCCCCCCCTTAGTTACGCCACTGTCCGTAGGTACCGAACTGGTTTAACATGTTGCCAACTTGACATTGTAAATAAGTAGATATTACAAGGTTGGAAGCGTGGTAAACGTGGTAGACCTACCTCTTCTGGCAAATTGCCTAGTTCCAGCAGTTTGAAGGTCGTAGCAAGTTATCATATTCCAGCTGTTGTAATTCAAAATCTTTTAAAAATGACAATCTAAATAAAATAACAGATCTACGCACGAAAAACAAAACAGCTGATTCATATGCTACATTCTTCACAAGGCCGTTACTTCGTGTTTATACATTTGCCAAGCACTGAAATTTCCAGTTCGGTACTCGTCATGTGAATGTGAACGCATTGTTTTGAGCCGAGATTTCGGTACATTACTGGACTCAATGAACGTGGCTAATATTTGGTTACATTTTCAATTATTTGTTCATAACAATGCATTTTTTGCTTTCAATTCATGTGCTTTCAGTGCCTCAAGAATGTGATGAATTCAGTCTAAAATTAGGCCTATGTAGGCCTATTGTTAGTGATATTAAAGTTATGTTCTTGTCTTAACCTTTTAATGTTTATTGTTTATGCACACATGGACATCCACACTTAGATGTATTTTGCATGATCTCTCTAAGGGGTCTAGCAGATGCTTAAAACATTCAAACTTGCTATTTATGTGTTTTAGGTATTGCTGGCTTGTTCACTGTCTTCTCCAGTTTTGTCTTCAGTTCGAGTGTAATCAACTTCCTACAGAGTGATATTTCAGACCTTAAGTGAGTATATTTGTCATACAGCAACTACCGGAATGCTTTCGTCATCAACCAATGACATGTTTACTATCTTGGCCAACCAGACACAAGTATTTGAATTAACCGCTGGTTGGCTGCCGCTCACCCACCCGTGACGGAAGCATTACCGAAGTTGTTGTACGAAGAGTTTAGCTACCTTTGCATTGCAAACAATATAATGGAAGAGTTGTGTATAGGAAATTTTACAAAACATATGGTTTTGAAAATCTGTAGTATACTTTTTTTTTGTTAATGGAAAATCATGATTTTGACATTCTTTTTTTTATTAAGTTTAATAGACTAGTCTACTAACAGGTACTCATTTTGAAAGTGAATTGTACCTACGTTAAGTCGGATCTGGGATTGTACCGTATGGGGACCCGAATGACAGCTGTCCATTGGGAGCGCTGCGATCGATCCGGCCAATGTTGATCTAAACATGGCTGCTTTATCATGTGGTAGTTTGATGCTCCAAGACTAATGTTCGTGTAAAATAGACCAATGGGTAGCATTATTAATTATATTTGTTGCCTTCAATATGAAATTTATTTCATTAGTAAATTGAATTATTTTTCTACATAGTTATTTTTTGTCTAGTATTATTCTGTTGTGTGCATCAAAGGCTTCAAGCATGAATCGACTAGTTTGAGGAAGGAAATCAGTTTGTGTATCAAAATGTCGGGGCTGGCAATAATGTTGCCATTACCATGTGAACAAGTTTGTCAACGTCTAAAGCGTTGTTCACAACCAATTAACGTACGAAAATTAACGTTCACAAATTTTAGAAATTGATGTCTAGGTGTTCACAATGAAATATCACAGATGGACAAACAAATCAGATATGACTGCACTTTCTGCAATAATCCGATCTACTATTATCGTAAAATGTTTTCTGAACTTTGAACAAGATGAATGACAAGTGAATCGTCCATTATAACCTCACCTCAACCTCAACAGCTTTCTTGAAACCCACAAACAAACCCGAAATATTTGTATTTGGTCTGGTATGTATGCACACAATTTAGAAAATTACTGAAATTAGCTGTAAAGTTGAGGTTGGTTCGATTTTTTGTAAATTACGTCTTGCGATAATTTAGCTAATTTCAATTTGAACAGTTAGTTGCATATGAACTGTGTTTGACCAACTTCGTAATTTTCGAAAGTCACGTACGTTAATTGGTTCTGAACGGGCCTTAACTTGAGTATTGTAGCTGTACCGCCTGTCTAAATCCCTTGGCCGAAACGGGCTAGTCTACTTGAACGCTGAGCACGTGAGTGTGGGAGTGCATGTCCTGCGTACACGAACCAGATTCTAAATTTTTTGGCCCGAAGTCATCCCTAATTCTGAACAGCAAGAAAACAAATGAATTGAAAAACAATGCCTGATTTTCTTTTATTCACGCCAAATGTCCAACCAAAGCTTCAGTTCAATCTTACTGCATTTTTAGGCCGGCCATGTTGCTGCATTTTGATTGGCGGTTGACATAGTGAAAACAACTTAACTGAAGGGTAAATAAATAACTGGACATTGAAATACCAGCCTTTAATTAGCCTAATTAGCATTAAGTGTACAGATGTGTGCTAGCGTTAGTAAATCCTTCACTAGTGTATTATTTTCCACAGAGATGCCTTGTTCTTCTTCCTGCTGCTGATAGATCTCTCAAAGGCAACGCAACTAGCACAGTTTGCTCTGAGCTCGCGCAATCAAGACGAAGTCAAGTTGAATATTGCACGGGGCATGGCGACCCTGGGACCCATCATCACTCTAGATACTGTTGTGGAGACACTGGTCATAGGGGTCGGAACATTATCAGGTATGAGGCCATGTAATACGATTCTTTAGGGGCTGTTGAGAAAAAATTACATTTATGGAAAATCACTACCAGAAGATCTAAATCATTTTTATTTTAAAAAACTTACACTTTCTGAAAAAGGGTTTATTTCAAAATATTCTGTTTGTGGAAGGTTTTAAATCATGTGTAGGTCTGTGAGCTGTTTTGTTGTTCTTGGGTTATTTCGTCGTGTCGGTGCTGAGTTGATATTACTACTCGACGTTTCGCCACCCATGTTGGTGACTTTAGGACTGTACAAATGTTAGACGATAGCACTGCTTAGTGCTTATATAACCAAAAGGACTCACCCTTGTCCCTGATTGGTTAGGCCAGATTACTACTTGGCCCTTACCAATCAGGTTCATCATGGGTTCTGATTGGTTAGCTCGGAGCACTGTTAGTACACAACCCAGTTATATAAATAGTATAACTACAATCTAAATTAAATTAACTCACATAATTATTCATAATTATTTTTATTTTGTATTTTTTTTTATGTATAAAGTATAAACCTTAGTTATATTGCAAGTTGCAAGCGACTCTGGGCTTAATCCTTCCTTTTTCTGGGGTTGTGGGGTCGGAGAGCTTGAATGTACATATCTAAAAGATGAAAGGGACAAAATGCCAGATGGCATGGATCGGAGGGAACAGCGAGTCCTATCTCTACTGGCTGACCAGAAAATACATGATGACATGAGATGTCAATTGGGGTATAAGAAAAGAAGAAGACAATATACTTTTATTCTACCCCTAATCTTGTGTATTTTTGATTTGCTACTAATGTGAAAATTAAAAGTTTTAGTTTAGTTGAATCTTTTGCTCTGTCCGAACGGTGCCAGTGGATTTAGGCGATATTAATAAAAATGAAATGAAAAATTTAATTTTTTTTTGAAAAGAAAAAATGAATTTTTTTTTACGATAATTGGTGCAATAAAAAAAACCGATAATAAAAAAAAGCTAAAATGTTAACTTTCTTAAAAAAAAAATACTTTAAGTAGGTTTCTGGTTATTAATTGTTATGTTTTAGGTTTAGTTCTTTCACTCTTATTATTTTATATCCTTCAACCTTTGGTTGGTGCCCCTATCCATGATGCTCTAACTCTTTAAACACATTTGCAGATTCATAACTTCAAACATGTGGTCACTTTTCAGTAGCTATTTGTTGTACTTTTTATTATTATAATGATATCGTACTTAGGCATAGTGTAAATTATTACTAAAATATCGGCGATTTGATATCGGACATCGGATTATTGCTTGTATCCAAATCTGTATAACGGACTTTTTCCATATTGGCTCATCACTAGTGAGCATCATATACAAGCTTACCGGCTCATTTAACGAAAAGCAGATTCCTCATTCATTATTGACCATTCTCGATTGAAAAAAGCATGAACGTATTTCTATGTCTCGTATGTAGGTTCAGTTTTCCCATCTTGTCAACTGACGTGGCTTGTTCATGCTCGCTACTCAAATTGATGTTAACGATTGTATCTTTGGTTAGATTGTGCCGTACTCACTGATTCCCAACTTAAAAATGTCCTAGTCCTCTTTTGGCACAGTCATAAAAATTACTTAAATATGCAGGAAGTAGTTAACAATTTGAATTTTCAACTATTGGAACTATTTCTTGACATCACAAACCATTGGGTCGAAGACGCTCGTACATACCTCTAAATGTACACATTACAAAGTAACCGGTGTTTCAGGGGTGCGACGTTTGGAGACACTGTGCTACTTTGCGTGCATGTCCGTGGTGGTGAACTACGTGGTCTTCATGAGCTTCTACCCCGCGTGCCTGTCGCTCATCCTGGAGCTGTCTCGAGCAACGAGCGAGGGGGGGCGGCCCGTGTGGTACAGCAAGGCGCACCTGATAGGAGCACTCAACGAGCAGGACCAGAAGCCCAACCCGGTGGTACAGCGCGTCAAGGTCATTATGTCCGCAGGGCTGATGTTGGTGCACGCTCACAGGTCAGTTTGCACATCGATAGGTGTGTGCTAGTACTGAGTTGAGTTGAGTTGAGTGTGCACGTACCAAAATTGGTGGGTTCATTTAATTTTTTCAATCTTAAATAAGTCCACACACAATTTCACTAGAAATTGTAAAAATACGTTAATTTGAAGATGTCAACAGATGAGATTCCGACACCTGTTTCGTGTGATTTCGAATGGAATTCACAATGATTTCCAACATCGCAGTCTGACCTGAAGAGACATGCGCAGCACGGTTATGTGCAGTGATGTCACTAAGACATGCGCAGCATAGTTACGCGCAGTGACGTCGCTAACAGGCTAATCGGAACCTATGCTATTGTGGGTAGGCCTATCCATAACATCATAAGAGTACAATAAACACCGTTGTAAACAAAACGAACTAATACCAAAGTAACATAGCCTATCTTAGTGATTTGAGGTTGATAAAAAAATAAAGGACCATAAAATGAATGAGCCTACAAAAACTGTTAAATTAATAAACATAAATTAAGACTGCATTATATTTAAGTTGGTAGGCAGTTTGTTGTAAATTGTAGTTAGAGAATAATATGGAACCCTGCGGAACAGTTTGAGGTTATGGTCGGGCATACAGATGTCACTATGGCATCTCATAAAATGGTTATGGACATCCAACATCTTCGTAAATAGATTTTGGTTGGACTTGACAAACATGACAGCATGCTTTATTACAACAGAGAGTAGCGTCAAGAGATTCATCTCATTAAATGGGGGTTTGCATAATGCTCGTCACTCAAATTTGAGCTGTACTATGGGATCGGTGCATTGTGTGTTGTGATTGATGGAGGTACAAGAAACGAGCATTTTACCGTATATCCGGTGGCACGGGAATATCCTTGACCTTGCTCACCCTGTATTTCTAATATTGATGCTATCACGCTGTGCTGCTTTAGTTATTTCATTGTTCTTGGTGCTATTTCCATCCCTGCTCATGGCAGGTCATCTGTTGGCCCTATCTCAACGTGGATGAGAATGGTTTGGATCTGACAAGAAACACGTTAGTCGAATGCTTCTTTCTCTGAAGAGAGGTTGGCTGTGTGTTTGTTGCGCCATACAAACAGTGAAGCAAATAGCTTTTGTGTGGTTTTCATTTTGTATGCTGATCCACTCTGACACGTGAATCGTTATTGACCTTCTATACTAGTAAGTGGGTTGAGCAAGACATTTTGTTTTCTTAAATGCTTATATTGGTATGAACTATGAATTACTTTTAAAAATATGCTTTAATAATTCTTGTTGCAAACCTCTTGGTTGTCATACAATGTGTGTTTAGCTACATGGGGGTAAATAAAATGTGTGCTATACCTAGTAATACCACTACATCAAGTAGTATTGAGAGGGAAAGAATTATAGGAACCAACAGCTCACCTTAAAGAAGATCGGCAGCCGTGTTGAGACTAACTAAGAGACTAACTAGTCTCTTTACACTGACGGGCGATCAAGGCTGTGTAAGCCGAAACGTTCCGTCTAAATGTAATTGTAAATAATTGTAAATAGTAAATACATGTAATCTCCATCTCAACACGGCTGCTGATCTTCTTTAAGGTGAGCTGTTGGTTCCTATAATTCTTTCCCTCTCAATACTATCCCAGCCTTTAGGCACTATCTACCAAAGCACCTAGGTACATCAAGTAGGAAATTTCAACTATCATTTGCTTACTTCCTTTATTTTATTCATTTAAGTTTTTTGTTTTACACTCATATGCATGTTGTTTATGCATTTGAGTCTTGAAAGTGCGTCAAGTTATCTGTAACTAAATGCAACGTACTTGATTGAGTAATTATCATGTCATATGTACATGATTCGATCACTAGGTTTAATGTTTCCAGTTCACATAAACAACAAAGCAAGAAAAAAATATTAACCTGCCAAATAATGCCTGATCTTTATCTTCTAAAATTCTCTTTGGATGTTTTCATTTTATCACTTGAATCCCTTTAATCAAAGTTTGAACAAAGGCTTACAATACATAAAATGTGAATCAAAAGTAAATCTAGTTTTTTGCACAATTATGCTCCCATCAACGAGTCGAATACCAATTATTGAATACATATTTACAAATTGCTAAATCAGGAATCCATACTATAGTACCGGTATGGTTATTTCAACTATAGGCAGTGCTCGAAATTAACGGCAGCCCGAGGCTGCCCAAAACGTACTCGAGCTGCCACTTGTATATACCCAGGTAGCCCGATGGGCTGCCTTAAAATCAGTCTTGGGTAGTAACGTCACGGAAGTAACGCGTTACTGTAACGAAATTACTTTTTCAGTAACGGAATCGGTAACGCCGTTACAATGATTTATTACTAACGAGTAAAGTAATTTCATTACATTTGTACGTGATTTTTACGTTAGGAACGCGTTACTTTTCGTTAGGTTACAGTTACAGTACTGCTTCAAAGAACGTATTAAAAAGTTTGCCGAAAATATGAACTTTCTCAAATAAAAGTTCCTTTGTCAAGATAAGGATCGCGTTACTTGAAAAGTTCCCCGAAAAACGACCACCTACCCTAACCACATATACAGCCGCAGTACCCGAGCAAGTGACTCCCGCAAGTTACTCCCGCAAGTTACTTCCGCAAGTTACTCCCGACAAATTGTCTCCCAAACAAATTTATTTCTTGTTAGAGAATAACGAGTGTGATCACCGGATACGGTCTGGTTTGCTCTACGACGAACAGTTGCCGAGATAACGGCTACCTAACCTAACATTGTTCAGGCTTGTTGCCGTGTTCACCAAGTTCTCGTTTTCGCCACCAGTCACGACAAAATTAAACATTGTTCAATGTTCTCAACTTCAACAAATTGCACATCGATCTTACCGACCGAAGAAATCTTTATTTTTCCAACAAATAGGTTGTGTTGGCTAGCCTGTAACCTCTCAGTGAAAACGAGAATAGGCCTTTGCCCACATTTCTTTAGTTTGCATCAGTTGAACAAACCTTGTAGAAACGTGATCCGGTGTTTATATAATCATTTATCGTTCATCGTTTAACATGTTGTCTGATACACCCACAAGCACAAGTGGGATTGGTGGAGCTAGGCCTAGCCGTCCTACTGATCCTATCCTACGTTGATCAATAGGGTACGCACAACACCGAAACACTACAATGAAACAAATGAATTGAACCGATGGACAAGCAAGCTGTCAAAAAAAAAATATGAAGTTCTGAAGTTGGAAAAAACAAACGTTCAGAACGTTTACACACTTTCAGATAGTTGCTGTCCATTACTTAACATAAATTTTAACTGGCGAGCAGTTACTATCGTTACAACTAATTGTTTCTCCTCATTATTTGCAAAGATATTACTTTGACGGCTTGTTGTTTGTCCACCAGTTCAATTCATTTATTCCATTGTTGTAGTTCGGCTGTTACGTCATATGTGCGTACCCTATAAAACACTGGTAACCCGTTTCAGAATGCATCTGCATTTACAAATAATTTGATGACATACCAAATTCGACCTTATCCTATTTATTTGATAAGATCGCAAAAGTAATTACAAAAGTAACGTCATTACTTTTCGGGAGGAAAAGTAAAGTAATGCCATTACTTTAAGAATGAAGTAACTAGTAATGTAACTTCATTACTTTTAATGAAAGGTAACAAGTAAAGTCGTGTCACTACTTTTCAAACGTAATTTACCCAAGACTGCTTAAAATTCACATACAAACACATTATTAAATAGTGTTTTTTCTAAAATCAAAAGTGCCATGTGTTAATACACACTGCATCATATTGACAAATTATCACAGTTTTTAATGTATCAAACCAGTAATCTTATTCTTATGAGACTAAAACATGAGAAACATTTCAAATTTCAATACATATTTTTCTTGCTGTCCGCCGCCCGCCTCGCTTACACACATGCGCCACCGCGCTCGCGGCCGATGAATGCACTAGACTAGTCTACTAGTCAACATTTTATTCACAATAATTAAAAAAAAAAAATGTTGTTTCAAATGTTAATTACGTAATAAAACGAAAATATTAATAACAAAAATCAGGCTATTTAATTCTTAACCGGGCTGCCAAAAACTATAAGACAGTAGCCCGAAGGGCTGCTGTCTATAATTCCTAATTTCGAGCACTGACTATATAGGTACATAAAGCACAAATATGTACTATCTTGAACTACTGTATTTCAAGAAATGAAAAGCTAGTAAAGTTTATTTTATTTATTTTGGCCAAATGATGATAAAACACATACATTCCAAGCTTGTATTGCTTCCAAAATTAAAGTTTGGTTTGTGTCCGCCATCAGACTAGAACTAGAACCTGATATTTATGTACAAATAAGTAGATTCCACACAGTGAGTGTTAAATACATTAGCTTTTTAAAAGTGAATAGAGCTAAATATTCAACTTTAAAATGCTACATATACACATCTCTAAATATGTCATTAAGCGAGCGAAGCGAGCGTTTCCACTTGACTCTTATGGCACTTCATTCTGTTTTTTTTTGTTTGTTTATTGTTTTTTTTTTTTTTTTTTTTTTTTTTTTTTTTATGTCTGTCGATAGCGGTCGAACGGAAAGTCCGATCAACTTGAAATTTGGACCATCCACAAGCCTCGATGTGGATTGAAGGTGTATAGTTTTGAGGCAAAATCGTTTGAAAAGTTACAAAGTTACACCATAGTTACTGCAAAATATTTTTTTGAAACAAAATGGCGGCAAAATGTGAGATAGCCATATTTTTTTAAACTTTTTTCCGGTCACGAATATGTTCATTTTTTGGCGATACGATAAATATTGGCAAAGTTACACAAAAGTTACTCGAAAATATTTTTCTAAAACGCAGTAACGGCAAAATGTGAGGTAGCTATCTTATAGTAAATTTTTGTCAGGTCACGAATATACTAATGTAAACGCGATCCGATACGTATTAGAGGCAGAAATTACATTTCTATTGCGGTCAATAAGTGTTATAGTAACGGTGGCGGACCGTGTTGAAAACATGACCACAAAAATTCTTAGCAACGCACATTGCACTGCATACAACAATGTCGGAAAGCATAATAGCCATGGAAATAAGAACAATTTTTGCAATGCGCATTCTTGAATTGTTGTTCGTATTAGCATTGAAAACTTTTCGCCAGAAAGTTCGTAGATATTGACGCGCTCGCTTATCAACGCGTCAAACAGAGCGTTTTCCTAGTTAATACTGTACTACAGTTATGAATCTACATTAGAATGTGCTTTTACAATCATTGCTCTTCATTGTTTCAGCCGCCTGACGATCTCTACCTTGGATGATGAAGTCCTCAGTGTTCCTTTGATGACTGACCACACAATGACCAACAGTACTGACGATGTTCCCATACATGGATATATCATGAAGTAAGTGTGTTCTTATTATGCTGAATGATGAAGTTCTCAGTGTTCCTTTGATGACTGACCACACAATGACCAACAGTACTGACGATGTTCCCATACATGGATATATCATGAAGTAAGTGTGTTCTTATTATGCTGAATGATGAAGTTCTCAGTATTCCTTTGATGACTGACCACACAATGACCAACAGTACCGACGATGTTCCCATACATGGATATATCATTAAGTGCGCTCTTATTTTGCTGAATGGTGATCATGTACATTGACCAATAGACACACAACTCTATGCAGAGACATGTACCGGTACATTGTACAGTACTTGAAAAGATTTATTATAAATACTTTGTAAAATCCCCATCAGTGAAAGCAAACATGAGCCACAAAAGTCTACTTGCAGAAAGTCTGTATAAGCTAGAATTGTTTAACGTTAACCATTCGTATTCTTTTTCGCATATTTTCTGCCAACCTAAGATGGGGCAACAAATTTCATTAATTATCTGAAAAAGTGTTTTCTTTTTGGGAGTGAGGGGCTGCCCTGTTTGTGATCGCAAAGTTTAAATAGTCTATGCTTCTTACTGGGAAAACTTATCCCAAGAGCCAAAGAGTATACTGACGTAGCACGTGCTCATTGAACTTTTGTGAGGAGTGGACGTCATTGCACTTGTTTGTTTTATCGTGTTCAATCGTGACGTTATGATAATTTGTCCTTGAACAGGAATGACTTCAGGTATCCAGAAAACGGTTCTAAACCGGTTCAAAATAGAACCGGTCCACATTTTGAAAACTGTTCATATTTTGTTAACTCATTTTTTTTACCTAATCATCCAAAAATCCTTGGAAATGAGTTAGTCCCACGATCCTGCAGTCAATACTTACCTCCAAGCAGCAGAGCTTGTGTTTTCAAGGACGCACGGCTGGCATTGTTCAAGCTTCAAAGGGAACTTGAAACAATTCCTTTTATTTTTGTATGACAAATAATCGATTTTATGATAAAAAAAAAAATAAAGACACTGGTTCCAAACCAGATTTTTAGACCCAGTCATTCCTATCCTTGAGATAGCGAATAGTGTGTAACCTACAACATAGTACCAGAAGCATAGTACGAGAGGTATTTCTAAAAGGAACTTCAGCATTTGTATGGCTACAATAACTTGTAACTTATTCGTCTTCTTAAAGACTACTTTTTCTTTTAATTAAACCAATAATTATAAAGTAGCCCCTACCCTTCGGTGCTGTACATCAACTAACAAACATTGTTAAGGTGAATCCTATGCATTCCTAAATAAAATATACTTTATTACCCCTTCATCTATAAATGCTAATAATGCTAATTTTCCAATAGTTAATGCTGTGTGTTTGTTTTTAAATATCTATTCTTTTATTCATTTACACCTAGATTGAGTAAAAAAAAGATTGCAACAGCTTACCTTAGAGAATTGAACAGTTTTGACAGCGATCTTTGATTCAGCTTGTCTTTGTTTCGTTAACTGATTTTATTTATAACTTGTCTGCTTACAGATGGCTGACCGTGAGCGCTGACCAGATCGTAATCTTGATTCTACTTCTGGCTTTGGCAGTCAAGTTTGTTTTCTTTGAGGAAACCAAGGAGAAGGGTCTGATGTCTGATCGGGTTGCATTTGAAGAGGATTCCCCCCACCTTGACGTCACGTTGAGAAGAAGGTTCACGCCTCACTACGCTGATAAGGGGTGTGAAGGGTATGTCACACACATGAGATCTGAGAATGGGGAACCCAGTATTGAAGTATCATTTATGTATCCGAATCAATGTACTCCAGGAACACAATATTTAAATTCCCAGCTATCAAAGTTAAGATTGAAAGTTTTACATTTTCTTTTCCCACTTTTGTTGTAAAATGAGCTATATTCTTAAATTGTATCAACATTTGTTGTGAATTAACCCATCACTTGGTCACTAGCAATTTATTTATAAAACAATAGCTACGGTTCGTCTCTATCAAAGATCCACCACGCCGGTAAAGAGGACTCCTCAAAGGGAGGCTTATTTCCCGCTGACTGTGTAATGTTGTAAATGTCAAGCTTGTCTTGTCACCAGGAAGGATGCACAGTTAAAAAAAAGTGACCACCAATGATTTCTAACCAAATAACAAAAACCACCCGCTTGACAATAGCAAAGACCCGCTCAGTATTCGGTTCGTTTTCAAAGGGTCGGCCATAATTATCTGTTGCTCAAGAAAAATGACTATCACTAATGAAACTGCTATTTTACTACTTTTCTTACAAACCCATTATGAGAATGGCTAATCCTGAATATTTATGGTCGAAGGTCCATGTGGTTTGAAGCTGTCTTTATTATGTTAGAAGGTAAGTGGTTTGCCAAATAAAGGGGATGATTGACAGCATTAATATCCAATAATAAGAAACAGTTCCTTTTAGTTCGCATTTTGCCGGCGTGTATTTTGAATTGGGATAGAGAATAGTTATGTTTTTGCTTCACATTTTCATCACAAATCTATACATTTTCTGAAATAACAACACAGTTTCACAAATATTTAACTTTATGGTATAGTAGCCTACAACCCCTATATACCGCATTTACCTGAATCTATAACTATGAGAGTGGAATGCCCTCCCAAAAGGAGTTATGGTGACTCTCCCTAAGTCACTAGAAGGTATGAAGGGTGCTCTAAAAAAGTGTATATGATTATGTTAATGTCAATTGTCTTTAAATTTTCTAATGTATTATTTATGATACCTATTAATTTAAGTAAGTGTATGTAACTAGTACAATCTAATCTAACCTTAATTATATATTATTCTAAATAGACCACAGCAGCCACCAATTGTGTTCAAATGTATGTGCTATGCATTACATTACAATCAAAGATGCCAATAAAGATATCATAATTATTTCCATTTTGTATGGTGTAAATATCGGGGGACATCTTAAATTCGCTTGTTAAGATTATCATATGAATATGATTTTCTCCAGTTTAAAATTCTTGAAAATAGAGGATCGTCTTAAATTCGGGGTCATCTTCTATTAAATAAATATGGGGTAATTACAGTATTACTATAGCTTGTGATCCTACAGTCATTGTTTAAATACAACACAAAACGATTTGAAATTATACAGTCTATTGTTGATCGATCATGCGTCAACAATCATAAAGTCAAATAGCAGTTTAATATTAGGTTTGCTTCATGGCCCTGGTAGCTTCATTAGTAAAAGCACTGTACCACGTAGAGCCAGAGGTGTGGGTTCGATCCCCTGTTGGGACAAACTTTTAATACAATACAGTAGAGCGTCGATCATACGACTTTCAGGGGACTCTTGAAAAAAATCGTATAAATGGAAAGTCGTATAGGCCTAACAGAAACACGTTGCCCACGGAAAAAAAAAACGAAAAAAAAGATTTTTAAATTGAGGAGTGTTTAAATCCCATATTGATGTGAATAACACATTGTAGTCCCTGGTTAATACGAAATTCAGGGGACCTCAAAATACCAACTTCGAAATATAAAAATTCGAAATACAGCATTCCAAAAAAAAAAAACAGCGCGCGAGTAATGGTCGGTAACGCATGGCCCCTGTGTGGCTTGCAACCTGCATTACACATCTGTGTTGCAGGTGGCTCGCTAGGCGGGTAGCCCTCAAAGTGAGAACAGACTATGCTGCCGGCTGAGCGAGAGAGAGAGAAAGCGCTAGTGGCGGACGAGTGAGTGGAAGCGAGCCGCCTGTTGACAGTTCAGTTTGTCCCTCGCTCCGTAACCTTGATCGTAATTGGCTGGCTGAGAGGGGGCTCGTCTTGCGGCGGCCAATAACCTTGCCCGACTCTCGTGGATATTATCAACCTGGAGGCCAGCTGGCCCATGTAACGAGGCGATACACGGAAACACGATGCACACGCTTCAACTTTCACAAGAACAGTGACTCACCGACCGACAACGACCACTACCCTTCCCGAAGTTGTAAACACATTAGCGCTGGCGAGCGAAGAGGTCGGGTGGGAGGGGGGTGGGGTAAACCCGCCGCAGACCGATGCATTAGAATTTGGGAAAAACACGGTTGAGAGCTCTATTCATACCTGACATTTCTACGAAAAGTCATATTACCGATCGTAATAACATAGGGCGGGACAAATAAATGCTCGTGAGTCGTATAACAGAAATAAATTAACATTACTCTTATGGGGGAATGGTTGGGACTTAATGGGAAACTCGTAAAGTGTCAAAATCGTATAATAGCGAATCGTATAAGCGACGCTCTACTGTAATTGCTATCGCTTCATACACTAATCATAAAGCTGTTTTCAGCTTTAAAAATCATACATGTTATACATGTAAGGTGTATATATTGGAAACAAATTTAAATATGTTTGTAGAAGTTGAAAGTGGTTTCTAGGTGGGTGAGTTAGGAAGGGTACTGTTTAGAAGAAACATTAAAATGTGCGGTTGGAATAGGAATCTCTTATGTTTCTGCTTCTTAGGTGGGTAGAGGTGGGGATGAGGGACGATTTAGTTCAGAAGGAGCACAAGGAGGTGCAAACAGAAGGTGGAGAAGCCAAGGTGGAAGAGCTTTCAAAGATGGCAGTCAAAGAAGTCGAGGAGATCGAATTAGTTCAATCCATTCCTTGCCGCAGTGTTGAGGAGTGTCTAAAGTTGTACCAAGCTGAAATGAGTGCCGAGGCCCTGACTGATGCCGAGGTATGATATCCACATTATGTTTTTGATACATATACTAGGAAGAGCAGCGACAGTAGCGTGGCTTAACATGATATTGATAGGATAGGACCACTATGTCTTATGGTACAACTAGCAGTGACTGTGCTCATTCCATAAATAAAGTGACAGAAAATATGTACCATGGATATATAATTAGTAATTACGTATTATAAACATTTCAAGAGCAAAAGAAACAACTCGACATCTTCAATGAATTTGTTCAGTATTGATGCATGCTCCCTGTTTTATTTACTTGTTTGGAAATTCCCTCCATATCCATCATAATATCAAATTTTTCCATATTATATTTTCATTCATATTATGTTTTCATGTTTTTTGTTTTGTATTTTATATTTTGTATTTTGTATTAGGTATGTTCATTATTATATTTTAATTTTAGTATGGGTTGGCAGTCACTCTGGTGTTTGGAGCTGTGCTCTTTTCTGCCAACCCCCATTCACTTTTGTAGTAAATGGAAATGATTAATAATAATAATAATAATAATAATACATTCCGTAACCTCTACATAATGCCCAAGGTTGGGCATCTGCGAGCTTGTCTGGGCACGACAGGTTTCGGTACGCCTTGTGCGGACAGCGAAATTCAACATGGCGGAAGGGGGCATTTTGAATAGGCCTAATGTAATCATGTCAGATTCTGACAGTTCTGAGGAAGAAATGGAAGACTTGGTGATATTGTCAGGTTTTCGTACAGATTCGTCCAATGTAAGGTTGCCTCGTGTCCAAAATTATGTGGAACAAGTAGTGCCCTTGTACAGCCCATCTGGCTTCACGGAACACCTTAGGTTAAGGCCGTCCACCTTCGAATTGGTTTTGGCCAGGATTGCGCCAGTGATAATTAATTTATAACCGAATAATAATGGGCGATCTACAATAGAACCACAAAAACAGTTCCTTTTGGCACTATGGTACACATGACAGCACATTCACTTTTGAATTGCCGCCATGACCGGCCATGCCCGGAGAAAAAGCTTGGGCATTGTGGGCGTGCCCAAGACGCTACCCAAGCAGGTTACGGAATGGTGCACGGGCGCGTGGAGAATGGTTACGGAATGGACTGGGCATACATGTACAGGTTACGGAACGTACCCATTGAAACATTAATAATATGTATTATTTTTATTATGCTTCCCCCTTCAAGGCTGGACATTTGAACAGATGTTGCCTATCCTGTACACAATTCTCAATTCATGCAGAGCTTACACACATTGCCTCCAATCAGACCCATTCTATGCTGATGCTTTGCCAGCAAATCATGCCCGGTAGCAAATCTGAATTGTGCTGTAGTTGTACAGTATAACCTCGATACTTCGAAATCGAACAGAACAGACCCCAAAAAACCCATTTCGAAATAAAAAAATTCAAAACAATTGCTGCTGAGCCACAGTCCTCCTTTCTTCCAGTGGTTGGATTTCTGCATTGAGTTTCTGCACCTGCTTCCATTGCGGCGATAGGTGCAGTTTTTACTCCTCCTGTTATGATCCCTAAGGTCTTATTTTTTACTCCTCCTGTTATGATCCCTAAGGTCTTATTTTATTTTATATTTATTTTTATTTTATTTATAATACTGTGTATTATAATGAACTTACTAACATTACAAAGCTCAGTGCATAAACTGCAGCATTAAGAAAATGTTACATACCAGTACTACTGGCCCAAATCTCCCTCCACGTGTTGGGAAGAAAGACCCAGTCATCTGTACTTTGATGCTTAAGAATAAGTCTCACATTAGTAGGAATCAAACCATGGAGGAACTTGTTTACAGGTGATGTTGTTGGTAAAGGATAAACACATTGCGACTTACCAAATTGAGAAGGCAGTGGTGGACTTGGAGCGCGGTGTCGGTATTAGAAGGCAGATACTAGGAGCACAAGGGAACTTCTTCGAAGCATTGACTGACCTACCCTATCAACGTTATGACTACTCAAAGGTATAAGAAGCTTCAGCAATGGTTTAGAGGGCCACAAAACTACAGTATTATTAAACTTCCCTAGTGGAATTGTTTTTTTGCTTTCAAGGGCAAATTTGGTGCAATTTTGAAGGTTTTGGATGCATATAAGTCTTCATTATTAGCCATGACCAATTAGTTAGGTGTTGATCTAGGAAACAAAGACTTCTGCATTCCTTGTTTGAATCCTTGCTCCTGCTTGGACAGGGATGTCATTTTACAACTTTTTGTCTTCATAAGGATCATTACATTACGTCAGATACGTTGTCATTTGCATTATCACGTCGTTTTGATAAAGTCCTGGCGAAACCCCATAAGACACAATGTTAATTTTCTCTTGATAATACGTCGCCTGATATAACGTAGTACATCCCTAAATCAGTGGCGTGCCGTGACTTTTCTAATGGGGGAAGCAACTACTTTTTTAAGTAATCCCTTGGCAATGGCACTTGTGAGACCCCCCCACCTAATACATGCATGGGGGGTCTGGGGGGTGGCCCCCCAGTCAATGCGGGTCCGGGGCGCATAGCCCCGGATTTTTTTGGATTATCGTGATTGCCGTAAGAGCCTTTTAACGAGTTTTAGGCAATTTACCATAAGAAATTTAAGAACAAAAATCTGATCCATTATAAAATATCAGTGCTAAAATGCCGAGTGCATTTTTTGGTTTTTGAATTGAGATTTGGCAGAGCTGGTGTTGGTCGGCCACTCTCAATAATTGCACATTTTTCTTGAAAAGATCGAGTGCTAAATGGGCGCGCAAATAATTCATCGATTACATAACATTCAATCATGTTCATGGTTATTGAAAGTTGATAGTACAAATTCAGAGAGGAGTGCACATTCGCGCTAGACCTAGATCCTCCACATCCGCGCTAGACCTAGATCCTTGGCCCACAGCAAGCGATCCGATCGAGCTCGCAGACTCGGAAGCAATCCTTCATATTGCTTATTCGCGCGTAGATGAACAACACACCAAACATTTGTCACACACTACAATTATACTCAAATAATCAACTAATCAATGTAGAATCGCATTCCTTCTCACACTGAATGAATTTAGAAAATAAACGAAACGGTTTTACGGTTATAAAGAGGTAAAAACACGAACAACTTTCAAACCCACGTGTGTCTCAGAACAGTCTGGCTTACGGGTGCCGGGTGGAGGCAATCCGAGGCATTGCTTCCACTCGGCTTTTCTTCGTCAACCCTCGGCCACCCTCGTCGCTTGGCCCACAGCGATGGCCTGGCGCTCGAATTCAAACGCGTAGAATATGGTACAAGGATTTTTCATTGCGCTGTCAGTTATTTCGCATAATTCGGGTAGTTAAGTTTGGTTCATTAATTATATTTTAGTGTTACTGGTAAGCGATATTGTTAACCAGCATTGAGGGTATACATAGGTGATTTAGTTAAAAATAAAATGGAAGCAATGCTTCCATTGCTTCCATGGACGGCACGCCACTGCCCTAAATTAATGTCTCTACTCTACTCTAATGTCTCTACTCTGTCTCTACTCTCTAATCAATTGATATAACGTAATTTCAGATAAAATTCCTGTTTTTACAATGGAATTTAACTGTCAGTTTACTCCCTCCTCCCCCCCTCACCAATCCTACGCACGCAAAACCCGACTCAGGTATCGGGCCCGGGGCGGGTTAAAGTTAAATTAAAAGATTCACATTCTTTACTTGCTCTTACAAAATTAGCATCTTTTAATTTTTTAACTTTTAATGGATTTATTAGGGTGTCCATTCATCCCGTTTTTAATGGACAGTCCAATTTTTTAGGAACCTGTCCTGGTGTCCCCACAACTGTTCACGGGGATAGCTGTTTTGTTCAGTTTTTGTAAAATACCAATTTCACGTGCAGCTCATGGCTCATCTATAGTAAATTTAATACAACGTCAATAATATAAACATAACTGTGAATCACAATAAACAAATACAGTATATTAATATTAATATTTGAATTTTAGTTTGATAATTCACCCAAAACAAACCTTCCTTGCTTGCTCAAGGCCATTTTAAATGCTGTCTTGAGGGTAAAAATATCACCAAAAAATTGGCTTCCGGCGGCTGGGGCTTCGTCACCGACCCCTTCTGTCCCGCACAACTACAAGCCACAAAGTCTACTAGTATTTGATAACTATTCCGTCCCATTTTTTTTTCACTTTTAAAATATGGACACCCTAGGATTTGTGGATATTTCACATTTCTTGAGTGGATTTGAAAATATTTTGGGTGGCAACTCTGACATAAATCATGTAGGTCTAAGTCTACCAGTAAACAAGTGAGTAAATAAATATTGGTGTTAGCATTCACTAGCCAGGCCAACCAAACAAAAAAAAAAATTTTGTTTTAGAGCCTATAGCAGGACCTTTTAATCTAAATAATCATATTATTCTAAATTTAATATCCATCAATCTAAATTATAAAATAAGGCAGAGAGGATCACCTTATTAGTGTTTCCATTGGTGTTATACTTACATCTATTATAAACTAGGCCTAAAAGAACGATACGTATAATTCAATCAATATATCTACTTACATACTATGAATAATTTTAAAATAGCACATTTAAATGTACGATCGTTAGTACCCAGCATAGAAGAAGTAAAGCACATAATTAGTAAGAACAATATAGATGTGTTAGGCATAACTGAAACCTGGCTAATGCCATCATTTGATTCCATAAATGTCCAAATAGAGGGATACAGACTATGGAGGGCTGATAGAGTTGGTAGAGGGGGAGGAGTTGGAGTTTATGTAAAAAATGAAATAAACTGTAGATCTACAACCATATCTACACATTGCAAGCCAAATTCCCTACTGGAAGAATTGTGGGTTCAAATCAAAATCAAATCAAAGAAAATTAGTCTTGGTATTGTTTATAGGCCTCCAAAGGCCAACTGTGGAGTTGCAATTAGTCAATTAGAAGAATCTATTAGTAGCATGTTGGTAGAATCAGATGATATCATTTGCATAGGAGATCTAAATATAAACCTTCTTAGTAAAGACGATATGGGTTGCAAATTACTAGAAAATCTCCTGATAGCATATAAATTATCACAGGTTATCGAATCACCAACCAGATTTTCCAATACTACGAACACACTTATAGACCACATCATAGTTAGTGACCTGGAAGGAGTTAGAGAAAGTGGAACTATTGATGCTAGTGGGATATCAGATCACAACCTTGTATATTGCTGTATAAAGTATAAAAAATATAAATTCATACAAGAGATTAAAACTATCAGAGACTTTAAAAATATGGATATAGATGCATTCTCAGAAGATGCTTCACACAACACATGGGAAGACATTTACAAATACAGAGATGACCCAAATCTTCAAATCGAAACACTTAACAAAATTATCATATCATTAATGGACAAGCATGCACCTATTAAATCAATTAGAGTATCTAAACCTAAAGCCCTATGGTTAACTTACAATATCAAAACAATGATAACAGCTCGAGAGAATGCATATATAAAATGGAAAAAATTAAAATCACTTAATGATTGGGAAAGTTACAGGACACTAAGGAATGAAACTACATCAGCTATAAGAAGAGAAAAGGCAGCTTATATTAAATTCGAAGTAAAAAACAATAAAAATAACCCCCAAAAAATATGGAAAGTGTTAGAAAAACTAGAAATACACAATAAACCAAAAATGTATGACATCCCTGGCCATTTAGCAGATGTGAATACCATAAACAACTTCTACCTCAATGCAATAAAGCCTCAATGTGCAGACCCTGAAACATTAGCTTTTTATAAAGAAAATGTGTCACCAAATGTCAAATACAAACTCAGTTTTCAAACCGTTAGTGTCAGACAAGTTCTAAAAGTGCTGAAGTCAATAAAAACTAATGCAATAGGGGATGATGGAATCTCGCTAACCATGTTAAACTTATGTTTGCCATTCTGTTGCCTTGAAATAACCCACATAGTGAATAATTGTATTGAAAAAAATACATTTCCAGAAATTTGGAAATTTTCATTAGTTAGACCCTTGCCGAAAACAGCTAACCCAAAAGAATTGAAGGACTTACGACCTATTAGTATTTTACCAGTCTTATCTAAGGCCATGGAAAAGATAATCTATGCTCAACTGTTAGAACACTGCTCTGAAAAATAATATAATCCCTGAGAATCAATCAGGTTTCAGGTCAAACCACAGTACAACAACAGCTCTGGCACACATTGTAGATGACATAATTAGAGCAAATGATGCAAGTATGGTTACCGCACTAGTGCTACTAGATTACTCGAAAGCCTTTGATACGCTTGATCACTCTCTTCTCCTAGCTAAACTTTCATATTTTGGACTAAATAAATCAGCATTCACATTAATAGAAAGTTTCCTAACTAACAGATTTCAAAAAGTAAAAATAGGTATGGAGCTATCAAATGCAGAAAGGGTCACTTCAGGTGTCCCACAAGGGGCTATCCTAAGCCCTCTATTTTTTTCAATATATACATCAGACATAATCAATCGGACACGTTATGGCAAAACCCATGCATATGCTGATGATACGCAATAATATCACTCATTTCTTTTTGAAAATCACAATGAAGCAGTTAGGGAAATTAATTTAGAACTTAAAAATATTGAGGAAACATCTAAAAAACAATCACTTATTATTAACCCAAGCAAGTCAGCAGTCATTTACTTTGGTCAACCAAAAGGTCTTACAAAAGTACTGTCACAGACATGTGACCCAAACTTTCAGATATCAATAGGAGGAAAAATAATTCCAATAGCAGATGTATATAAAAATCTAGGATTATATCTAGACTCCGGACTAAGATTTAAAAAACATACAAATCTTCTTATCCAAGCATGTTATGGAAAACTACAACACCTTTACAAATTCCAACACATGTTGCCACAAGAAGTAAAACTGATGCTTGTAGACTCATTAGTACTATCAAAATTCGATTATGCGGATATCATCTATGGCCCATTTTTAGACGCTGTTGATAAACAAAGAATCCAAAGAGCACAAAATGCATGTGTGAGATTTTCTCTAAATATAAAAAAGTATGAACACATATCCCACCGATATAAAGAAATTGGTTGGTTAACCATGGAAAATAAAAGGAAATCTCACCTTGGGACACTTATCAACACAATCCTTACAAAGCAATCTCCACCCTATTTATATAATAAACTCATTAAAAGAAGCAGCAAGTTTCCAGCCAATACACGAAATGCATACAAACTAACGTTATATACTCATTCTACAACTATGTTCCAACGCTCTTTCACATATACTGCAATAAAGCTGTATAACTCTCTACCTAGGTAAGTTAATAATTACAGAACCCAAAAATGTATTCAAATTTAAAATAAAAAGGTTCTTACTGTCCTCACAGCCATAGTAGAAAGTAAATACAGTACATTGTTTGACTTGTTAAAGTTCTTCTAAATTAAGGCCTAGTTATTCTTATTCTTAATTATTTTTACTTATATTTATTTTTATCTATTCTTAATTTCAGCTTAAAGATGTTAATTTCTAATTCATAACTGTACGTGTTGTACTACATATTGTGCATAAATATTGTCTGTAACTGTACTCATTATAAATGTAGTGTTTAAGTTGTGCATAAATATTGTCTGTACTCATTGTAAATGTAGTGTACGGTTAAGTTGTGCATAAATATTTTTCTGTACTCATTGTAAATGTAGTGTATGGTTAAGTTGTAAAGAAGCTTTTAGCTTAACTTCGCCTAATAAAGACCATTTATTATTATTATATTATTATATCAGTACTAATCACAAGCTTGAGTAACTCTGGTGATCATCAGTTTAGACTAGATTACGTGTAGGCCTAATAATGTTTTGTTTTGAAGGTTCTCGGTGCATGCTGCGAGAACGTCATTGGCTACATGCCCATACCAGTGGGTGTGGCCGGTCCTCTTGTGTTGGATAAGAAGGAAGTCTATGTTCCCATGGCCACTACTGAGGGCTGTCTGGTGGCGTCGACCAATCGCGGTTGCCGAGCGCTGCTTACTTGTGGCATCAATAGCAGGGTGGTACGTAGGATAGGGATCGTAGGCCTAATGTACAAGGGCCGTCAATCCCCTGGCGGAGGTTCGGTAAACCTCAAAGTTGTCTTCTAATGGGCTCGAAAATACTGCAAAAACTGGTTCTTTACTTTGTCAAAAAATATTTAATAAACGGAATGACCAATTCTTTGCCAATGCTAATTGAGAATTGGTGGAATCTTCGAGTTTGTAATCGGTGCGTGCCATTCCTAATTTATTTTTATATTTCGAAAATTGAGTTTGAGAAAGAAGCAGGGAAAAAGAAAAGAAAGAGGGGAAGACCAAGACTGAGGTGGGAAGAAGTGATAGCAATGGACGTGGAAAGAAGAAATGCAAGTTGGGAGGAGGTCAATCTGGGAAGATAGAAAAGTATGGACAGAATTTGTAGAAAGAGCAGAGGAAGAAGAAAGTGAAGAGGAGGAGCCGGAGGATGTTAACATGAGGGAAGCGTCAGGCATGGCCAGCCGGCTTCGATGTACCTAGGGGCCAGAATATGATGGGATTAAGTTCCTATCCCCTACCCGACTTCATTGTTGGACACAGGGAGCAGATATAAAAAAAAAAAAAAATTTACAACTCCATGATGCTAATCAGTGGGATGACCAGTATACAACACACATAACATTTATTTCTTAGCCCCATTTAGACATTTCAATGTCCCGTTCAAGTTTCCTTGAATTTTAGAACCAAACAGCATCAAAACATATGCAGATAATAAAATACAACCATGCTCCACTTTCTTTAATTTGTTTCATTCCTTGAATTCAAGGAAACTTGAACCGAACATTGAACCGTCAAAAAGCAGCTTTACACTACAACATTTCCCCCTTACTTGCACAATTCATACATTTATTTGTATATAAAAGCTACAAGCATATTGTGACAATGTGAATATACTTAACAAATAAATAGGTGACTGTGACCAGATGGCATGGTAAGACTCAACTATGTTGCTTTGCTACAGGGTTGGTTTAGGCACTTTGAATTAAAGTCCCCCACTGCAAATCAGTTTAGTTACTGAGTGGGTAGACTCTAAATGTGAATTTATTTATTTTATTTATTTTATTTACTATATTAGCCTATAATTGTATACTTTCAGGTAGCAGATGGCATGACCAGGGGCCCAGTTGTTCGGTTTCCCAACATAGGAAGAGCAAGTGAAGCCATGCTTTGGATGCAAACACCAGAGAATTTTGAGATGATCAAGACAAGTTTCGATTCAACAAGCCGATTCGCTCGACTTACTAGACTACACATACGCATAGCTGGCAGGCATCTGTTTATCCGGTTTGTTGCCACTACCGGAGATGCCATGGGCATGAATATGGTTTCAAAGGTAAATTCATATTACATAATTGTATTAAATATAAATATTAATCCTTAATTATTATGTATCAAAAGAAATATTATTAATGGGTTATGTTGATAGATGCCAATTGGCTGGAATAATATGATGTAAGGATAGGATCCAACAGCTTACCTTAGTTGTAAGATGATGAATTTGAGAGTTGAAAATGCACATTGAAGACATAATACAAGATAATGATGAGACGTTTCGACACTAGCCTTCATCACTCATGAGGAAGATGGCTACTGGCATGGCATGGCATGACAGTTCATGTCTTCAATCTACATTTTTAACTCTCACAACTAAAGTAAGCTCTACATTATACTAAATGTTATTAGTACATATTAACTGTAGCCTATTTAGAACTATGAAAACACTTATTTCAATTATTGTCACTTTTTAAAGTTTGGTAGTGTTCTATAACAATTGGGTATATAACAGGTTGGCCAACCAAACAAGTTTTTCACTGGTAACCATATAGTTCAAATTTTCATGAAAAAAAAATATTGCACAAGTAAGTGGGAAGTTATCATGGACAATGCAAGCATATACAATGCAAGTTGCTTATATTCTGTGATGGACATGTACATCAAGCTGATGTCTCTCTAGCACAACAGTAAGTGGTCAGCTACGGACAATACTCGGCATTGTTAATTAGTCTTAAGTTTTGGTTCACATATATTTGCAAACTCATCTTATTTCTTCATCTTACATTCTAAATAAACTGCAACTTGCGACATTTTAAGGTTGTTGGTTTTAGGTACGAATTCAAAAAACCTCGTTAATCATCAATTTAATGGTCTCGGTTACATCGTTACATGGTTGGTTGGGTATTGGTTACATGGTTCCAACTTCTTACCATTTTAGAAATATAAAAACCCATTTTTCAATATTGATGGCAGCATATTGTGTCTAATCGTGTCTCTCAACTGACTGATTCGTGAAGTGTTCCTAGACCACTGCTACCTCGGAAAGTAGGTGACCACTGACCAGACATTCCATACCACTGACATAATCCCTAGTCACACTGAGTGACAGATAATCTTGTTTGTACACTTGTTCACATACATAAATTAAGGGTAGTACCGTAGTAGTGAACTGTCGACCGATGGTTGACTGAGATACTCATTTTAAGTTAGAGTCTTCTCTTCTGTCGAAGAGTCAACCCTTCTTTAGTGTCTTTAGGCTACCGTTAGATACTTTTCAGAACATGTTTCCCTCGAGGCCAAGGGCCAAAATGATCATTACCTATAGCAAGGTGTGCATATATCTTTAGTTTCATTAGAGTAGCATACACACATTTATTTCAAGTCTGGAATGTAAAAAAAAGAAATAACAAAACATAGAAAAACTGTTAAGTATAGTTTTCAATTTTGTAGTGAGGAACTTAATTTAGAGGAAATTCTAATAAATATATCTGTAGGGGCATGTTCTGGTATATCAGTAATACTAACTATGAACAAAACATAGCATGTGTCAAGTGATCCGGTGTGATTTTCTAGGGTACAGAAGTTTCTCTGAAGTACGTCCAGCAACATTTCACTGATATGGAACTGCTGAGTCTCAGTGGCAACTTCTGCACAGATAAGAAACCAGCTGCAGTCAACTGGATTGAGGGGCGTGGAAAGTCTGTCGTCTGTGAAGCCATCGTACCTGCAGAGGTTTGTCTATAGATGCAACCCACTCAAGCTACTCTCACTTTGACCTTATATTGAATTATGTATTTGATTGATACTTACAATGAAATCAATAGATCTGTGTTTTTCTTTCAAACATACATACATACATACAACGTAAGATGTACACAGTGCTTTATTTCAGGGTGGACGCGTCCACTTACTCAGTTTTCGCGGACGCATCCGCCCACTTCTTTTTTGGAAAAGTCCTAATTGAAAATTTAATACGATGTTGTAATAGACTGTAGCCTGTCTGTAGTCACTGTACTAATGTGCCGACTGGACTTTTCCCCACCGTTCTCGTCAAGATTCCAATGATTTTTGGTGGTTTTATGGTTTTTGCACTACAAAAACAACGGTATTTCGCTATTGCATTCAGTCCAGTATTTTTTCTGAAACGCTCAGAACGCACTACCCCTATTAAACCAGCTTCATGACTAGTGTATGAAGCGGTAGCAATTGAATGATTGTGCAAATGCACTATGCAGTCTACTGTTAGATTGACTGTGTCGACAAGCACAAAACAAATAAATAGCAATTTAATATAGGGTTGTTTCCACGGCATTGGTAGGCCTAGCTTTATTGCCAAGAGCACCGGAATACAGCTGGAGGATCTGGGTTTGATCCCCAGTCAGGGCAAACTTCTGTTACAAATCACTTCATAAGGAGATATTATGGAGATATTACTCTTATTGGGGAGTGAACCCAGATCCTCCAGCTCTACGTACCAGAGCTCTTTCCTTTTAGCTGCCATAAGTGAGTAGTTCTTTGTTATATTTAAACGACTGTAAGATCACATGCTATAGTCATCAACTGTCTCATATCTTAATTGGATAGTATGATTATATACCAGTTTTTAAGCTAAACCCAGCTTTATGGATTATAATTTCGTCACACAGAAGCTATTTGTAACTAACGCTATAATGTTTTAAACTTGTCATCATTAGCTTTGTACACTAGCTTAGCTTGCTCATCCAAACCAACAGTATTGACTTATTAGGCACCAAACCATAGTAATTATTATTTATCACGTATTTGGCATGTGTGATTAACACTCCAATCACTTTCATTTCAGATTGTACGATCCACACTGAAAACATCAGTCCATGCTCTTGTAGATGTAAATATTAGTAAGAATATGATTGGCTCAGCTATGGCTGGCAGTATTGGAGGATTTAATGCACATGCTGCAAATATAGTCACAGCAATATTCATCGCTACTGGGCAGGTAAGCGGAGTCTTGTTACTTTACCTTCCATGTTTTCCCTAGTTACCAGAATATGTGGTTGTTGAGTTTGAGTGTACAAATAACTCGTCACTTATAAACATTGAATTTTGTGCACACAATAGTTTGTGACTAAGTTTAACTGCAGTGAGCAAGCATAGTGCCTAGCCTACTAGCTATCTAGTGTGCTAGTACATACTAAATACTTGTATTGTATCAGCATGTTAACTAAGGTTGCAAATTAGGATAGCTAAAATAATGATTTATGATTTTCTATGTATGTTGTCTATATGTACAGTAATAAAATAAAATAAAATTTGGTTCAGACTGAGTAAGGGATAGATTCCAAAGCTGCCTCAGAGAAGTAGGATGTTGTAATAGAAAACACGTTTATAAACAAACTATTAACAAACACAACTGAAACTGAAACATTTTGGTCCTCATGGCTTTTTTGAATTATCATTTATTATCAGCAGTGTTGTGACTAGATAATTTATTTTTTATCTAGATAAAGATAAAGATCATTCCCCAAAAAATTATCTAAATAAGATAAAAGATAAAGTGTAAAAAAATTATCTAGATAATAGATAAAAAGATTAAAATAATTATCTAGATAATTTTGAAAAGATAAAAGATAATAATGATATTATTGAGTTATTGACATGTTTCTTAAAAAGCAATATTTACTTATTTTTTTTCCATATCCATATCTATCATAATGTGGATGGATTTTAATAACAAAAATTTAATAACAAATTGCCGCCATTTTTAAAAAAGGGGAAAACCAGTAGAAGTATTTTTCATTTTGAAAAATGGTATATTTTATTATTATTTTGTATCTATATTATGGTTAAACATTGTATCTATTTTTTTTATCTAAAAGATAGAAATTTTAGATAAGATAATCTGTATTTTTATCTAGATAAAAGATAAAGATAACACCAAAGAAATTAGGTAGATAAAGATAATAGATAACAGATTTTATCTAGATAAGTCACAAAACTGATCATCAGTGATTCATAGGAGTTTCTTGAGGGTTAAGATAGAATCCAAAAGCTTACAACATTGATGCAAGTTGAGAGAAGAAGTTTGTTTGTTCAAACAAAGGTTGCATCAACAAACTTACTTTTAACTTTTAAGTAGTATTACTGTATATCTAACATACCAGCCTATTTATCAAAGAACATAAAATTAATACAAAAATATTGGTCTATACACTGTTCCTTTTCAGAAATGTTTAATAAATGTTGTGCACTTTTTTCTGAGAAGGAACAGTGTACAGTTCAATAGTGTTTCTCTTATTGATTGTATTACCTGTTCTATGAAGTTTCTACAAAATATTATTTCAATAGAAGGGGAAGGATCTAGTAGAAATGAGTTGAGTGAATCTGTTTGGTTTAGGACCCCGCCCAGAACGTGGGCAGCAGTAACTGCATGACACTGATGGAGCCGTGGGGGGAGGAGGGGGAAGACCTCTATGTCTCGTGCACTATGCCTTCCATCGAGATAGGCACGATAGGGGGAGGAACGGTGCTGTCGCCCCAGAGCGCATGCCTCGAGATGCTCAGAGTCAGGGGCGCCAACCTCGTCTGTCCCGGAGAGAACGCCAACACGCTGGCTCGAATCGTCTGCGGGACCGTTCTTGCCGGAGAGTTATCACTGATGTCGGCGCTTGCAGCCGGCCACCTTGTTAAGAGTCACCTCAAGCACAACAGGTCAGTCATGTAACTCGTGTTAGACCAACAATTGTCACTAGGCACAGAATCTAGAAGAGATTGCACAGCTTAAAGCCAATCTTCAAAACCACTTAATAGATACAACTTCATCCTTGAGTTTCTAAGCCAACAATAGATCTGCTTCACGTTTTGATGCAGTTTATATTTTAATAAATACAAAATGGTTCACAATATGTGTGCAATATTGTGTATTCAGGGAAAGGGGAGCACAGAGATAATAGGATTCATTAGAGTGTATTTATGGACTGAAAATAAATTTGTGTCGGTTAGTACTACTTTTAACTTGTGTTTTAACATTTGACTCTTCACCTAATGTTGTGAGGACAATGTGGTAGAATTCAAGGATGTAGGACAGTGACACACATGTACCTCTAACAGTTATTGCAATTGATTACATATATCAGTTTAAAAGTTTGTTTGACTCTCATCTTATCCATAGCTTACTGAAATAATATTATGTCTCCTCTTCTGACAGATCCACTGTGTCCATGACCGTCCCCAGCTGGAGCAACAGTGGCACAAGTCCATCTGCAGTCAATACAGAGAAATCATGATAGTGAAACGCAACGAGGCGCCAACAATCGCACGGCCTTTTAATAATGAGTCAATGTAAATTTATTAAGGTTCTTTACATTTCAAAATACTTAAAATGTCTAGTAGTTCTCATTAGCTGGATTGTTCTTTTAAGCAAAGCTGAGTTGTTACAGTGCCATGTACTGTAAGCAGAGGGTTGCCAACTAACGCATATTATTTCTTGCTTGTTAGCAGGTAACAATATAGTCGTCTAACAAAAGTGTGCAGTCACAGCTAAATGAAACAATTTTTCCCCAGCTGTGTGCAACTTTTAGTATGTGATTTTCAGAAAGGTAAGGTAACCCATATTTTCAAAGTTGAACTTCAGAATAATTGTACTTGTAAAATCCCAGGATCTAAGTACAGTGTCTTCAGAATGTAAAATATGTCCTCAATAGTAAAGAAATTGTTTAGGGCATAAAACAAGTTTGACTTGACATTTCTTGTAATTAGTTTTATGGCTATTGGAAATGGTTGGAAAGATGGTAAGGAATAGCAGACTGTTAATGAAGCATACAAACTAAGTGGCTAAAAGGTGGCACACAGAATAGTTGGCTCTTTGTTTGTCATATTCTGCAAGGTGCTTCAACAGCTGTCAGTGTAAAAGCTTATCAAAGACAAAGTTACCAAAAAGCCAATTAATGGTGAATTCACGACCTTGCGTTGCGCTACGCAACTTTGAACTCCGAAGTCCTGGCAGCCAATCATGAGCATCAGTGCGCGACCGTGCGATGCTGCAAACATTGATTCTAGTTCAACGCAATAATGCAAAGCAAAGCCTTCTTGATCCTCGCGGCATGTATGATCCGGGATACTCGGTTTCACAGCACAGCCTTCTCGAACGTCGGTTCAATCCGCGCAAGGTCCACTTGATCGGAGATCAAGTAGACCTTCGATCCACGGCTTGACCCGTCGAGAAGGCTGTGGTTTAAAGCAAGGTCGTGAACAGATGATGGACTCCACGCAATGCAACAAAGTCCAACGCTCAGCTCAGCGCAACGCAAGGTCGTGAATTCACCATAACTTGGAAGGGAATTTGCAATATTAAAACCATGCAAAATTAAGATTTTAGTTATATCTTGAGTACACAGTTCACAATTTTGAAGAAGTTATTAAGTAACCACATTGTGGTTTTCTGAGAATAAAAAGCTAGATTTAAAAAGTTTAAAATATGTTGATACTTGATAGTTATTTGTATTGGACAAGAATATTAGTTAAAATCTGCTTTATTTAATTTCCCCATTAAAATCAAGATATTTGAAACCTTTTTTTATCTATGTTTTAGTTAAAAAACAACGTACAATATAGCAACGTGGATATTTATCACGTTTTCAATTACGAAGCATTCTCAAGATATTGCTAAAAATCCATAATACTGTACGTGGTTTTAATAGTGAGACTACCCTTCCGCCTTAAGTTTTGTTTCTAAATGATGTAGCCAGCGTTATACAGTTAAGGCTGTGTGAAGTCCAACCCCATGCAAAGAATTATATCTATTGCTTAAATTGCTCTAAATTGTTGCAAGGTAGTTAAAATTTCGTTTATTTTATTCCCTAGAGAATTAAATGCTGATTTTATGGATTTTTCCCAATTGCAAACTTGGTATAATGATGGTTTTTAAAACATACAATTGACTTGTGAAATGTATTTGTGAAAAATACTTTCAAAAGTTAATTGTAGGCCTACAATTTACCATTCATTATATTATTTAGGGAATAGCATTATTTTCAATGCATTGTGAAAATTTTAAAGCACCATATACCAATTTTTAGCCTTAGAAATCCCACTTTGCACAGGGATTGAGTACAATCAACACAATGTGTGTACCAGTTTAAAAATTAAGTTTTACTTTTAAATTCTCTATTTTTGTTGATAGATTTTGTAACAAAGTTTATTATTAGCCCTGTATTATATTAGAAAGTTGTGTAATTTACTAATAGTCTTCTTCTTTTCTTATGTCCCAATTGACATCTCATGTCATCATATTTTCTGGTCAGCCAATAGAGATAGGATTCCTGTTCCCTCCGATCCATGCCACCCGGCATTTTGTCCCTTTCATCCTTTAGATATGTACATTCAAAGAGATGCCTCCTGTCTTGTTCTTTGACCCCACACATCCTACATAATATCTTGGATTCGAAAACCCCAAACCTATGTAGGTGCTTGGCAAGCAGGTCATGTCCAGTCTGGAGCCGGAATTGGGCCGTCTCTATTCTTTTGCGGTAGCTCTTGTGTGTTGCCTGCAGGCCATGAAACAGTATACTGTTGCCATAATTTATTCTGGCCCTTCTCTTGCCATCGTTTTCTGGACCACTTTGCATGTTGATGCATGTAGATGAGATTTAATGGCTTTATGCAATAGTATCTTATTTTCTTGGGTCTTTTTGTTGCCTTGTTTGGCTAGATAATCAGCCTTTTCATTTCCATAGACGCCACAGTGGGCTGGTATCCACTGTAACACTATGTTTCCATATTTACTAAATAGTAAAACTTTTTATAGTTAGCTAATTTTCTAAGTTTCGTAATTTAAGTACGGTAGTAACTTCTATGTTACTAGTCAGCGTTACTTCTGCATTGCTTTTACAAGAAAATGAATTGGTAATTGGATATTTAAAAAATTAGAAAGCTTATTTGTGTTCATTAGAAAAGAGTTCTTTATCCTATGGTTTTAGCTCTTATCCAATAATCAGTGTTGTACTAAGTAGTTGAGGACATTATGTGAGTGCGTCAATTCATTTGTCATTGCATGTAAAGGGTGCCTAGCTGGCCTAGCTTTCCCTAAAAATCTTTTTTCAGTATTTAGTAATTACTCAATAACTAAATTAAACTTAACAGCACAAGCAACCATTTTTTTACTGTGAAATGTTACTGCACTAGAGATACTGTAGCAACAAGTTCCTCTAAAAGTTACTTGGTAATGCTTTCCATTATGTTAGTTAGTACACAACTTGTTATGTTGGAGTGGTGCTATGTATCACTGATAACTTTTAAATGTGTATTGGCTCTTTTTATGTTTATCTTTTTTATAACCTTGGTATCTCTAAGTTTGTTCTATGTTCTTTCTAAATTACTGAAAGGAGTTGTTTATTTTCACTTTCAACAGTTGGCAACTCTATGTAATCAATACCTGGTACTGGTAGTACGTTACAGTAACCAGAGTGGTTATCAGTACCACGAGTGTTGAACCTTCAAGATATGTTTTTTCATAGTCATAATTTCTATGTTTGTTTGTCCTGTAATGGAAAAGATGTGTTGAAGCTACTACTGTATAATGTACTGTAATTTACAAATGATCACATTATTGTGTAGCTCATATATAATGGCGTACATATTATAAATATATATATATTTTTTGGAGATTTTATTAATAAATAATGTACTTTATACCATGTTCTTTTCTTTCTGTGATACAGCTGGTCCATAGGTCTTCTCTCATCCTGTCCTTGCTCTAAGTGAAAAAAATATATAATTTATTATTCACGTCATTACTGTATATGTATTTAATTACAATATAAACATGTAATTCTAGAGACTGGATATACATTCCCTTAAAAACAAATACAGTACAATGGAGATAATTATCTTAAAAACAAGCAAATATGTTTTACATTGAAACCAAAATAATTATTTTTTATTTTTATAAATGAGAATATGAATTAAGAGTAGACCAAGGTGAATAAAATTAAAATAAATAAATAGTTTGTGTAAATTTTTGCTCTCTTATTTACATTAAAAGAGTATGATTTCATACGGGAAGATACCTCATATTGAATGTTTGCTTTGAAATTCACACAAATGCATTTCGTCTTTAGTTGGCATTTCATCACCTATAGTGTTTGTTGGGACCCTTTGCTCCCTCCCTGGCACACAAAGTTGTTTTTTAATTTTATGGGAAGGCTCACAGTTGTCGAAGAGGATATACAAAACACTTACAAACAAACAAGAAACCTTGGATCCATACAATGGGAGAAAACAAATATGGATTGAAGTATCGGTATCAAACTCGTTTGCGCCCGGACTTGACACGAGTATGAAGTGTTTCTTCAAGACCGCATAACTTGCTTGACTCTCCAGATCTGAACCTCATCGAGCGAGTAAGAGTGTCTGCAAGGGTTGCCAACAGTTGAGCACCAACCCCTGCACAATTTGCAGAGCAAAGGAATGCTCAGATTGACCATAACAATTACAGCAGTCTTTTGCTTGGCAATAACGGCGATAATTCATTCATAACAAAGATGCAATTATTTTACTCTCTACTCCGTTCTGGTTCCAGTCACTGATTTTATAACAGTTCCAATTCTGGATTTTTATTAGATCAAGGGGATTTTGAGAACATTCATACTCTATTTTAATACATTTTGCATATGGGAGTTGTATACAGAATTGTAATGTTCCTTTAAACAAAAGGGCCAAATAATATGAACATTATGTATATAATGTACAACATTATGTATATAATGTACAACATTATGTATATTATGTAGCACAGCTGCAAATTTATTTTCCCTAAGTAAGACATGCTTGCATTTCATAAGATGACCGGGTTTGATCAGACTTTTTCCAGACTTTTCGCATGTAGTTGCATTGTGGTCGTCGCATTAATATAGGTTGCATTCCGTAAGGTCAACTAGCCTCGACCATAGTAGTCCATATGCTTCTCTGGTCGACAACATGCCCGGCTCATAACGTTCTGTTGCTTTTTCGGTCGCGACTCAAAAGCATACAGACTGGGCTATAAACATTGCTCAAGAATACGTGGGTAATTCAAACTGAACATGCTGTAGGTAGAATGTTCTTTAGGATACTAAAGTGTGGTAAAGTGAATGTGTTAAGAGTGTCTAACGGCTTTGGATTCTAAGCATGGGTGTATTGTGTAGTCTTTTTATGTGTTTTATGTTTCTACCAACTCTGAAGGTCATCAGCAACAAGGTAAGCTGTTGATTTCTTTCCTATCCACCTCCATGCTTAATATAAAGTGTGGTCAAGCAATTCCAAATTGAAGATTGAGACATTATAAATACACTGAGCTACAGAAAGGTAAATAATGTAGCAAAATATCATTGATAGCACTCTAGGCCTTAAAAACTGCTTCTTCTGTCATGATGACCTCAGCGTTCCATTTGCTAAGAGCGACTGGCGAGCCCAAGCGTTTCAAGAATGCGAACATACTTGAAAAGTCTGGTCGCATCGAGCCTTAAAATACTTTAAATGTCACGATTCCACGTGGGAAATGTGTCATTTTCAAGTGACGATGATCTTTCGTTTGTCTACAACAAGCACTTGGTTTACAGGACAGTGACCGCTATATTGTGTTGGAACTGCAATTTATAATGTACGGAAGTAAAATTGCATGGCCCAACGTAAGTAAAGTATTCTCATGCTTACGACATAACCGAGTCCAAGGGTACCAAATTAATTTTCTACTCCTCTTATTTCCTACCATCTAATTGAAACAGGTTCATTAGGATGATTCGAAAATGGAAAGGAAATATTTACGACATTTGATGTGGTAACCTGGAAATTCCTAACACAGCTAGCGTGACTGAGGCTTGTGCATTCTACAAAGAGGAAGATTGCCTCGAATTGTCTTTACAATGTGAGCACTTTGCACTTTCATTGTTTCACCACACATGTTTTAATCACTTATCGCATTGCATTGTTTAATATAATATAACAGAACTTTCTTTGCATTAGTTCCGTGGAATTGATAACTTGATTATAAGTAATTCGCCCTCTTGCCACCTCTCCCTGTTGTGACGCCAATGGTTGGTTAATGAAGCAGGACTGTACCGAAAACCTTGCAAAACAAAAAAGTTGCAATAATGTGTTCTCTTGTTCAAGCACTCAGATTGTATCAGCGCTATCTCCGCATCACATTATTTTGAATTTGCCACATAATTTGCTAATGCGGAGGGCATGTTCTTTTATTAGATCTGATCGTTTGCCCGAGCATACTCCGTCACATGATAGATTTTGAGATTGAAAGAACAAATTAAAGAACGACAAGATTAATTTATGTGCTAGTTTTCATCAATAACGGTTGGCAATCATTTTTTTCGAATATGAATTGAATACTGAATAGTGAATAGGCCTACTATTGAAAGTATTCTGTCAATTTTGTATGTTTGAACGAGTTTGTACCATTTGATTCCATTTCTCAATCATTTTTTTTCTTGTTCTTGATTATATTTTATATAGTTCAGTAGTTTGTTTTGTTTTTGTTGTTATTGTTATTTATGATTTCATTATTATTATTTGTTTGCATAGCTTAGTTTTATTTAAGGTCCTCTTTTTTAAATCAGTTTTTATAACTGAATAGGATAGCTATTAAATAAATAAATAAATAAATAGATGAGCAGTGCAATATTAATTTTGACCCATCTTATGAAGTTAGTCATTATATTGTATTTTTAAGTCTAATATTAGGACTACTTGAACCACAGGATTCATCTTATTATTGTACGGAAATGCATTATATACTGTGCTTACATCAACTTCGAACTTTATATTCGTTTCATTGATCTCAATCCCTCCACAGCCGTGTCGGAAGCTGCATCATTTCAAAAGAGCTGCAAGAACCTCTAAGGTCGCCCCTGGAAAGCCGATGTGCGGAGCGTGCTTTGACTGCTCCGCTCGGTGATAAAAGAATGTCTCGACCACCAACTGATTGCTCAGATATAATAAAAGACCACACCGTAACTAAATCAGAGAATCTTTTATAACATCATTTATAACATCACATACATGTTAGGCTAATCTCCCTTTACTGTCACATATCTGATATTTGTATTTGTATCTGTATTGTATTGTATTATATTTTATGTATTGTGTCTGTGTACTGGCCAGCGTGCCATCTATCATGTTTATTTCAATTTAAATCTAGTACATACTCTTATCATACCTTTAGTAATAAGACCATGACGATACCTATATTTGTACAATGTACCAATCAACAGGTTAATAAATTATCTTATCTTATCTTATCTTTTTAACTAATTTGTGCAAGTTACTAAATTGAGTATCTCGATTACAGCAAAACGTAAATGCCCAAGAGCAACCAAAAATAAAAAGGAATATATGAGTTTTGAAAATTCTAGTCTCAAATTATAACAATCATCTTGATTGCATAATCAAATAAATAAATAAAATAAGTTTGCATTTATAGCCCACGCACTCAGTTTCGAGAACTGATTTTAAGTGCGTGACATACCATTTATTATGTGCTTCGTTGCTATGACGGCTTTGGAAGTCTAGCATCAAATTGATACATACATTTGGGAACCTTTAAGAACCGACAAGAACCTTTTTATAGGATATATTCGGTTTCCATACAATGCAATTTCAAACGGTTCCGGTTCAACTTTGAAATTGATGTCATAGACACGCTTTCTCCCTGGGTAGACCAAGAATGTTTTGTGGGTTGTATTTTTCTTTATTTGAGAAGAAATATGATAATGCCCAAAACATTAGCATTGAGTTTGTTAGTAAGTTAGTTTGTTACCTAACTAACAAACTCAATGACATTAGCACAGATAACTAAAGTTAATTAGTTATCTGTGACATTAGTGTATGTCTCAATATAAATGTTTTGAAATATTCGCGCTTCACACTGCAGCTGGGTTTCCAGATGATGTTCATACTGCGTTCGTCCAACTACTTTATCGACTTTTGCCTGCTAATGTCATTGAGTCGACGGGAGCTTTGCCAGATTGTTTTGTGAATGTTATTTAATATTATTTTTCTTTGGCCGTAGTTTATTACTAAAATTTTCTTTTACAGGTAAGATTATTCGAAAACATGTTTGATTCTTGATATTTTTTATTCCAGTTCTAGAATCTCTTTGAAGTAATATTGATGTTTCACTAATGACACTGTTAGGTAGGCTAGGGTAGGCCTAGCGTATGGATCGATGGGGTTAGGCCTAGGCCTAGTTGACGTCTAGGCGTACTTAATACCTACTTCTAGGCTAGCAAGGGCTATATGATTGATGATTGTCTGTATTGTTTTCAATATTAAATAACCTCAAGAAAGTATATTGTAAGTGTAAGTATATTGGTAGCAATAGGCCTAGAAGTGCTAGGCCTAGGCCCCAAGGCCTAGGCCTAGGCCTAGCCTAGACCCAGCCCTAAGTCTTAAGGTTGAGTCATTACCGAGTGCACAGGCTAGGGCCTAGGCTAGGCCTTAGGCCTAGGATTTCGGTTACATCTACGCTAGGCCTAGCATGTGGCTAGGCCCAACGTAAGTATTCTCATGCTTACAACAAATCTAGGCCTTAGTCAAATGGTACCAACTTCATTTTTTAGGCTTACTTCTCTAGGCCTAGGCCTAGGCTAGTTCCTACCATCGAATTGAAACAGGTTCATTAGGGATCATTTACGACCTTCCGTTAGTTACCTAGAACGGTGGACATCCCCAAACAGGCGTGTGCACTTAGCGCCTATGAAACGGGGCATAGATATAAGGATCTGAGGTCAGTATAGGAATAGCCTACTTCCGCTGGGTAGGCCTAGTTGTATAGGCTACATATCCTCATTAGCATCAACAACCTCTTTGCTGGTGTATGATTAATAAATTTTAACTGATATTTAATCTATGGTGGTCACTGGTCATGGACAGATTTTAATGGTTGTGCCATAAAAATAATTAAGCTACTAGGCATCCCAAACCACAACCATAATAATTGCTTACCAGTGAGGATAGTTCCAATAAGTAAGCCTACACCTTGTTTATGAGAAATCAAAGCTTATGTGAAATCCTCAAAAGTCCTAGGCTAGTGGGTCCTGACTTTTAGACAGTGAATCTTTTCCAAATTGCACACTCACGGCCCTGTGTTGAGCCTAGCTATGCACATGATCCATTGTTTACTGTAAATCCTTCTTCTCCCTATTCGCGTTTAAACCCAAAGTGGCTGAACTCTGGCGGACAAATCGAGAACCAGTACAGCCGGGATAGGTTACGGAATGATGGCCAGTATTCGCTGTGGAGAGTATGAGTGAATTACATGATCAACATTATTGTCGGGCAGTAAACATGTTAAAATGGACAATCAATACCTTGTTGATCTATGCCACAATGTAGCAACCGGCGAGCGAAACAAATATTCTCACAAAAAGAAGTGTTTTAAAATCCGAATGAGTTCGGCAGTTACGCAGTTGCGTAGGTGTCAACATGCATGCTGGTATGGTATTCAGTCTAAAAAAAATACACAATTTTTTCTATTTTGTGCCGTTAAATAAATCATTTTGTAAAATATATTTCGTAGATGCTGTGTACAAAAAAGTGCATAGGTATTAGGTAGTCCTAACATAAATTGACATTTAGGCCTACTCACATATTGGAGTGGATTTTTATAAATTTATAAATTTCATTAAAAAATACTAAATATGCGTACGGTAGATTATGTGTACTTGATGGTTCAAAAATCATTATGAGACGTTAAGCCCCACTAATCAATCATTGATGGTTCAACAGAATTGTGACAATGTATTTGTTGGGGGGTGATGGTACAAATATAATTCTTAATGTTATTTTAAACCTCCAATACTGAAATTCAGCATTATACAGGAAAATTAACCTTAAGTGTAGATTCCGTGCGTGTGGGATGTGGGTGTAAGGGGGTGGGAGACATAAAACACCTCAACTACCATTAGTTACCAATAATCATAACAGGCTATACTGGTACAAAATGATCAACTTAAAACCTATTTTTAGAATCCAACATTTAGCATGCCTACGCATATGCCTATCAGATTCAGCTGCGTTGCAATTACCTTTAGCTTCAGCAAGTATAGGCCTATGTCGTAGAGAACACTCATTTCTGGTTTTGGGGGCTTGGGAGGACCTGTGGGGGGGGGGGGGGGAAGTGGGAGTTCGGTGGGCGTTTATGGAAAAAAGAGGGCCGGAATGAATGAAAAGAAATTTGAAGATGGGATAAATGCGTGATCCGAAATATGAACGGGAGCCCTAGCTTTGCCTTACTGACATATAGAAAATAGTCATGTTTACACTTCCTCAAACCTGCTTTATATGAGCAAGTAGCGTTAACTTCGTTGCTCTCATCTGTGCAGTTAATATTCACGTTTATCAGATGTGGTTTTTGCATGTAATTATGATGTCTGAAGGGATGCTTGCCTTTGCCTACATAGTACCCGTTTACTTAATATTATTCCTGTAAAATTAAACGATAACCGTTTAAAATCCAATTTGCTTCGACAAATGGTCGCTGTATGTTTCCAACAAACGCGTTTATGTGATAAATGTGTATCACAGACACCATCACCCTGTCACTCACTAACCTTCTGCCAGAAACATATGGAACACAGGTTAGCCGTGCGTTGTTTATCCCGGCTCGGACGGCCATGATGGTCGCGACGGTGGCGCGCCTACATCTCGATTTAAAGGCGAATAAACTCACTTAGAGTCAAATGCATAGTCGTTCCTCACATGCTCCGCAACTCAGCCTTTCTTCAGACTCGCCCAACCACCAATCATAGAGCAGCATTGCCATGTGGACTGCTCTGTGATTGGTGGTTGGGTGGGTCTTAGGAAAGGCTGAGTTGATCAGCACGTGATAAACTATGCATTTGATTCTTAATCATCTCCAAACATTATTTAATGATTTGAGTTGCCCTGTGGCTGTCTGTTGAAGGATGGTGCCACAGTATTTGTTCCTCATCCCCTTGTTCATCCTTGCTCTCTTTGCTTAATCCTCGTTGCCTCTTCTCTGTCCTCGTTTTTCTGAACTCTTGCAGCATGCATGAGTGCATATTGCATGAACGGCCATTCCATAGTTACGAGTGTGACACATCGCACAGTTCAATAGCTTGTAAAAACTGTTGGTGCAAACTTACAACAATATACATTTGAGTGAGAGTGTGTCTATGAAATGTATATACGTAATACGTATGTACAAAGTTTTGGTTTTAGGCCTATATGTCCTATAGTTAGGAAATAAAAATAAAATTGAAGGTGTTAAGGGTGTGACAGATTTTGGACATGTAAACACATACCGATTCTAGGCTTCGTCAAGTTGGCCCCCCCTCTATAAAGTCAGGGGTAAATCATTATCTTAATCGTTTGTGCATTGTTAGTGCACGTTTGTGTACGAGCTAATTTCGTTTGTGCACATTTAATCCTTAAGATAGGCCTATAACATTTTTTTCCGGGGGGGCCAACTTGACGACCAGCCCCCCCCCCCATATGTCAAATGTTAACATTTTCTGGTGTGGATCGTTTGTGCATCGTTATTGCAGGTTTGTGCACTAAAGATTTTCGTTTGTGCACGTTTAGTTCTCGAGATATAACGGTTTTTCCGTGGGGGGGCCAACTTGACGCAGCCCCCCCATATGTCAAATGTTAACATTTTCTGGTGTGGATCGTTTGTGCACTAAAGATTTTCATTTAAGTGCACGTTTAGTTCTCGAGATATAACAGTTTTTCCGTGACGGGGCCAACTTGACGCAGCCCCCCCATATGTCAAATGTTAACATTTTCTGGTGCGGATCGTTTGTGTATCGTTAGTGCAGGTTTGTGCACTAAAGAGTTTCGTTTGTGCACGTTAAGTTCTCGGAGATATAACGGGTTTTCCGGGGGGGGCCAACTTGACGCAGCCCCCCCCCCCATGTGTAAAATGATAACATTTTCTGATGCGGATCGTTTGTGCATCGTTAGTGCAGGCTTGTGCAATAAAAAAGTTTCGTTTGTGCACGATTAGTTCTCGAGATATAACGGGTTTTCCGTGGGGGGGGGGGCAACTTGACTGCATCAAGCATCAAGCTGCATCAAGTTGGCCTCCCCCCCCACGGAAAAACCGTTTTATCTCGAGAACTAAACGTGCACAAACGAAAATCTTAAGTGCACAAACCTGCATTAACGATGCACAAACGACCCACACCAGAAAATGCTAACATTTGACATATGGGGGGGCTGGTCGTCAAGTTGGCCCCCCCCCCCGGAAAAAAATGTTATAGGCTACCTATCTTTAGGATTTAATGTGCACAAACGAAATTAGTTCGTGAGGGAACCAATCTTGTATTCAATTCACAGGCTCAGCTCAGCAGATAATAATACGAATCAAGCCTAATTGTTCAATAAAAAAAATGTTCCTAGTTTCCGAAATTCAGAACTCACAGATTTTCTCACCATACCTGTAGAATCGGGGCTCCGTCAAGTTGGCCCCCCCACTATAAAGTCAGGGGTAAATTATTATCTCAATCGTTTGCGCCGATGCGCAAACGATTGAGATAATAATTTACCCCTGACTTTATAGTGGGGGGGCCAACTTGACGGAGCCCCGATTCTACAGGTATGGTGAGAAAATCTGTGAGTTCTGAATTTCGGAAACTAGGAACATTTTGTTTATTGAACAATTAGGCTTGATTCGTATTATTATCTGCTGAGCTGAGCCTGTGAATTGAATACAAGATTGGTTCCCTAGGATTTTTTGATCTGTTACGAGTGTGCCACGGAAATGTTACGGGTGTGACACAGTGCAAAATTAATACCAATAGTATTGGTTAAATGTAGCTTTTAATTTGTCACATCATCTTATTACAGTTGTCGTATAGAAGTTAAATACTAATTGCACAAGTTTAAATTAGTAATATGTTCATAGAAGGGAGCTAGAGAATATTGGAACTCAGTGTCCACATTTGTCAAGAAGCTTTGATGGGAACACAACTTTCATAATGACACTTTTATTTTCACATGATTGGTCGTAACAAGTTAAATGCAATCGCCAGTTTCTTTTATTAGCTCTTCGGTAGAACATGACTCGTTCATGCCATGGCCTTGCCTAAAGGACTGAGGGCATTTGTACAACCCTATAAGCCTAGGTGTTGCTATAGTCCTCCCAACGAAACTATTCTCATGCTTTCATCACAGGCCATGCCCAGAATGGCAACTTAACTTGTCATTCCTCTGTGTGCTTGATGGAAGATTGCGTCGGATTGTTCTCAGTTCTTGAGTTGGCCAACTTGTCCGATGTTGATAAATGGTAGTTCTCTCATTTGTGTAAGTTGCTATTAATAATATTACACGATGAATATTTTTAAAAATTAAAGGTATTCACGGAGTGAATCTAAAAAACTTTTTTTCAACGAAATGTAACAAAAATCACTTTTATATGTTACCTGTTACTGTATCTTTCCAATTATGTAAGGCGCATGCTTCAAAAAGTACATATTTATGTTTTAAATCAATTTAATTCTGTTGAATTAGCTAGAGCCTATGCCTAGGCAAATGCACGCCATTCGCCATTGTTCAACACTAGGATGAAGAGAAATATCTCTGCAGCAAAATAAGTGCTTTGGTTCTTTGTTATCAGCAGATGCACCAACTTAAACATAAGTTACTGTATAATAATAGCAGTATTTTCGATAATTTACCCCTTCTTCAAATTTGAAGAAGGGGTAATTTGAAGAAGGGGTTATTATTTTAAAATAAATTTATACCCAAAAAATAAATTACCCCTTCTTCAAGTTCGCGGGCGATATTCGGTTTCATTTCCTACGTTGGCTACTGAATCAACGTAGAACAGCTGATTGTAGCATCCAGTAGGCTGTGTGCATGTTGCTAATGGTGAATGGCGTGCATAGACATAGGCTCTAGCCAATTCAACATAATTAAATTGATTTTAAACATAAATACGTACTATTGAAGCATGCGCCTTACATAATTGGAAAGATACAGTAACAGGTAACATATAAAAGTGATTTTTGTTACATTTCGTTGAAAAAAAGTTTTTTAGATTCACTCCGTGAATACCAAATTAAATACAAATATGTTTGTAGTAACAAAACCAATAAGTCATGTTTGAAGAGAAGTGATAATTGAAAATAGATCCCGGGCTCCCAGCCATTCACAGCTTTCGATACCAAGAAATGGCGGAAACGCCGGTGTTTAAACGACTTTATTTCATAAAGCTAAAGTAGGACGGACTATACCTTTACAGTTTAGACCTACCTCTAGAACACAGTGGAATATTAGAATAAATACTTGCTGCGAGTAGTTACTCTATGGATCTACTCAGTAAAGTGTGAATTTTTATACATTTTGACAGGCTTTCAATAAAAACAAAAGACTGCCAATGCTGCTCACAGTCACAGCTTGCTGGATTTTGATAGTTCCAGTGAACTTCTTCAAATTCTTGAACTCTTATTGGGTACTCAACAAGGTCTACTTGATCTCCACCTAGCGGAGGCTCGTCGAACTCGGGAGTTCGACGAGCCTCCGCCAGGCGGAGATCAAGAAGATTTCAACGTTAGCGATCAAAGTTACATGATTGCAGTGCGGGAGCTGCTAATTTCGTCGTGCGCCATCTTAGTATTCGGCAATAGTGCGCGCATGAACACAAGCAGTAAACCGTCCGCGGAAGTTTACTTCGAGGCCTCAGGGGTTATGACGAAAGCATGAGAATAGTTTCGTTGGGAGGACTATATAGTAGCTTCGCTTTGCTGGTGATTTTTCATCTTCTTTTTCTCCTGACCTTTCCTCTGCCTTTCTGTCAGCAACTTGATCCTTTGAGTTTTTCTGCATTTTGAGCCAGTGACAGACCCTATTTTTCTTTTCTTATGCTATCTCTTAATCATTTCTTCTTATGGTGGGATAAGCCTTAAATCTCTATGTGTTTGTACCCTTGAGCAGAGCTCATGATATGCAAATCAATATTACCTGCCTACCGTATATGGACTTTAAACTAAGATATTGTCAGCATACTAAGTTTTTGTCACACCCGTAACAGTAACATGTCACACCGTGCATACATTTTGATAGGCCCTAATACTGTCATCGACATTGAAATATTTGTACAGTAACCGTAATAGAGAGAACATGTTACAGCCCAGCCCATCTGTAGTATTAGAATAGAATAGAACTTTATTTTCTCCTTATTATACAATATAAATTGCATTTTAGTATAGTAGGCCTACTTTATAAAAGGAAGAAAACCCACCTAGGATTGGAGTCCTGTGTGTGGGAGTCTAATATTGTTTTACCATGTCATAGTATTCACACTGCTTACATTGCTCTTCACTTTTAATTACAGATCACAGCTGTGCCTCTTCCCACTGTCTTATATCCACAACACCATGTAATGTGAGTAAAACATTGATATGTTTTGTATATAAATGTAATGTAATAAATGCTGGATTAAAGAGAGGCCAAAAGGCTGGATAGACGAAGGATAGACCCCAACAGCTTACCTGAACTGTAGACAGTGGCGTAACGCAAATCGCCCGGACCCCCCCGCAACAATCGTTTCGGGCCCTCTATATGGTGTTAATAAAGAGCCAAATCAATTACATAATGAAATGGACTTTTACTTGAGCTCTAATACCCCCACACAGTCATCTTAAAATTAGGTTATTTAAAGTAAAGTAAACCATTACATGCAGTAATATCACAAGAAGCGGTCTCGGCGACGAGCATTCTTAGGAGCAAAGCTGTCAATTATGGTGTCTGTGTTCAACTGCTTGGCCTGCTCACAGTTCACACGCTGAGTTTGCTTAGAGAGCTTTAATGCTGCAGTGCTGCTCCTCAAATATATTTCGTTATTATTATTATTATTGTAAAATCTAAAAATGACTTTTTGGTATGTTGCTACTGTGACCAGAATAAGAAATTTAACATGATGGCCAGTGGCGTATCGAGGAATTCACAAGAGGGGTGGGTTGAACATCCTAAGCATGTTGGGGGTCTGGGGCGAAAGTTCCAGCCGGGGGAGGTCAGTTCGCCGAAGTCGAATTTTTTCTTCCTATATGACGTTTTACATGCCTGTAAACACGTTTCAAAATCGGACAAAGATACAAGATATAATACGATAGTTTTACCCCGTCCGGGCCCGTGGTAGTATTTGGCCTGGGGAATAAGAAGATTAAATATATTTAGGATTCAATATAGTTTCTTATGTAGGCAGTGCCGATCATAAGACGAGAGAAAAGAGGAACCACCTGACCCCTTCCACGCATAAGCCTTTTTAAATATATTCCTTCAAAACTGACCCATTCCTCCAACTTCCTTCCCCGTATGGCCCTGGAGAAGAATAGGCCCCTATTACAACATTTAAAATTTGATGAGGAAAAAACAAGATTTGTACGTCTGGCGTGCCGGGCCCCCCTACACAGCCGGCCCCCCCGCTTCGCGGGGGTTGCGGGGGTCTCCTTTACGCCACTGACTGTAGACCGTTGTGATATAGGGATTAAATTACAACTCCCGAGTGATCAAAGTCTTGTACCGAAACGTCTCGGAAAACTTGTGTTGTCCTGTCATATGTTGTTATTTAATCTCTGTACTGCAATGGTCTACAGTTCAGGTAAGCTGTTGGGGTCTATCCTTCTACCTATCATATAAATGTAATGTAACATTATATATGCCATTATGTTCTGAAAGGTAGGCTAATGAAATAATGTGTGTATGTGTTGGACCTAGGGCTACCTAGCTTGCTGTAATGCAAGTCTTGTGTGAGCCATGACCAGTCTGTTGCGGATAGACAACCTGGACATTGCTGGAGATAACACCGAACACTTGGACAAGTTGTTTCCCAGGTGCCGGCCAAGAGACATTAACCTTAACTCTGTCTTAAATAAGAAGACAACACAAGATGATAACAACCACAACAACATGATGGACACTGAGCCTGATAGGTGGGTTTGTTGGTTGGTTGGTTCAACTTTGTATGTAGTTGCCATCTGCTTCTCACTGAAATCGGGAAAACAGTTTAGACTCGCCACCTAGTTCTTAGCCACACTCTGAAAATTATATCTAGTCTTTGTTCTAGATAGATATCGTACAGTACCAGTACATGCAAGCTATTCGAAAAACTCTAACGGTGGGAGGTTAAAGCAGTGCTTCTCAGTTCTCATACGTTTCTCCCATACCTCACTTGCAAAGCCAAATCTTACAAGTGGTGATGCCTTACAAAATTTCATTTAATTACTTTTTTATTTTATAGGCCTATAGCCTACCATTCCTAAATCATAACTAGGTAATAAAATCTCACCAAAAGTATCAAGTGCAGCCAATTTCAAGGGAGAAAAGTGTGGCATATCTAAATGTATTCGGTTAGGTCTAGGCCTATATTGTTTGTTTTGTGCAGGGCATAGCATTGTTGCTATAAGAAAACCAATAACAAATAATAATAATAATAATAATAATAATAATAATATATATATCTCTGGCTCCTGTTTCCAACTTAAGTTAGGTCAGGGGATGGCTATAGCCACCAGGATTCTAGGGCACTTCAAGAGCTCCTAACACCGGCTTGCCAGGATGAATAATAATAATAATAATAATAATTATAATAATAATAATAATAATAATAATAATAATATAAATAATTAATGATAGAAAAAATATTAAAAACATACAATAGGAAAACTTTCGACAGAAAGATTTTTTGATTAACTCTGGGGAAAAAGGGTCCTGTCTACTGGAAAACCAGAAAATGCATGATGACAGTCATTCATAAGCTCAGTGATTTACATGGATCGTGACGTCACATGCCGTTTTGAAAGGGAACGTGTGAGAACTAGCAAATCGAAAACTTGGAACCTTTATAAAAAATATAATTAGGTAATTATAGTCAATTTTTAAACTTTTAAATAACGTTTCTGGTGTCTTTAGATGACGATGTATAGCCCATGCATTTTCAGAGCTGTTGTGCATTTTTGTGCATTTCCAGAATTGTTGAAAGGATGTCGGCTTTGAACAGGTCCAAGAATATTCTTCATATGAGAGAATATTTTGCAAGTGAAGTAGGCTTAAAATCAACAAAGTTTTTTTCAGTTGAATAAATTGTAATCAAATAATTTCCCATCCATTACTAAAATATCCACTACTTCAATTAATTATACATGTATTGACCTACCACCTCCCACGTGCCATACGAAATTACTCTGCATACCACCCTGTGGTGTGGCTGCCTAGGGTTGCCAACGCCTGCTCTAGCATTATATACTACACATTTTGACTTGGTTAACAATTGGGACTAAATTACTGGTTACTCATTCATTAGTCATTTTATTATTTAACATAGACCCATTGGCCACAATATAGTAATATGTACTGATCACATTGTCAGTTACAACTTGGGTGCAATGGTCTTGCTTTGACCACCATCTCTTTCGATGTTTGGATGAGATCGCACCCTTCATCTTCATCTAACATTATTCATATATTATATGCGTAATGTAGAACTGCCAAACGTACATTGTAGGCTGCGTACTTGTTTGGAGGTTTTTATTGTATAGGCCTACAAACAATGACAATACTAAAATAAGTATGTTTCAAATCAGATGTGTACCAAGATCACGCGAGTGCTGTGAGGAAGGGGAACCAGTGGATGATGAGGGAAACTGTGAGGAGAACGAGGAAGAAGAGGACGAAGACGATGAAGATGACGAGGACTCATTTGCCGATGAAATGAATGATGATGAGGATTTGGTTATTGACCACACGCAAGATGACTCTAGCAATGACGTAATAGTTGTCAGCAGTGGACACAAAGGTATGTATGTTCTTGAGATGTATGTATGAGTATGACGATTCATTGTAATTGGGCGCTTACGCCAACCAGATCCGAGTCACTCCGATCCTAAAATGTCTTTCGCCAACCTCGCTGAGTCAATTGGATTCATCTCGTTTTGCGTTCGTGAAGATGATCGAGTTAACTCTTGGATCCCTTGAAAGGGATCCGCTCTCTGACCAGGGTTAGTTGGATCCAGACGTAATATTTTGGCGCCAATATGAATCAACGCCGTGAACTGCAAAAGTAATGTTATGGGGCTACCACGGCCACACCCACGCGCCAATATTCATTTTCGCAAGGGCCGCAGATTTGTCAAATGTGACGGCTACAAGGTGTAGACTCTTGGGGTTACTATTATACAATATTGTACCTCATTCAAAAAGTAGTTTGAAACCACACCACAAAGTACTTGCCCAAGGCATGTCCGTTCGCGAACCATCAAGGATCGAGTTAATCCATCACGTGATTACGATGGATCCAGTTGACTCGACGATCGAGTTGTTCGGATAAAGTTGGCGTAAGCATCCTTTAATTTGGTAGGCTAAGTAGTACGTACTACGTAGTAATAATAAAATGGTATTTACTTGTAACGAAAAAAGTGAAAACGAACTATTGAGCCAAAGGCTTCTTTTACAATTTACCTTTTCTTTAAATTAGGCCTAGTTCTAAATGTCTTAAAGTTATTACATATTCATTATATTTATGGGTCTATGAGAGCCACAGCCTATAATTTAGTTGTGTGATTAAACAATTTCAGCAAAAATCTATTGTTTAATCTGGTTGTACATTTATGTATGTAGTTATAAATGGTTCAATAGACACGTTAATCAATTCTAGGTCAGTCCTATAAAATACGTGAACCAACTGAGCCAAGCAATGACATGCTACTTCTCAGTGGTGGTAAAGGAGGAACGTACAAATTACGAGATTCAAGAATAATTGAGATCGCTGGTGGACGTGAAATGTTTTCTCATAGTCGATCTAAGGGATCAAGAAAGTCTCGATATAACGATGAGGCAGACAAAATTGGAACCAAAAGAAACAAAATGCAAGGAGTGTGGGAGCTCAGATCAAGGTAAGTGTATGTTTTACCGTTCACAGCCACAGCCCATTCACCTATTATGGAGCTATTTCTTTATAAGTTAGCTTTATAAGAAATGCGGAATTGTACGGACGTAGGGACTCTGCTTGGGTGTTAAACTTTACCCGCTCCAATCACTGAATCAGTACCACTATGAACTGTTCCACACAGACTAGCCTACTCATGAACACAGCTTCAATTATTGCAAGTAAATTAATTCGGTAGCCTTGACAAGCCAAGGTCTGATTTACATACATTTAAACTGTTTGAAAAAAAGCTTGCCGTGTATGCCATCTCATTGATTGAATGTATTACCATGCACCTATACTATTTGTAACTGCATAACCTTCATCTAGGTACTGGTAAATAAGTTTACTACTAAACTAGCCCCGGAAGTCGGCTATGGGCTGCCGTTTTTGCATCTTGATGCACGGTTTCAGGCTTTTTTCACATTGTCAGTATGTAGCTGCTTACCTACAGTGGAGTTCCGCGGCAATTTACACCAACCGTTTAGGTAGTTTTCTTGGTACATCCCTAGAGCAAAGTCCAGTCGAGCAATTATCTCCATTCAAACTCGAGCAAAGGACGAGGAATTCAGATGACTGAATACATACACACATCACATTCTTCAAGACGATGAGGTCCAATCGTTCTAGGAAAACAAGAAATCCCGGGGTAGCTTATCTTTCAACGTATCTATGGGTGTACAAAACGGGGGTAAAATGGTGTGGCCATGGTGTAAACTCCCGCGGAACTCTACTGTATAGGGTCTATAATGGCCGTCAATTTCCAATAGCGGAATTGAGCATTGCAAACTCCAACAATGTTCCACGACCATTATATTTATAAGTCCATTGTATTACTGTAGGCTTAATTATGTAAATTAACTATTTTTTAACTTAGCCCTACTCAAATATATTTAATTTACTGCAAAAATTGTGTCAGGTGTTGTGGAAAGTTGTTCTCAAATGCTTAAAAAATGCATAGAACCTCCCCCGCCAATCCCCCCCCCCCTAAAAAAGTACACACATAATATGCTCGTATCATCCTTACTAGGGATGACATCGGGTACCCGGGTAGCCGCTCCAAATATTACCCGGAGCCGTTTTTCGGGTCCGGGTAATTTTTTAGTCCGTTTCTAGGCTAAATTTGTCCGCCCATATTGCTGCGGTCGATTCCTGTGTGAAGCCAGCAGGTATGGCATGCGCCGACCCTTCCCCCACCCTTCCACAACACATACCTTGGCGGGGAACAGAACTGACGAACAGAACAACTTGCATTCGTTACGGTTTGTTCTTTGGTCTATTACTATTTATTTCACTTGAAATATCATGTTTTATGTACGTGCTTCAGTTGTGTATTGGGAAATGTTTTTTTTTTTACTCAACGTGACTAGGTACTGCAGGCGTATTCCGAGATGCTAACTGAGCGGGCGGCGTGCATGTCATTCGTCCCTCGTCTTAGCACCCCACGCCCTTTACAAGGCTTAGGGAGTACCTTTAAATCAAGCCTACACATCGAAAAATACGTTTTCAGGATCCGGGTACCCGGGTAATATGAGAGCTGGAACCGGTTCCTAATTTTATTACCCAATGTCATCCCTAATCCTTACATTTAAATCTTAGAAACACCATTGTCCTGATGCCAACTAGCATGCACTGATTGCAATCTGTTCACGTGTTTGTGTAGAAACGGTGAGCCTAAGAAGCCACGCAATGCGAATGAAGTCACCGAGACTGTCTTCTCAACAGAAGTGCATTCTGTATGTCATGCTAGAAGCACTCACAGTCCAGATGGCGCAGTGCAGCTTGAAGTGATGCCACCAGAGGTGCCAACTGGTAAGGATTACACTACAAGTAGGCCTTATCCTTTCCCAAGTATATTTTGAGATCTACTGATGCACTGAATCATTGAGCATAGGCTAACCTTTTACAATCCTTCAGTCTATGTTATTTCTTATTAAATTAAATATTAAAATCAATATAAGCTAAAGATTTTACTACTCGGCCACGGTCCTTTTCAAGGTTTTATTTAATTACTAATTTCATATAACCAATTACTAGGCCTACTCAGTATTTTTTGTATATAAACTGGATTAAACAGATGTTATATTTTTAAGAATGGTATTAATTTGTAACCTAGATGTCACAGTGCATAAATCGTATGTCAAGGTAGGCCTACCTACTTTTACGTGAGACAGAAAGCGGATAGCTTAATCTCGACCAGGTGTGTGAGGGATCACCCATTTCATTTAGGTATACTTAATACTATTTGGTCTCCATTAAAGCAGAAGATTGCTTAAAATTCAATTACTGCTAATGTAGTATAGGCTAATACATTTTATTGAGTGTCACAACATTACTTTGATAATGATATCAATACAATCAACAAAGATGGCGACGATGGGGACAACAACGTGTTTATAACGAAAGGATACAATTTTTTATGTGATGTGAATTGTAAATTAAATAAACACAAACTTAAAAATGTTAGCGAGATGGCTTTAGTTACAAACTCTGTACCACATCATGTTCCAACCTTGTTCGTGGGCTAAACTCCCCGAGTTAGGCATTGTCCTTAATGGCGGATCAGGGTTGGAAGTTATTCTGGTATGAACTTTAGACATAATATTTAGCTAAAAGTACTTTAAAAAAACATTGCCAATTTGATTAGGTCAGTTTTAAGGGTTTTGTGGCTCTTTAACCATAGCAACTACATATATGTAGGCTACATATAATGTTTTCTTCTTCTTCTTTTCTCATACCCACAATTGACATCTCATGTCATTATGTATTTTCTGGTAAGCCAGTAGAGATAGGACTCCTGTTCCCTCCGATCCATGCCACCCGGCATTTTGTCCCTTTCATCCTTTACATATGTACACTCATGTATACTCACTATAATGTAGTGTAGCCTACAAAGATATTAGTCAATAGATTAACTTTTGCCTGGTATTTGCCCGCAGCAGTGACTCGAGGGGAGGTGGTGGTGTTTGACGACATCGGAGACGACTGGCGAGGGATGCGTCTGGATCTCCAAGGGGCAGGTGGGAAAGAAGAAGAAAGGGAGGGTGACTCCTCGGACGGTAGTTCCCCCAGCCCGCCCACGTACCATCGCAATGCTGCAGATTTCTTCAAGGTAGGAAGCGGTCGGCTAATAAATGACTAATGTTGATTCGACGGTAGTACAAACGTGTCAACGTTTACAACTTGGTTACAGGCGGTGACCTCCGGTGATCTGGATGGAGATTCCATCTCGCCCGATCACACCAGTAAAGTTGGCCGCGTGATCGGCAACCTCCCCATTGCCGACTACGAGGGATCACCTCGCCGATACGGCCCGAGGCAGCTGGAGGTGAACCAACCCCACCCGGTGTTGCCCAGTGCTCAGAGTCTATTGGCGTCGCCTTCCGTCTACCCACCCAGGCCAGGATTTCCACAGGTAACAACCTCGCCCAAGTGTTACATAGTAGTTTTGTTCCCAGCTTTTAAACTGCCGTGTACCCTTATAAATACGAATACCCCGAATCGAATCCTCGAGTATAGAATTGGTCCAGGGTAGTTTTGTCTGTCGTAAGTAAGCATGTAATTTCATAAACAATGACTTGTGTTCCAGCGTGTTTTGCCCACTCCCACGGAAGAGCTTGAGCCTTTGTCAACCAGCCCATCACTCGCTGGTGGAACGTTTGATTATTTGTACGAGTTCTCGGAGACGCGCAAAGTATTGGAAGAGTTTTTCAAGTGTCCTGCTTCAAGTGAAGAAGGTGAGAAATATTAATGCTCTGTAATTAGAAAGCTTATGTTCTACTCACTACTCAGTATGTCATCAAGTTTGTATTTACTAGATTAACCTTGCCTAGCTGTTAAATGCAATTCATGCCATATAGGGAACCAAAGTGGGCGTTGACTGGTTCACACGCGTCTCCCGTTCCTATCTAAATAAGCCGTACTAGATTTTTCGTAAGCGCTACCGCCTGTACCAGAGAACGTACAAGAAGCAAATGCACATTCTAAGAAACTGTGAAGTTTCCTCTTTACAATGATATAAAACACTTTTATTAATCTCAAGTTTATATAGGTATACTTTCGAGTTGAAGTGAACGCTGTTTGTACAGTGCAGTGTTGACAAATCTCAAGTAAAAAACGTATGCATATTTTTATAGCCTACGACCGTGACAACAACTTGCACTTGCATAAGCAATGTGTCTACTGTTGCCATGAATTGTCAAGTACAATAATGTTTCATGGAAATGCCAAAAATATGTTTAAAATTGTATGTTAATGCAACCCATGAAAACAATCTGGCAACCGCGCTCGGTCGGCAGCCGCCGAGTCCGCCTAATTTGGTGGTATTTTCGACACATTCACACACATATCTCGTACTCATTTAAATTTGGGCTACGTTGAGTAACCAACTGATAGGTCATATTGAGCAGTATGAACTGTCGAATAATGTGATGTAATTTGTTTTCATAACTTTTGCGTGTATCAAAAGATACAGCGAGTTACATTTTCGTTCCATGCTTACTCTTATGGACGCGCGGACCAGTGTGAGCCAAAAACCTTCCCGCCTTCAAAACTTTGGTTCCCTATAGAGCCCCCAAACTAGACTGGTCTTCTGTAACCAGTCCATTGAACATGTTGGATCTACGCTGTTCATACGCCCACAATTGGCATTATTCATAATATGATGTGTATTTTAGTTGTACCCAGTAGAGATAAGATTCTGTTTCTTCCAATACATATTCTTTTTTTTTTTTTTTCCTTCTTGTGCCAAGATGGCTTTTTCAGCCATTCTTTTGTCTTACTATCCAATATAAAACTGCTTCCTTTTCTGGCCTGCTCATATCATTGGGCAGGGAGTCGATAAAAACCTTGAGGGCAGCACATCTAAAAAGATGTGCCCTGTCTTGTACATCGGAGCTGCACAATTTACACGTTGCCGGTTCTTTGCTGATGTTAAAGCGGCTCAGGTGATGCTGCAGGACGTCATGGCCTGTTGCCAGCCGGAACTGGGCGGTGGCCGTCTTTCTGGACCAATTTTTATCAGGTCCTCTGTTGATCTCTGCCCACCAGCTTTTGGCTCGTAAGGCCTCTTCATATGTGCTTTTGTACGCCTTTTTGATGGCTGTCTTGATCTTGATTTTAGCACCTCTGAAGGACGTAGCCGCAGCTTGTGGAGGAGCAGCTTTCGTAGCTTTTTTGGCCAAGAAATCAGCTTTATTCTATCTAGTTCATCTTTCAAACTTGTACACTTAAAACGACGTTTCTATCTTGCTCTCCGTTTTCACACATTTTGCTCACTTGAGTGGACCACTCTCATTCATGTTCTTAATTTTCCAGTTTCCACAGACTTCCACGAGCTCGATTACGAACTGCGTAGACAAGCCGGGGCCGGCAGTAGCTACGTGGGCCAGCGTTTGGCCAAGGGAACAGCAGGGGAGGTAGAGGAATCACCTCGGAAGCCAAACAACGACGGACATTTTTTAGATCTCTCTGCCGACGACACAGGCTCAACGGAAGACACTGAAATTGGACTACAGGTAAACCGGAGCAAACTGTCCTTGCAATGTGCGCTCGAATGATTGATTGAAGGCTTAACATTTCAGTTCACAATCGATTAGCCACAGAAAAAATTTCACTTACCACAACTATTTTTGTACAAGTCATTGTAAAGTCAGCCCCCTTCCTCCCAACAAGACAGTGTGGCCCCCACCCCTAGCTGGACCTTCTTTAAAAATACTCAATAGGCCCTATCTTATTGTGCATGGCATGAATTTGTACAAGGGTGCTGATTTGCTATTTTGAATACAGAAAAAACCAATACACTTCAAGCTGCCATTACTACTGTAGAGCATTGGGAGCGACTCGTTAGATGCGCTAGGTGTGTCTACCAATCAGATTGCGAGTTTATCGCTTCAGCAGCGTTGCTCGCGAAACGAACCCATTCAACAATGCAAGGCTTATATATTTCTTATATATTATCTTGACTCCCTGCCCAATGATATGAGCAGGCCAGAAAAGGAAGCAGTTTTATATTGGATAGTAAGACAAAAGAATGGCTGAAAAAGCCATCTTGGCATAAGAAGGAAAAAAAAATATATATATTTACTGTATTTTGATCAACGACAGAATCTATAGCCTACACAAACCACATTTTTTCTTCCACATTTCAAGGTAAACAAAAGCTGCAATTTGTTTCTGCCAACGAAATTGTATTTGAAACAGCTACATTAGTCTTCCATCACAGATGCATTTAGGTTATGAACATGTTATGACATGACGTGTCATGTGGTTGCATTGCTCGCATTAGGTCTACCAAAGATCGCACTACTGTAAACACTTCGACGCGAGCAACGCACGTAACGCAGTAAACGCGTCGCTCCCAACTCCCAACGCTCTACAGGAACGGCAGCTTAATGTCTAGGGTTGGAATTCATAGTCGGCCCCTACACCTAGGGGCACCCATTGTTGCTATGGATTTGTTTTGTTTATGGGAAATAACATGGAAACAATTGTTACCTTAGCAACAATGGGCGCCCCTAGGTGTAGGGGCCGACTATGAATTCCAACCTAAGTCTCAGAGACGTACAATCCCTATGTATCTCCATGCTTGCACCTCCTCATTAAAAATTTAAGAAATTAAATTTTGTTTATATCTTTGCTATAATATTGAGTTTCATTATATTGATCACATCAGCTTGTATTTCAAAAGTTGTGCGGATCATTGAAATTGCAGTCACTTGTTTTTTGGAAAATTAAACAGTACTTGAAATAGTCAAACATCCTTTTTCCCTGACCAAACTAGTGTGGCTGTGAAGTGGCCAATCTAATATAGAAACTAGAATAATGCAGTGGTAAGTGTTCAGGTTTCAATGCTACCACCATCGTCAAGAATCAACCATCAACCAGTTTATCCACAGCCTTCCAAATAACTCACAAGTTATTTCTCTCCAATGGCTATAATGGCTATAGGACTATGCTAGTTTTTATTTTCAATGAGCTTCTTTGGTGATTTTTTATTGACAGCAATAGAAATGAAATCTCTACCTCTAATACCTATCGGATCATGTTAAAATTAACATACATGACGGGAAGGTAATTTATTTACTATAAAATGGCAATCTCACATTTTGCCACGATTTTGTTTTAGAAAAAACTTTCAAGTAACTGTGGTGGAACTTTATAACTTCTTGACCTATTTTTTCTACCAAACTATTGATGTTCAATCCACATCAATGCTTGTATGTTCCGAATTTCAACTTGATCAGACTCTCCGTTCGACTGCTGTCTCGATACACAATATCGAAAACAAAACGGAATGAGTGCCGTACAAGTAGAATAGAGATGCTTGCTTAAAAGTAAACCAATAAGTTACACAGTTTAATTTTAGTTTGCATACATGAAAAAAAGTTTTGCCAAGCATACATTTTTATTTGTAAATGGCTAGTACTATTTTTTGCCTCCGGTTGAATTCATTACCGTTGAGGTAGGTGTGCTCAGGTAGGCCTACTACATATTGGTGTTCTTCTGCAGGTTGGCCACAGTCGAAACTTCACCCTTTCTCCCGAGACGACGGACTGCGACTCCAACTGCGGCGACCTTGACTCTGAGGCCTCCCTTATGGAGGGGGAGGGGGTCTGTCAAGGCAACGTCGGGGAGGCGTTGGGGGTGGTGCCAGACTCACTTCGGGTGTATTCCGGTATGCCGGTTCTGGAAGACGGACTCAGCTCCGGGCATGCGTCTGACACGGACAATAATAACCCCACAGGTGAGTCAAGTGTAAACATACTGGGAAAACGGTCTTTATGACGCGTTGATAAGCGAGCTCATCTTCATCCATGACCATCTTGTTCAAAAGTTTTCAGAACTACCACCATTGTTTAAGAATTGCATCGACCAGTGCACAGCCTTATAAATAAGTAGGTAACTAACGGAAAGTACGACGTCTCTTCACTAGGATAATAATTAAATTGGTTTTTATTTTCAGAGAGCTTTTACTTTTGTCATGTTCACTTGACTTGACATGTTATTGGCAGCAATATAAATGCAATTTGTATCTCCAATTTGTATTGGATCGAATTAAAATTAATAGATTCGTGACTGGACGGAAATTTACTGTAAAATGGCTAAATCTCACATTATGCTGCCATTTTGTTGTTTAGAAAAACTGTGTAACTTCTTGACTTTAGGATTCGAATCTTTATCGGGTAGGGCAAAGTAATGTTAATTGTTAAAAACGAAAAAAAAATCGCAGCTACTTTCCGAGAAGCTACTGTGTATTCTTGCTTGTCGGGGGTGGCGAGCGGACTGCTGCTTGCTGATTACTACATGCTGTGATTACTGCGGGCAAGTTCTGGGATGCGATCTACATTACCCTCTCTCCCTTCCCCTGCCCTGTATTCCAGTGGCCGCAGTTATGTGCAAACAGTCCAACCCACACAGCAACCAGTGGTTGATATAGGCAGACAACAGCCTTTAACCGCGGGGTTTCGTGGGGGGGGGGGGGGGGGGGGGGGTTTACTGGGGCAAAATAACATCATTTAGGCTTTCAGGATTCGGGTAATCCGATTCCTGGAAGGTCTGGAACCCGATACAAATTTTCTTACCCTATAACATCCCTAGTATAAAATATTGATATTATTGATTGAATGATTGATAATCGATTAAACATGCATGATTATTGATTTTTAAATTCTCGAATGGCAACCCTAAAATAAATAGTTTATCCTACTCTAACAATGGAAATTTACAATACTTACAAATTTGTATCTACTCCAAGCTCTCAACAAACACCATCAGCCTGTTGGGACTGATATTCTCCCCCCCCCCCAAGTCAGACTTGCTGGTTCTTTATTTTGTTTTATGTATTTTTATGTTATAGTATTACTGATAAAAAGACAGATTACGGAAATTGAACGAGAATTTGTCCGGAGGAAGAATTCTCCAGAAAAACAAGTGGATGTGTTAGAAAAAATGTTTTCCCTTGGAAAAAGTAACGAACATTCTTACGATACCACCGACATCGAGCTTGAAGCCCTGGATCCTCTTGGTATGTACAAATTAAATTTTCATTGCAGGAATTGTGTGGTAAAAGAGTAGTAGAAGTAACGGTGAGTGACTTGTTGGTTCTGCGATTACAGTGGGTGGTGCTGGAGTCACACCGCCCCCACCCGCTCCTCAGCCCCATCGGAGCATCACCCTAGACGCACAGTCTCTTGGCCTCAGTGACTCGGTGGAAGCAGCCATCAAGGACATTCGGATGGCTCTTCAGCGAACCAAGCCTCTCAAGTCGCCAACGAATGAGAGCCCAGAACAGACAAACAGCCCTGTCTGGATTCCAAGAAGAGGCGACAAAGAGGAGGGGGGAGAAGATGGTGAGTTGGCTAGCATATTATTTGTATTTGTCAATCAATGAAAGTGAGGTCACATGGATTGTGGACTTGTGTAGTAGGACTATATTTTAATGTTTTCAATCCGCGGATATAAATCTTCGGACCACCTCGGCTGGGAAAAAGACTTACGACCACACTGATCGGCTGAAAGCTTCATCCACAACGAGCACATCCACGTCTAAATCCCACATTTAGCCCCAATCAGTAGCTTCTGCATTTCTATAAAATTACTGTTTTGAGGTTTCACAAGCATGTGTTGATTCAAACTCATGCACGTAGTCGGAACTGTGCAACCTAGCTGTGATGCACAATTGTCACAGTACTTTCAATGTTTTCCGTTTTGTGCCAGAAGAGGCGGACACCGACCTGGAAACCGATCGTCTTCTTGGTCAACAGCGCACAGATGATCACGGCTTCTTTGAAGACAAATTGGTAAGCATGTTTCAAAGTTATGTTTCTATTGTGATTATGTATGTTACGTTTCATGTTTTTCAGTGAATGATTGTCAGCACATGAGATATATGTACTAGATATGCTATATCTATGATCGTACATTAGTGGCTATGCGGGCCTTTTTAAAACTTGGTTTGGGCTCTGAATCTGGCTAGTCTTGTCTTTAGTCTCGAGCTTTCAACAGAAAATCTGTTACTACTTAGTATCACGACAATGCAGGCTCTATAGTTATTTAAGATACACTTTGAACATGATTATCATGAATGTGTTCTGCATGGGTTGTGGTTCTTCAAGTTGTTCTTTCCTCCTTAGGGTTGGCGCAAGCCCAAGTCCCGCACGGTGATGCCGCCAGTTACCACCAAGACCACCACCCCCCTGGCAACCACCAAGCTCCCCCTGGTAGCCAGTAAAATTGCAACCACCTCCTCCTCCCTGACCAGCCCTTCCGGATCCCCCCTAGTGGTGGCCGCTAGCACCAGTGAGGCGGTGGTAGCTGACCAAGAGACTGCAGACAAAGCCGTCTCGCCACAGAAAGATGTGCAAGGGAAAACTAAGAAGGTGCGGGGCTTTTCTTGCTTCCCTTTAACACTGTTGCATTAATGTTGTTGTTTTATGGCAGAGAAACCCATGCATGGCCGAGTTTAGTGAATCCTCGAGACGTCAAACACTGAAAATTATGTTCTCTTTGGGGTTTCAACTTGAATGCACGGTTAAATTTAAAAGTTGCTGTGTAGGCACTAGGCATGAACTTTTCAAGTATTACTATTTTTTGGAACCTACATTATACTAACTTCTTCATTGTAAACTGCATTCCTAAAGACCATCTTACCAAAAAAGGACAGTCAAACCTGAACAGCTACTTCTCACTTGCCCTGATATTGCACGGTTAAGTGCAGCCGCACACAGTTAGAAACAATCGAGTCTGGCCATCATTTTGCAAACGACCGTGGCATGGGCACCAATATCATTTAAACAAAGTTGAAGTGATGTGTGAGTGTGACTTGAGACATTAGGTCATGTCGTGATGTAAATATTTAGGGATGAGATCGTTTAACGAGTAAATATTTAGTGGTTGACCACTCAAAATAGACAATGCATTCTGGTGGCAAGAAAATAAAGTATCAAGGAGGAGTTTATCTGTCAATTGTTCATTGTTGTTTTATTGTTAAATCATCAATGGTTCCATAAGGAGGTTGCTTAGCAGTGCTATCTATGTGTTTGTTTGAGTCCTGAATGGGTTATTGCCAAGGGTCTTGGCCGCATACATGAATGCTGTTCCAAAAATGTTGGTTGGTATCTGTTTTTACATTGGCATGCTCAAAACTTAATGTTTTCAAAGTTTTTAGGAGGCATCCCATATGGCGTACTAATCCAATATTCAAAATTTGGCAACTAAACATCACATTAGTTTATTTCGTTGCCACCAGAATGCACACAGTCTCTTTTTAAATGACGTACTGTACTTTTATTTTATGGTTGTAGTGTACCTATAATAACAGTACAATAATACTTGGGCTGCATATGTTTCATGTAAGGATCACTCGAATTGGAGCCTGCTAATATAATACAGGCAATTGTAGTCTTGTAGTTTTTACGGTAAATCTGCTTGGTAAATTTCATTGAAGACAATGCATGCATACTCACTAAATGAATGTTGCCTCGGGTTTGTTCAGTCCGAGTCACAAAACTTCCATCAGCTATCTCAGAGATACAGTACTTATGGCATACTGAATAGCTGGTAGGGTGGTGGTGGTGGTGGTGGCATACTGATCACAGAGATAGATACTGTAGTAGAATAATTCCAATCAAAAAACATTTTTGTTTCAAAACTATTTGTCTAGAAGGCAAACATATTTTAAATTCCAATATCATACAAATTTAGCTGTAAATGTGTCGCACCCATAAATCGTAGGCTAGGGCTAGTACTTTCTGCACACCGAATCAGTCACCCATTATAGGTACATATACTGTCGACTCTCGATTTACATGTGAAATAACAAAGATTTTGTTGTAAGGCCTATTGTGAATTATAATGTTTAATGTCGGGCACAATCTATTTAATTGACATTTAATTATTTGTATTGTGATAAATGATACATTCACTGTAATTGGGCCTCTCTCTCTCTATGGTGGGTTTGTCCTCGGGAAGTATCATGGTCTGCAGTGTTTGATTATAATTTATAAGTGATCAAGCACAGCATCTGTCTTAAGAATTTTAAAGTGGTTTTGTGCATGTTTTATGTTGGATTAATAAGTAGGCCTACTTGGCTTAAGCACAGCATGTTTTATGTTATATAAATAATCTTCTTTTTCTATGTCCGCATTTTTGGCTTACTGGGCCATCATAATACGTAAAGGCTTAAGCTTGCCATTTCTGTGTTGGATTAATATACTGAGCATGTTTTAATATACCATTTCTATGCACGGACTAATACCGGGCTTATGCACACCATGTTTTATATTGGATTAATAGTGGGTCTGTGTATACAATTTGTATGTGGATTGGGCTTATTATAAACATTAAACAGCATCTTTAATGTTATATTGACTGGGTTTAAGTATACAATTTTTATGTGAATTAATGAATGATGAATTATAATGTATTAGGCTTGTGCACAGCATGTTTCATGTCGGAATAAAAATGGATTTACTCACAGCAATTGTGGCATGTCGTGTTGTGGTCAAGATTAAGCATTGATTGCATTTGGCATATCATATTGAAATGAATTGTTCTGTTGCAGTGCTCGCTGCACACGAATGACCAAATTTTTGTACGGTTGTACACACATGCAGTATTTCTCTTCATACCTTAATGTTTGTTTCTCTTTCAGGAGAAGGATGGCAATAATAAAAAGAAGGGAAGAAATAAAGAAGGTAAGTTAGCTGAATCGTTGGCTTCTAGTTTAAGAAAGAATGTTGTAGGCCTGGTGTCACAGTCTGTTTTTACGAAGGTCTGTCTGTGTCCGGTGCCTGCATGTAGCTTTGATACTACCTACGTATGTAGTGCACCTTTCACACTTGAAACATACAAGATTAAAACTAACACATCTGCAGGCCACTTCACATTTGCTATTATCACTTGAGAGTAACGCATCTGTATTGGGAATTATGTGAAGGTTTCTTGAGTATAGCTCAGGATGTTTGAACTTTAACTATCTCTTTGCTTGTTTGAAATACAATGGAACATCGACTATAGGCCTACGGTGTGTAGTTATTAGTGGCTAAATACAAATGTACTAATACCTGAATTCCCATAGGATATGCGTGGTACCGTACGTAGGTACTTCAAAATTCAAGATAGCTGGGTCATGCAGACTTGACGATTACTGGGCGGTGGCACCTAATGCAACAATGCACATTCATGTTTTAATATGGGTAGAACTAAGCGTGATCTATTTGCTATTGACTCACTCATTTAATAGTCTTGCATTGACATAGTTTCAAGAATGCATTGCACTGTGATGTCACTGGAAAAGGTTGCAAGCTACTTTGTACAACAACACCTTTAAAGTGTATCAACCCAGTGCAAACATTCACGATTCACCTACATTATCACCAGTAAAATAATTGCTTGGTTAGGCCTAGCTAATAAAATCACAAGTTGTATGAAATGATTTAGAACAGCATCTAGCTTAGTTACAACACTGAGTACGGTAATTCCTCGGATCAACATTAATTGCATTAGGCTACCATCTTGAATTGCCGACAGACCCATGTCCCTTGAATCACTTGCCGATATTTAGGCAAGACACGTATTTTATGTTCCGAGTCATTCTATGTGCAGTCACTTAAATTTTTATTTTTAAATAATCAATGATCGAGCATGCATTGTCCGCCATACTGCACCCCCGTTGACACCTTTCATATCTATTCCTTTTGAATTATACAATATAATGGTAGGTCTTTTCTCTTTTGGAGTTATCAATCATAATGAGTAAATTTTATATGATGACACCATCAAGTGTTGAACATACTAGTTAAAACAATTTGACCATACATTTTAATCGATTTGGATTTATAGGTATGAGCACATATAGGCTAGGCCACACGAGGCCGCTAAATATTAGTCCGGGACTAACTTGTTTTTCCATGAAAACCACACTTTTGATTGGTGGTTGACAAGGAGAAAAGTCAGAAAACAAGTTAGTCTCTGACTAAATATTTAGCCGTCCATCATAATACCAGACCTTAGATGATTCTTCTAGGGCGTAGGGATATAGTTAAAATTGAGATCCTAACAATCATTAGGTACCGGTACTAGAGGGAAGGATGTTAATTTTTTCGTCACATAAAATCGTTAATTTCGGACCCTTCAGTATAAAATTCTGTCATGTAGTGTAACCTAAATTTCGATGAATGTAAGTTTATGCTGGGCAACATTCAGGTTAAAGAAAGTTTTATACGTACTGTATTGGAATCCAGTTTGGAACCGAGGCATCGAACATGTAGGTTCAGCATTTGAATATGCTGCAAAAATGCAAACATTTTTGTAATGATCGTTTATTTTTTAAATTAGGATGTTTGCACACAGTTTTAGGTCTAAATCTAGGACTAGCCTAAGCCTAATGCATTGAACATGTAGGTTCATCATTTGAATATGCTGCAAAAATGCAAACATTTTTGTAATGATCAATGATCATTTATTTTTGAAATTAGGATGTTTACATCCTTAACAAACAAGTAAACATGAATACATATAATATATGGATGCCTCAAGGACAAGAGTCAGTATGAAAAGTGGAGATGGGTGATGTGTAGTTATTTTTTTATGTTTTCCAGAAATTAGTATTAATTGACCTAATTCTAAACTATTCGAAAACTAGGATGAAAGAATCTCCGATTTTTTAAAAATGAAGTTAACTTAACAGTAAAAAAAAAAACTAAGTTTAAACAATAGATAATTCCACATTATGTTGACCAGTTACATAGTTCATTAATTATATCCATCAATATAGTACATGTTCTTTATTTTCTATGGGATTTCCTCTGATGGATTCTTGTTATGTTCTTGCACTGTCCACTCCTTCACTCTGCTGTATGCGGTGTGTGATGGTAAGTAACAGTTGCACTGCTTTACCTGATGTATGTGCATGGTACATAGCCAAGGTAGTTTTACTACTCTAGTATAAAGCTAGAAATTTTTCGAGTAATTTCCTGAATCATTCACTAATAAAAAAATATCGTACCTGCCTATGAAATCATTGCTTCTTAGATACTTTGACTGTGATTAGGTCATGTGTCTGCATCTTCACTTGCTTGCTTATTATGTGCATTGTGTTATTTACTAGTTTCCGATTGAAGTAGCTAAGTATGTCACAGTTCTGATTACTCTTGTGTAAAGAAATTCCCTTTCGAATGGGGTTTCTAGGTAAGTTGACAATCTTGTATCTCTTGTTGTAATTTAATCTTAGTTAAGAATGTAAATTAAAAGATAAAAATGGTTAAGTGAACGTTTGGAGCAGGCCTGTGCTTATAGTAATCTATTGACTATGGAGTGAAGGGAAGCTAGGATATAAAAATATGAGCCAAATCATGTAGGCCTAACTACAGTAATCAGTTAATTTATTTACCTATTTATAAGCAAATACCCTGCGGCGTTCTCAGCTTTGCCTCGGACGAAGAATAGATCTATGGATGCTAATAAATAAACACATTAAACGTACACATGACATACATACATACATACATACATACATACATACATACATACATACATACATACATACATACATACATACATACATACATACATGCATATATACATACACACATAGCCTACATACGGTACATACATACATACATGCATACATACATACATACATACATACATACATACATACATACATACATACATACATACATACATACATACATACATATATACATACATACATACATATATACATACACATATAGCCTACATACATACATACATACATACATACATACATACATACATACATACATACATACATACATACATACATACATACATACATACATACATACATAGCCTACATACATACATACATATACATACATACATAGCCTACATACATAGCATACATACATATCATACATACATAGCACACACACATATCATACATACATAGCACACACACATACATACATACATACATACATACATACATACATACATACATACATACATACATACATACATACATACTCTTCCTACTGCATACATACTACTCTTGTGATACTTTGCATCCATGCACTGTGTACAGTAGTATAGCAAGGTAGGCACAACCTTGCATGCTGTTAAAAACTTACATCTTTGATCTTTGCTTGCCCTCAAGGTATTGTGTGCGTGCCAGAGTAGACCTCCATAGTATTCTATCGTGCATGTATTAACTAAAGTAATTTATCAGTTATGTTGTATTTAAAATGACCCAAGAAAAGCCTACATCTTGTGCAACCAGATACATAGTTTATCTATGCTGATATGTTAAGACCCATGAGATTGTTGCATTGGTACAGAAGTGTGTGTGCAATAATAGTCCACGTGGTTGTGACTGACTGACTGACTGACTGACTGACTGACTGACTGACTGACTGACAGACATATTTACTGTTGAGAACCAGTGATCTCTACAATGTTGACTGTTCTGTGAAGAAGCTCTAGGTCTACGCACAATTGTCGATTTCAGGATTGAATTGGAATCTTATTGGTACCGCCAAGGGTAGTTTGATGAGGTGCATTGTCATTTGTCAATAAACTAAAGCTACATTCTTTTACCAAGGCTTGGTAGGTGGGTATAGGGTCTCTAAACGTATTTTGTTATTCAATAGTAGCTTGCCTCGCTCACGCTTGTTACCACCCACAATGTCTATCAGTTGTAGACGTTTTGTTTCAAAACTTGGGTTCCAACTTCCAGGGACTAGTCGTACTTCACGGAACGCAGCCACACCTTTCAAGTTTGCCACATCTTGTTTGTATGAGTACTCATACTAGTGTACTATAGTGATGACTTTTAGTAGCGCATCCTGCGAAATCTTGCCCTACAGCGCATCATTTATCTCATTTTGGTAGCTTACCAGCTGGTTCACAAAATATTTTCCATGATTTGCATATGCATCTTTGAATCAGACATAATTTTGCAAAAGCAAGACAAAATAATTCCATCCATCATTGCTATGTATGAATTTATCAGCTTCAAGTATGAGTTTGTATTTGTAATCATAACAATACAATTATTTGTATAAATGCTTCTTTTGATTGATCTCACTGAGAGGAAGTATTTCTCTATGTATAGGTCTAGAGAAACTCCTGTTAGTGATGATCAATGGAACAAATCAATTACAATAGCAACCAATATTGGTGTGTGAAAGTGAGTAGAATATAGCTTAGGTTACATTGATAGATGCCAATCAGCTGGAATAGTATAATGTAGGGATAGGATTCAACAGCTTACCTTCTATATAAGGTGATGAATATGAGAGTAGAAAGTGCACATTGAAGACAAAACAAAAATGATAAGACATTTCGACATGAGGTCTTGATCACTCAAGAGGAAGATGTCTAGCCATCTAGATCTTCAGACTAAATATTTAGCAGGTCATCACAATACTGGACCATAGTGAAATATCAGTATGCTACTTGACTAACTGTAAGAAACATCGTTTAAAATAACGTACTTGAGCTTAAATCTGTAGGCTAACTTAAAAGTAGAACCAAGCAACAGGAAATGTTTGTTGATCATCTAAAGAATATCCTTGTTTTTTCCGCTAAGTTGTTAGTGAAGGTTGAGATGTTGTGATGTTGTGACGTTATTCTATACTGTTGAAGAGTGCAACATATATTCAAGTTGGCTATAAATACGTTTTTGTTGTTTTTGTGTTATACGTAGCATGTTGTTTCTAGCGTTTGGATAAAGAATGTAGATTGATATTCCTATGAAATTAACTAATTTACTTGCAGTGCTTCAATATAAGGTAAATAATTTCTATTTGTAAATGTAAAATGTTGCTATCTTTAGTGAGTAATCTTGAAATAAGAATCTTTGATATATTTACCATACAGTACAAGATAATGTGATCTTTCAAGCATGACACGCTCCTACGTAGTACCGGTATTATTTTAGTATGCTGTACGGTGTGGTATTCCATGGGATTATTGTAAAGTTTTCACTTCAGCTTGCTAGGAATCATCTCTAGGATTGACCATGAAAACTAGGTGCAAACCCCCAAACACAAGTGTCCCGGCTGGAAACTGCATGAAACTCCTTCTCTTTATCTTCTTCTTCTATTTGAGCACTTGCAATACTATCCATCTGGTAGATGTTTAACGATTGTCAACAATCACATTGATTTTACTCATGAAATTATGTAAACTCTCATCAAGTCTCCAATATTCCTGGTAACATTGTTTTAAGAAGCGAATGATTTTTTTCCGTTGGTTATAGTTACCAATGTCTAGCCGTGCTCGGAAATCGAAATCTAAAAGCTAGGCTTAAGTTGATTGTTGTACTGTTAGCTCTACCACCTCATTGAACCTTGTTACTCCTCAATGTTTCAGTAATGATTCACGAACCCGCAGTGTTGATCGAGGGCGTTCTATTCCGTGCCCACTACCTCGGATCCACACAGCTAGTGTGCGAGGGACAGCCTACCAAGTCCACTCGCATGATGCAGGCAGAGGAGGCTGTATCTCGTATCAAGGTCAGTCACTCACTCCAACAATATTCTTTCTTGTATTGACTGTTCATAACTCTCACATTGGTGTGTATTTGTTACGGAATGTCACTATTGTCCTTCATATCCATTTACCATGAAAGAGGAGTGCAAAATGCAGTCCGTTTTGGGGAAATAATAAATATCTTAAATTACAGAATGATACACAAGATTTTTAGCTCTCATGGTTAGAGAAATTGTAGGGTAAGTGAAAGACTTGGGTTCGATCCCCAGATAGTTGAGTTTTGTATTCCACATAATGTTTATTTCCTGCTTCTAGAAATTGTCTGTGTACATTGATGTGAGGTTACTCAATGAGGAGATTAAGCATTAACTTATGCAAGTGCATATAAGACAAACGAAGCTCATATGTTTTGTTATCCAACATTTATCAAGTTTCCGATAAACTGGAACTAGAATACTTTCAACGTACCTAAAGCTTTTCAAAACATCTGAGAAGAATGTAAAGATTCCCACTGCTTCAAATACTGGAGAACTCTTAAGGCAGGGTTGCCGTTTTTGCGGAGTTTATCCTCTTTTGCGGATTTTTAGGGTGCCTCGCGGACATGAGGATTAATGGCCAAATTGGCGGATTTTCTACAATTATTGTAAAAACCGTGAAATTAACTATAATTTGAAAATCCCGCCATAAAGAACGATTAAATAACGTAAAAAGTAAAGTTGGACAATCTACACTTGAGCCCGCAGCATAGACACAATGTCTGAAAACACGTGTGAAATAACGAGATTTCAACTGTTTTATTGTAAGTTGTCTGACTATACTAGCAAGCGGAGGGTGGAGCTTGTGTGGGAGACAGCCAATGCGGTACGTAAAGCGCTGTGATTGGTCTAGTAGTAAGTAGCGTCCTCTATCGTCAACTTTGCAGAACGTGTGTGTTCGTTTAGTGTACGTGTACGATAGAGCGCGTGCCTGTGCCTCGTTGGTAACAAGCAGAACCAGAACAAAACAGAACAAGCGTGAGCCCGTGACGTGACGACTGACTTTTCTCTATGAGTCTATGCTGTTATTTGCCTGGTTTCTTGTTTATAATTTATATATAAAAATAAATTCATTATTTATTTATATATAAATTAAAATGGGAAGGTAAATTATTAAAGATCATCTGGCCATAGATATAAATGTGGCATAACACATAACCTAAAAAAAATTGTTATTCTTTCACACTTTATAATATGCTAAGTTACAGCAGAATAAATGTGTTTTGGAGGATTTTTGAGGATTTTTTTGGTATCTTCAGAGGATTTAAAAAATTACTGGGTGGCAACCCTGTCTTAAGGTATTAAGGTGGTAAGTAAATGTATGTGTTGGTGGCCTTCTTATAACAAATGAAGTCCATATTTCTGTGTTAACGTATTAACAGAGAGTGACTCATATATTTTCCAACATCAACTGGAACCTGTTTTACAAAGATGTAGCAAGAGTTGCTACTGCCATACCACCAGTGGTACCACAGTAAAACTTCTTTATAATGAACTCTTGGGGGCCAGATTATTATTTTGTTATAAAGAACATTTCTTTATCAAGATGGTACCTTTACATGCATAAGAACTTTTAAGGACCTCAAAAACAGTTTGTTATATGGATAATTTTATTATAAAGACATTTGTATAAAGAAGTTTCACTGTAATAATAGCTATATCCTGCCAATGTTTGTAGCAACTATTTGCGAATGCTGTCAAGTTTGTCTACTCTTTAAGTGAATGAGGCATCATAAAGATCTTAGACTGTGGAACAAAAATGTCACTACATTTTCACTTTTGTAACTTAAGCTTACAATAAAGACAACTTGATTGTTGTTATTGAAACAGAAATAATGCCCAGCAAGATCTTTACTGCCTCTGAAACAACTAGACAAGGGTATAAATGGTGCAACACACGTGGCATGGCACATCATTCAATTGTGTTCGTTGCAACATGTAATATTATTAATTATACATTTTTTAATTGACCAGCCTTAAAAAATGTATAGCCTAACAATGGAATAATAAATTGGTATAATTTCAAAATGTACAACCAAGCAAAAATACAAGTGGAAAAATATTGATCACTGATACTAACTAAAATTGAACTCTCTTTTTGAATTTCTTAATACTGATTGGTTTACCCGCCTACCAAGGGGGATACACGAGCTCTAGAGTTGGTTAACCCCCCCCCGCCCCCCATTACTGTGCTGCTACACTTAGGTTGGAATTCATAGTCGGCCCCTACACCTAGGGGCACCCATTGTTGCTATGGATTTGTTTTGTTTATGGGAAATAACATGGAAACAACTGTTAGCTTGGTAGCAATGGGCGCCCCTAGGTGTAGTGTGATGTCAATAATGTTTAAATTAATTGAACTGTGCACTAGCATACTATTCAGTATTTAAAAAAAAAAAAACAGATGAATAAATATTAAATGGTTATGGTTATCAAGGTAATGGTTAAAAAATATTGATGGCTTTGGAAACAAACCAAACGTCAACAACCACTCTGCTCCTTTTGACAGAAAACTGCTCATCTCTGAGAGTTAGCCTCAAAATTACTTAAATAATGTTTTAAAGTATATTACTTAATTATGTAGGTTTCTTAGATACTTCTAGTGTGAATCATAAAAAGTAAAATTAATCTGCTAGTCGTAAGAGGCGACAAAAGGAGACCCGTTTCGGCTCGGGGTAGAATAGGCCCAAAGTGACTCTGCTAGTCGTAAGAGACGACAAAAGGAGACCCTGTCCCTTTCCCCCCCACTGTCCCACTGAATATTTCTCCTCCCACTGGGCCTGCCCTCCCTTGCTGGACTCCCGTATGACGACCCACGCGACGTACAATGATCTGACTCGGATGTGGCTTTATTCTTCATCATCATCTTTCTCGTCTTCATTATCACCCGCTCATCGTCTCGATTAACCATTGTTGCAAAAATATGAGATATTAAGCCCCATTAATCAATCAATCAATCATCAATAATATTTATGGTGTAGTCACAGGATTCATAGCCTATTCAATCAGCTTGGCTAACGTAAACAAAACTGGAAAAAGCGTGATACCAGTTTGTTTTAGCCAAGCACAAATACAATCCTAAATATATAATAGCCCCTAATATCAATACGCAGTCATCACATTCATTGTGTAGTTGGTAGGACCCCATGGGCTATAGATAGATAGCTTATCCAATCAGCTTATAGATAACCAAATGGGAATACAATGTTTACCAATTTTTGTTAATCAAATACTAGTTATTCCTAATAGTGTTAGTAATCCAGGTGTGAATGTAATTTTATTCTATTAAGTAAGTAAATGCCCACAATTAGGTTTTGCAAGATGATGTTGTGCCATGCACGTGTCGTGTACCCCAATATCTCAGGGCGAGGTCACATCTTGGCGCCCTTGCCAGCACGCCCCTGCTTTCATTCATCTATGCACAAATACTTTCTTCAGGTGGGAATGAACTTGATATGCATCTGATCATCAAAATGTGTTGACCCTAAATCATGATGATAGTAGTATGTAGTAATATTTGCATATAAAGTTAATGTGTTAAGTGCATGACCATATGTGTTCAGTTTTGTCTGAATAATGTGCACCGTAGTTTTTTACACGGCAATACTTGGACAGTCTTGCACTTATGTGTGGGGTCATGCATTGAAAGTGTTTATTTAATAGGATAGGGCCTTGACAGTGTGCAATTCAAAACCATCACTGGCTTGGTACCACTAATTAGTAACTACAATTTCCTAACAGCAATTGTGTATTTTCCAAATGTTAACTTCTGTATTATTCACTCAATTGAATGTGAACTAGTAATAGCACACAGTCAAAGCATAGCTGGTGACCTAGTAAGTACTACATGTACTAGTATACACACTGGCTCAATTTGTTTAGCAAAACTGTTGTTTTCATTCATCAATAGCCATAAAAAAAATAGCAGTTCGATGTGCTTATTGTTTGGACACTTGTGTAATGCTAATACTACATCTGAAATAACAGCCACGCTAGTGAAAGACCTATTATCAAGTGATATGAATTATGGAAGCCGTCTGACATTAGAGAAGCCCTTCATTGCTGACAAATGTCAATTCAATAGGCCTACCAACATGGGTCAAACTCAAATGCTAATATGACAACACTACTTTTACACTGTCATTAAAAAGGCACATGTCACACCGGCTAATGGGTGTCGGTGGATATTTTTCTGTCAAGCATCACTGTTGTTAAGGCTGTATGCCCAACTACCCTGCAGAACCCTCGATTTATGTCGTGTTGTATTTATGTGTGTGTGTGTGTTTATGTGGTTAAAATTGTTTTAAAATTGTTTCAAGTTCTTACAAGTAAAACAAAATGTAACACGTATGTGTTGCTGCAACACACCTTTCCAATTAAATTAAGAACATTTGAAAATCAGAAATATTTATCGGAACAATGCATTCGTAAGAAAGAGCACTAAAATATCTCGGAGATGACATATTTTGTTTTAGGTACTTTGTGACAATTTTAAAGCATTTTCAAACAATTTTAACATAGGTACATAAATGAAAGAGTATTCCTAACGCGTTAGACTCAACTTATATTTACAACTTGATTCTCGGTGGATTATAAATAAAAGATTGCCAAAGCCGTCACTTCTGACGATCCATGCTGAACTGAACTCACATTAGAAAGCAATCGGTTATGGAATCTGAAGGGATGTTGGGTCAGCAAAACTAATCAATACAAACATTATTGTTTTATTTGTACTATTAATATTAGCTATCTATTTGCCAGTTTCTAAACCTGCTGGTATATGATAGCGACCTTTAAATATTAATATTTATAGTTTTCGAGCATTTATGAATTCTATGTATATATATATATTATTTATTATTGTTGTGTGTGTGTCGTATCTTTGAATTCCAATTTTATTCTAATAACCTAATAATAATTAATAGTACTTAGTACATTGGTGTAAAACAGGTTGGTTCAGTGACGGTATTTTGCTACGAAATTACTCCTGACAACAGTGAAGCCTACAAAGATCAGCTTCTGCATATCTTCAATGGGAAGATTTTACAGGTCTGGCATTTTAAGATCAAAAAGCCATATCTACTGTCTCTGGATGTTACGGTTAAGGCCAAAGGCACCGTCATCTTTGGTCATCATACATTGTTTACATCTTACTACAAAGATTAAGATAACATCTTACATCATTATAACCTAGGGCAAAATTGTAGATCTTATGATCAATGCATGTAGGCCTAACAACCAAGGTCAAAAGATGACACTGTAGGTATTATGGTCAAGGCAGGTTTGTGCAAGCAATACCGTTAGGTTAAGGTCGGTTTACACACTTATTTAAGATTTAAGGTTTCATTTTCCCGATTGTTTTACTTAGGATTGTACCATTGGCTGGATTTATAAAACCTCGCCTCCCATTGGCTGGGCTAAGAATTAATTTGAGGTATAAGAGCTAATGTTGCTATGGTTTCCTTAAATCTTAAATCCTAGGAAAGTGTACAAATGCCATAATGCTTTTGGCTTGATTTGGTTTTGTTAAACCTTAAATCTTAAATAAGTACCGGTATGTTATTGTAAACCGACCTTTAGACCTGTGAATCATGTGAGTTGTGATCAATGCCAAGCATGTAGATCTTCCATCAAGGCTAAACGGTACCCATTGAAGTCAGGCCTGTAAATCTTACAATGAAGGCTCAGCATGTTTGTCCAACAATTTGAAGGAGAAAAGCAAAGATAAGTATCGTTTCCGCACGTTGTCTTACTGTGATTGGTTGGTGCCTGTTGGCTGTTGCTCTCTCATGGAACGGTTGGTACAGTTGTTGTTTCATCTGTCGTCTGCCTTTCACCACACTTTCTCTTAGCACTCTCTCACTCTCACTACCTTGCCTGGTCTTGCGCACTGGTCCTCCTTGTTTGTGGCTTCATTCCAGTACTATTATCTACTCAGCACATTTATGTCTCATGTTTTGTAAATATCACATGGTATTAAATTGAATGACTGTGGATGAATAGTATCTTAAATTGCTTTACTAATTGAAAACGTTTAGTTTCATATTCTTGACGACAGATGAATAACTGCCAACCAACAAATTGAAGTGACAACAAACTCTCTTATTTCTTGAAAGCAGAAGGCTCATTGTGATAAATCATCTATTCAACTCTTGTAGCATATAAGGAGAACTGTAGCTGATTTGGCTAGAACATGTCGTTCTAGTTTTTATCTTAAAAATGCCAAAATTCACAAAACAATTCTAAATGGATACTTGAGGATTAACATGTTAGTTCTCTTTTATTTCCTAGTGGTTACTTCATAATGTGAATTATTTGTTTTTCCAACAAACTGTGGATAATTAAAACTGTCATTACGGGTAACTAATTTCCATTGCTCGCCCAAAATTTTGTTAGAACACCAAAACATTAATAGGAGACATTAATGGACTCAGTCAGCCTTCATTGTCACTCCTAATATTGAAAGTCATCAAAATAAGTGGCAATCTTGTTCTGCAAACACCTGTCCGAAACATGTGTCTTTTAATTAAAACACTGTACCCAAACATTAAGAATCTCCACTTCGTGGTGAATTTTAGGTAGATAAAATATAATTTTTCGAATGCAATGAAAACCAATTTACATAGTTTGTTTTGTACATACCGGTACCATTATTGCAGAATTCAGAAATTCATTTGCAGTTTACAGAAAATTCAATTCAGCTTATAACTGTTTAAATTAATTTTAACAACAAAATATGTGAGTTCTACGTGCCACACAAAATGCTATGATTCCGTTATCCGTCAATCAATTGAAAAACTGATGCAACGACTGTTTTCCATTTGTTTAAAATAATAATCTTCTCAGCCTACATAGGCACCCAAGTGTTGAAACCGCGAGTTTTTTCATTTTTATCTTATTTTTTGAGTTGAAAAAATAAAATCATGCATTTGGTAGTCTTGTACCAAAACAAAGTAAACGAACTCCCTTTCCACAAACGAAAACATCGCGATTTCATCGGATACAGACGTTAAGAAGAATAAATGGGCTTAAATATCACATTTTGTAGGTCTATTCAGGTTAAAAGTGACAATTTAATTATTTTATGGATGAGCAAAGTACTGTAATAAATCATTAAAAAGCACTACTTCTTCAGTTTTATTTTTTATTTTTTTTTAGTTCAAATGGCCAAATCAGTACACCATTAAGATTGCAGATTTTCAGCTGAAGGTCTGGCAAAGGGGCAGCGTCCGCAGCTCTCACCAAAAAATCTCGTATTCAACACATAACTTTTTTCTATTTTTAATCTTTAGTGTTTGCTTTTATAAGACTTGAATGAAATATTCTTCCCTTAAAACAAGATTCCGTTTTTTTTTTTTTACCTGGTTTTTGTCGAGCAAATTTTTTAGGCCTACCATGTAGGTTTTTTTTTACCAATGTATACGAATTAACTTCTTTGTTAATAACAACTCTTGAACTCTAGTAAAATTATGAGAATGTCAACATTTTGTGTGTGCAATGTTTTGTGCAACCCTCGCAAACTTGTAATACAATATCTTGGAACCTAGCTCGAGTATTCCACTTTCTATATCTTAATTGTTATCAAATACATTGTTATGAACTATATCAAACAAAAAGTTTACCTGTAAAGTGTATAAATGCATGTAAATGAAACATGCCTTTCGTAGTTAATAATGAAAGGGCCTCCCATAATTAAAACTTGCTAGCTTATACTCACAAGGCCATATACTGATGTGCCGTGTCAAATTGCATGAGCACTAAAGGAAACATTTATTCAAGAAGAACAAATCGTCAAAACAGTAAACTTCAATTTAATTTTACTCATTTTATCAGGCATGCTCGACATTTTTTTAATCATATCTAAAAAGAAACGTGCCTGGTCAACATTACGTCCTAACAGTTTACATAGCAGTAAGAAATTTTCAGTTCTTATTCACAATAGACACACACGACACAATTATTATTCCCACAGTTGTGCCAGACTGCACCTAGGGCATACGCCCTCAGTTGAGCTCGTCGTCAAGTACTGTTTTGCTTTTTACATTCATCATTATTATTTTACACATCCTTGTAGGTTTTTGTTAATTTGTATTTGAAATCATATGTTGCAATGAACTAGCCACGAGGCACGGTGTTTAGCTTGAAAGTAAAAGTTGACAATTCCCTCCATACTTCCGGCATTACTATTGAGAGTTTGTTGCTGCTACGATGGTTTTAATGGCAGGAGTCAGCGACAGGCTTCAGCCAATCAGAGCATCACCTGGCGGGGTGTCAAGGACCAAAGGGGGGTTTGGGTCCCCTGGATGACGGGTTCATTACCCTGGCAGGGGCCCCCGCCCCCGCGGTCTTCCGGCTGACCTTCCTAGGCTCGGTGGAGGTGGACGAAGAGGGTGGGCGCAGGAGACGAAAGAGGCTCAAGAAACACATGGTGGAGGAAGCCGTGGCAAAGATCAAGGTCATTACCTTACTACACTTGTTACTAGGGATGCACATCGATAGATTTATTATTATTGGAAAATAATGTCTACGGCCGATTAAAAGGTTATGCCTATTCAATCACCGAAATACAAAAGACGTTTCCATCAAAGTACCGAGTGAAGTGCCGTACAAACTCTGTATCGATCAGTTTTATGTGTTTAATGTTAATGAATATTTTGATTATTAATCATGATATTATACACCCCTATTGCTTATTGAAAAATTATTAATCATTGATTATCATATGCATCCCTAGTTCATACCCTCTAGAGAATGACACAGGTATAGGTTAGTGCCATTATGCCTCTTGATTACTTGGTAGAAGAATAGTTAAGTTGTTGACACCTGCTAAATATACCATTTGGGGAGCTTTGTATGTATCGGTACTCTTGTATAATTAAATTCAGTGTTGGGAGGAGTGCATTCCCAGGAGCACGTTTGTTCTAGGGAACTTTGATGGGTAAGCTTTCTTTTTCGAACAAAGAACAACAAATATGTTACAAATATGTAACTAGTGGCCTTTTTCAATGGTTGTACTGGACTGCACTGAGTGCGCCTCTTACAAATTATAACAACAGTACAATAGATGCAACAGTATGCACTCAGTGCAGCCCATTGGAGAACGCCATATGTTTCTATTTTGTGGTAACTTTGAACGTATTTAACATATTATTAAAAATTCTCAACGATGTCGTAAAATTATACTCGGTGAACGTTTTTTAGTTAATTTGTCTAGCATTGAAGGTTTTATGTATCTGATTATATACATTCTTGGCTATATATAAATCTATTATATAAAATGGTTTGTTACTTATGGTTCTGATTGTGGATCAGCAAATTTTAAATGAGGAGTCGAGATGCTACAAGTGCAAAGTACGTTGGATATCTGGTCCTCTGAAACTCAAGAGTGTCTCACAATTTCTTGTGTGGTTTTGTTGTGGTCACTATATCATGAAACACTTCCTAGCAAAACATGAAGAAATAACAGTCCTGGGGCATCTAGTCATATGAAAAGAAAAAACAACATAACTCTCCCCTTTTACATTAAAATACTGATAGGAAAACATTTGTTTCAATGTTGAAGCCAGTGTGCGGTGCAGTGAGGTAATGAAAAAAGGTAGGTAAAAAGGTAGGTGAGGTAATGAAAAAAATGAGGTAAAAAAAAACAACAGTTCTATCTCTTCACATCCTATCCAACTGACGTTGTGATATGATAAAATTTATAAACTTTCCCCAGCTTGGCATACACAGCAGCACTATCTTCAGCTGTTGCCAACTGATCTCGTAGTCAATATGAACAATTTCATGTATTTAGCTCTAAACGATAATTTTACATCATGTGGTACTTTAAAGCTGTTTCTCTGTGTTTATTGTTTACACTTCTTTGTTTCAACAGCTTATAGCTTGTACTGGTACTTTCAGCATTAGGATATTAATTAAATTGTAATAAAATGCTTGTCCAGTAGAGATGACTGACAGTGGAAATGAACCTGTATATTGTGGCTGGCATAGCATTACCTTCTGGTAGAATATACATTTGTTTTATGGCGTGATTTACAGCAGATATAATTCTACTGCTATTCACATTTGTAATATATTGTGTTTCCTTATCCTCATTTACTTAAGAAATCCATGTTTGTTTTTTTTTTGTCTCACACTAATATTTTTTTTTTCCATATGCTTACATTGGTTCCTGTAGGCATTGGTAAGTTATATTTGCTCATATCATGCTAGCCCATGCATTTCCATTGCAAGATTAAATACGGTACCGGTATACATGTATTAGACATCACATACCCTATGTATATGGGTTTGCCACAAGCTAGAATGTAATAGATGCGAGGGCTTTTTGGACTATTGCCTGTGCATTTCTGTGGGAGACATAACATCTCAATAGATGAACCCTGCAGAGTGTAGTACCACATAGTATGTGGTCATTGTTGTGTAAAGCAGAATGTACATGTCCAGTTTCTTACTTGCTAGATATTGCATCAGAAACTAACTAACTTGGATTTTAACCTATCGTAGAAGGCTGCAGCGAGTTAATATGTAAATAAATATTTCAACGTTCATCCCCCCCGCAATGCGTTTTCCTGAAAGTGGTTGTTTCCCCATTAATCCCCTTCACTTGTCTAGGATCTACAAATGTGTTGTTGAGTGTAGCCACTGTTTGAACAGAAAATTAATGTGGAATTACAAATAAGTAGAAAGCCTAGAAGTCTGAAACTGACATAAAGTGATGGCATTCCAAAACAAAAATTTTCCTCTTCAAATTTTAAATAAAAAAAATAAAAATATTCCACACAGTGGTATAGAAACAAAACAACTTTGTTATGTCTCCATAATTTGCCATTGCTTGTCCAAGAATTGAATGCCACTAATAAAGAGTGTAGGTAGAATCCACTATCAAGCTGAGCGTTAAATCCAGGATTTCCGCATGCCGAAATGGGATAGATGAGTGCTCTTTGAATGACTTTCTTCCATGGCCGGGCTAATATCTGTGGATTAGGGATAACCCTGCAGAATGTAAACGGGTCTGCCCCATACTAGAATCTGATCGATTAGGACCTTTTCAATTTATTCTCCATCTCCAATGCAAACATGTTCAGCACTAGCATCTTCTCCAACAAATATAAAATATTTACGGGGCACCGCCGACATACATTGACATAGTGAGCGTTCGCATTCAGCAGTTGAAACTATTTTTTTGGGGAGTCATTTTCCAAATTTTAGCCATTCTGGTTGAGGTTATAATAAATAATAAGCAGCAGCAGGATGGTAATAGGCCTCGTTTTAGTACGGTAGGATACTGTCCTGCCCCATACAAAACATACTTAATTGTAGGGCTGCCCAACGATAAAAAAAATCGTATCGATATCGCGGGAAGAAATATCGATATCGCGTCGCGATATCGAAGTTTTCAAGTGACGTATCGATATCGGCGATATCGCCACATCGAAACTTTTCTCGTCTGTTTTTAGGATTTACAGGCCAGCTAGAGGTCATTCTTTAAACAATATTACGTAAAGAAATATTTTAGCTTTGAAATGTGTGTCAATTTGTTTGTTGTACTATTCAAATTGTAAAATATCCACACAAAACAGCGATGGTGTGGTTGGCGTGACGTGATACGTAATCGGTTTTTTGTATTAATTAGCTTATTAGGCACAAGTTCGATATCGTGGTATGTACGATATATTAATTCTATATCGATATCGAATTATTTATCTATTATCGATATTATATCGAATTATCGATATCGTTGGGCAGCCCTACTTAATTGTACCTTGTTACCATAACCCATCCTGTATTTTGTGTACTATCCTTAGTATGACGGTGCATTTTGAAACATGGCGTTTGTTGGTGACAAAATTTGATAAGGTTACACTGGCACTCGATTCAAAGATTAAGCACTCTGGTTGACTTCCAGCTTGACGTTACTCGCGAGCATTGGCCAACCAGGGGCCGAGTTTCACATGTGCTCACATGAGTCACGACCCTAGTTGGAGAATGACCTCTCTCACAAAGCCCAGCTGTAAAATAATGAGAGATAACGAGTTCTATATTAAAAATTAAAATAGTCTTAATTTGTTCACTAGTTTCATGTTTTTCAACAAAGATAGTTGGTCAAGTTTTGGATGAGCTTGTGGTAGTGCAACATTTAGCTGTCCATTCTGGCATCTTTCCCAGAGACTTTAGTGGTGCGTCCACTTACACTGCGCAAAGCACGATCATTGCTGTTTAAAATTGCATTCTACTGCTTTAAAATTGTTGCTAGGTAGAACAAGGTTTATCATTTCAAAAATAGTTAATGCTCTTTTTTTGTGAATGAATGAATGAATGAATGAATCTATGTATGTATGTGTGTATGTATGTATGTATGTATGTATGCATGTATGTAGACCTATGTACGTACTACGTAGTATGTATGATTCAATAATAATTTTAATTTCAACAATTTTTAAACAATAAAATCAATTTGAATTTTGAACTACGTAGCTGAAATAATGTTTTGTACGATCATTTGCCACACAGAATGGGTCACAGTAACCCATGCAATGTGCTTTATGTCATGTAGGCTCCCGAAGGAGAAACGCAGCCAAGCACCGAAGTGGACCTATTCATCTCGACGGAGAAGATCATGGTTCTCAACACAGACCTCAAGGTGCGTTGTCAGAACTGCTTTGTGTGTGTGTGTATGTGTGTGCCATTAGGCTTTATTTAGTGTTTGCTAACATTTGGATGGAAAACCCACCTTTCAAGACTATATTATTGAAGCAGGTTTTTCTTTAAAAAAAAAAAAAAAAAAAAAAAAAAAAACATGAAATACGTTTACTATTATTATTGACTTTATTGTCATCATCACTTTTACTTTAACAGAGAAGTTGATTTCAAGACAAAAATATTCTTAAAAAATGCCTTGCCCATTTGTATAGTCAAGCTGAATGTAATTTATAAGTTAATTGAATATACTCTGAAGTACAAGACAGGGCACATCTTTTTAGATGTGCTGCCCTCAAGGTTTTTATTCACTCCCTGCCCAATGATATGAGCAGGCCAGAAAAAGAAGCTGTTTTATATTGGATAGTAAGACAAAAGAATGGCTGAAAAAGCCATCTTGGCACAAGAAGGAAAAAAAAAAGTTTTGAATATGGGTTTCGTTTAATAATAGATTTTACTTGAATATTTTATCCAAACTGATAAACTGGGTGTTTCTCCTTCGTAGGAAATAATGATGGATCATGCCCTACGCACAATTTCGTACATAGCTGATATTGGAGACCTTGTGGTTCTAATGGCGCGGCGAAGGTTTGTTCCTCACGACGCAGATGAACCACCAAAGATTAACCGAACTCCGAAGATGATCTGTCACGTCTTTGAAAGTGAAGAGGTAATGCTTAGAATTAATACCTTCTTAACTCATTGGAATATTAAAACGAGTATGACTCGTGGCACTTTGAAAATCCGCAGGAATACAATCACGAGTCCTACTCGTGACACTTTTAGTTCATGTTTTTCACACTAGACAGCACTACTAGGCAGGTCTGTTATTACCGACTTAAATCTTCCATATGTCGATAGCTTAGTTCGAAATCTTTTCACTAGATTGGGACACGGGTATCGTTTTAACAATTAAATGACTATGTTCGCGCGTCTGGCAGATGAAGGAAGCTTTCCGCTATGGCGTCCGTAAAGCGAAAGTTGTTTACGAAAGCGTGTGATATTGAAAACGAACTGTTTAATCTTAGTAGTGACGACGAGGATATTTTCTCTGATGAAGAACTATGTTAGTGATTCTGCATCTTATGATAATGCAAGCGATTCGATCATGGAATCAGAAGACGAGGATTTTACAAACGTAAATACCAGGATGATGACGCCTGTGCCTACCGCCTACTTATATTTCCAAAAGTAGAGGTCTATTTCTCATACGACTGTACGTAAAAAAAATAGTATGGGCCTTGCCAGTATTTTTTTTTAACAAAACTATGGCTTCTTAACATGAAATAAAATTGTATACAATATTTTATCACTTTTGGTAATTATTTCAGGGGTGCCCAAATTACTATAAATATTCATAAAACTTTGACTTTGAACAGACTATACAACTATAAAATGTGCAAGTTGAAACTTCCAGAATGCAGAATTTGCTTTGCTTAGGTGTTTACATTGTATGCTGAAAGTTTTGTAGAGATTGCTTCATTAATGACTTCAATAAAAAATAAAACATTATTATTGGTGCTGAAAAACAAAACATGGAAATTAAATAGTATTTCAGGGGTGGTATTTTTGCAGAATAATGGTATTCCAATGGGTTAATGTTAACCAATTCAGACAGCTTTAATTGTTTCTTCTGATAATAGAATTAAATAGAATAATAGTAGGAATAATAGGCCTATAAAGTAATAGAAATTTTCCTCCCGCATCTATTTTATGCACTATACAAATTTATTGGATATTATAAATTTGAATTTGTCTATAGGTAAGGTTGTTATGAATTTTTTTTAAATTTTATTGTATTACTGCGACTTTGGATTTCGCTCTCTTCTGTTCTTAAATACCTACTTCAGTTATGAATTTTCACTAACAACCATTTCAGCCAAGTGATATGTACACAACTTTTATTTTTGTTTTAACATAAAAAATTACTTAAATATTTTATGTATGTAGAGATGAAGTTATCGATAATCTAGAAACAAGTTATCACCCCAAAATTACATACCGATATGGTATCATTAAGTTTGTATCTTGATATTGATGTGTATACAATATGTATAGGCCTATTATCAGAATAAAACTTAATATGTGGTGTTTCATTTTATATGATTGAATTTGTGTTTAGTTTAGGCCATTTTTCCTTGAAACCAGTTTCTGTTCGTCTATCTCAGGCCCAGTTCATAGCGCAGTCAATTGGCCAAGCATTTCAAGTAGCTTACATGGAGTTTCTCAAGGCAAATGGAATTGAAGACCACAGTTTTGTGAAGGAAATGGATTACCAGGAGGTTCTTAACTCGCAAGAGATCTTTGGAGATGAGCTGCAAATGTTTGCAAAGAAGGAAATGCAGAAGGAGGTAAGTCCATAGTTTTCCATTGTCATTCATAAGGAGTTCTTGAAATTAGAATTGTTTGAAAATGTTATTATTGTTTTGTTCTGTAAAGCCATTAATATTGATGGGCATTTTGCACCTTGTCATACAATCCATGTCCATCATTTTAGGTGGTTGTACCCAAAGCAAAGGGAGAAATTCTGGGGGTGGTGATTGTAGAGTCTGGTTGGGGCTCAATGTTACCAACTGTAGTCATTGCCAACCTAGCGCCAGTGGGTGCCGCAGCCAGGTGTGGCCAACTGAACATTGGGGATCAAATCATCGCGATCAACGGAGTGAGCCTGGTTGGTCTGCCGCTCTCAACATGTCAAAACTATATAAAGGTTGGTTAAAGATAAATTCATCATTTTATATTTATAACTTGCACAATGTTTATTTATTTATTTATTTATTTATTTATTTATTTATATAACCTTCCTTAAAACACTCATGTGCACGTCACAGGAACATGCGAGTATGCGAAGTTGTCATTTAGGATTAAAATAATACATATATACACACACACACTTACAAACACATATACACACAGTATAGTACAAAAGTAGTATAAGTACAAGAGTCAAACTTCCACGAGTCATTACCACATTACATATAACAAGCCATACACTATACTAATAACTAATAACTATATTTCAATTACGTACTACAGTACATTAGAAGTAGTTGAAATGTCATGACAGAAATTCAGTGACAGAATAGAAACAGTGATCCATTAAGAAACCTTTTACTTGATTCTTAAATAAAGTAATTACTAGATTAAAATATAATGTTATTAGAGCTCATACGTGAAAACCCTGTTATTTTGTATAATTTTATTCTAACATCATTTAGTTGGTTGGGCAAAGGGATGTTTCTACCAGTAGTCTAGGCATCACGGAATCAGCACCAGCCTGCCAAGCTCCCAAAGTTAGAGAATTCCAGAACACTACACAAGTGTAGCCGGTCATACTGAAGGTTATCTCGATACTTTGTTTTAGAACACTAAGAATCAAACGGTGGTGAAACTGACGGTGGTTCCGTGCGCACCGGTTGTGGAGGTGAAGATAAAGCGACCAGACACCAAGTATCAGCTGGGGTTTAGCGTGCAAAATGGAGTGGTGAGTAGGCTACTACATATTTAGATGTGATTAGTAACACTTGTCATAGGATTTGTTTACTCTGTATCTGCACAATCAATACTCTTTTTTGATATTCGACGTTTCCAATAAAATTCTGAAATTCAATAATATAAATATTAAATAAACATATGATCAAATTCCTTTTTTTTAAAGTTCAATGTGCCTTAAATCATATTTCCCGCACTGGTATTGCAAGCCCCTGCCCTCTGCCTGTCAACACGTGTCTTGTCGGCATGTAGTACAAATGAAAACACGTACAATGTACTGCTCGCTAATGTGTAAGTTAAAGCGTGCTTAGTTAAAGATTGTGGTTTTGTTTTAGATCTGCAGCCTGCTGCGAGGAGGTATTGCCGAAAGAGGAGGCGTCCGAGTGGGACATCGGATCATCGAAATCAACAATCAGAGCGTTGTGGCTGTCCCGCATGAGAAGATTGTGAATCTCCTGGCAACGTCTGTAGGAGAGGTATGTACAGCCACTGACGTTTATAAATTGAGGGTAGGACATAAACCTCATTTACCCATACATTTATTTATTTAATGTCTATCCTATTCAATTCACTTACTAGGCATGTTCACTTTCAGTATGTTTTTTGTGTATAGTTTGTATCTAGAGATGTAATTTAGCAACAATGGCATGAAAGGATTAAAGCTCAAGAGAAGCTCAAGCGATAAACGACCACAACCCAAAATTGACAAATTTATGTAGCTTTACTACAATATACAGTACAGTATTTTTTTATTAAGAAAATGTAGCCTTCCGGAACTGGTTTTTTGAGATAACTCGCTAACTCGCTTCAAAGTTCTTGATTTTTGTGATTTTTAACATTGGAGCTACATGAACTCACACACTTCGCACGCTGAACTTATCTTAAAATACATTTCCCACAATAGTGTTCACAAAAAACTAGTATTGCATTTGAAACTAAAAATAAATATAAAACATATCCCATAGTTAAAAAACAAAGGCAAAATAGTGATTTTTATCATTAAATAAAAAAATATTGCTGAACTCATTTTTTAGAACTTATGCTAAAACAAAATTGTATAGCTTACTCATACTTTTATATATGCCAAAACATATTGTTGGGAATAAAATAATTTTAAAGGTCAATAATAACAAACACTTGAAGTTTTAAGAATTAAACGATCGATGTTTTTAGAGCGGGTAAAGGATATCCCTTTCAAGAGCTACCTTAAACTGGCACTAGTGACCTTGATGCGGTATTCTTTGTACATATACATACACCTACAACCCTTTTTTCTTATATTATTTCAACATATTTGCATGGTGTTACCATAATATAATCTTAACTTTTGTTTCAGATTCTCATGAAGACGATGCCCACCTCAATGTTTCGCTTACTTACGGGTCAAGAGACGCCAGTATATATTTAAAAATATTCTCGTGTGATTTGAAAACGTTTCAATTCCCATGCCAAAGACAGTGTCACGGAGACAAAAACACTAGGGAGTGCCTGGCAAAGAGCCTATCCTTCAAGTGCTATCTAGTCATTCTGTTCCCTTAAAAAGTACAAGTGATTGTGATCGCAGTAAATAGTATTTCCACTTTTCATTCCCTTTCTCTAGTACCTATAATCACCGGTACGACTCGGCATCTAGTTATTTTTACTATACATATTATATAGTAATGCAAATGGCTGAAGTTCATCTGCATGCATCGTGCATAAAGGACGGTTAGTTTTAATATCGACATATTATACCAAAATGTAAGCTTCATCAATGTGCTAGTGATAGTTAGTCTTCGTTTCCTTCCTGCCTCGTCGTAGTTATACTCAAACTAGAAAACTTTACTTTTGAATGACCTCTTTTCAAAGAGAGCTTTAGTTTAAAATGTGCATATCTGTAAGACTGGTGACAAAGAGTGCAATAGTCCTCAAGCTAGGTTTAGGCCTACCTTCCAAGCCTTGGACCCCACGTTAATTTTTACTCATGTATAATAGTGGTCATTGAAAGTGTCCACTACACCAATAAAATAAACAATTGCTCGTACTCTCAACTACAAAAATGTGGCAAACACAATGCTAACCAGTTCCATCTATAATAATTGCCTAATTCCATGTTCGAAGATTTCCGAGTTCCATTAACAGCTTCATTGACAATTTTCTTGTCCAGATCTTTACCACTAACCACAAGCGTATTCCTATCACCACCGTCACTTAAACCTGATTATTAGCACACATTCCAGCAAGCACCATAGGGGACTGTGTGATCATATTCTACAAGAAGAGCAAGATTTGATTTGGGCAATCTCATTGTGTCTTAAAAGTTGAAGGTAATCTCTTCCAACTACACACACAAAAGTATCTAACTATACAAGTTATGTTAAGGTAATAACTAATAAATCATCTTGTATTTGTGAGAGCCAGTGGTGGATTTATCAGTAGACCAGCCCATTGACTGACAAAGCTTTACGTTAGATATGTATATATACTACAAGTAAATAAATTGCTGTTTTTAATGTCTATTGCTTCAGTTTCCTACCAAACTTCCTGGCAACTGCATATCAGAGAGGCATATAATAAACAGAACAGGAACCTCTTTGGTAATACATAGTAGGTACATCTATGTATTCTTATTCTATATAACGTCACGTCCCCACATGATGACTGCGGTGACCGCTGCTCACGACTGCTCAATGGAGAAAGAGTCGAGGGCTGCTGTTGTCACTTAATTGTAGGACAGGATTGAGGCTCGGCTTGGGCGCCACGTTATTCTATGAAAACGCGTTTTCTAGGTAGGGAAGAATAAACAAGATCCCGGAAGATGATGACCCAGAGACGTTAATTGATCAGAGTATGTTTATTATGAGCTGTACAGATCTACAAATCGCCCAAATACATGGCATGTGAGCAAGGTTATGGGGATGGTTGTTATTACACTTTAATGGTGTAATACAGTATTATCGCCCAAATATCACAAGGCACAGTTACCACAAAACTTGAAGTATCTACCAGCTAGGGGAAAAGGGATAGCCAAAATAAAATATAAATAAATTATAATAGCCATAATATGGCAACTTATACACATGAGAGCGCAATGTAACGTTTGATAGTATAAAAAAGGCCTACAAACTTGCAGTGTGTGGCTCATTGGTCTAGTGGGTATAATCCTGCTTCCATGTAGAAGGTCCAGGGTTCGATTCCTGAATCAGGGTTTTTTGAACTTGACTTTAATCTTAAGTGATTTTTTTTAAACAGTGAATTTTTTGGGAGGAGGTTGGAGAAGGAGGTTGGTTAGCAGCGCTATCTATTCTGCTAGTTGAGTCTTAACTATGCCTAGTGTCATAGAAGAACATAGCTACACTGTTCAGACAGTAGAAATGCAAAACAAAATAGTGAAAATACTAGGAGATGGGGATTTCTCGTTAAATTAAATGGGCCTTTAGGCCTACAAGTAAATTTACCTGCAAGATGGTAAAATTGGTATATTTTTGGTTTCGGGGGATAATAATCATAAAAGCTTAGACGTAGGCCTAGGCTACATAGGTTTTGGGATCAAGGTGTATTTAAATTAGATGAGTATAAATTTCAACTTTCATTTATTGACTGTTTAATACAAGGTAATAATAATTTATTGCTTATTTAATGGTGAAATAATCAAACAAATTAATGATTTAGCCCATTAGACAAATGAAATAGAAATACTGAATTCTGTCGAATAACATATACATACGGAGGCCCAGAGTTTTTAATCTAGAAGCATGCTGACAAATTCTTAGTCAACTTATTTGTTTGTTCAAAGTTTTGTAACTTGTTAACATCACATTGACAGGTTCTCTGAATAGCAAGAAGGGTGGATGCACAGATTCAAAAACGAGCAACCTATTATTTTGTACTGTGCAATGTGCTTACATTTGTGTACCTGTCGTGATTCAAATATGTGAGGAAGTATCTGTTCAAATCATATCATTTGGAGACACAATTTTGTTACACAGCAAATACACCTTACATTTGTTCACTGTCCTGCTTGAGCCTGCCTGCTAGATATAGCAGAGATAGGAGAGCATTGCAAACCAGATGTCGGAGAGAGCAGAAATAGCAGCTGATCTCTCAAAAACAGGCGAACACCTGAAATCGGTATCGACTAGGCCTACTGTTCCGCACTGCAAATTAAACAGCATCACCGCAGAATGCCAACATACCGGTAATATGATACATTATTCGGCCATACTAATGAGACAGATGGAAGTGACAATCACAAAATAACATCGATACATTTATCATTAACTTACAATACAAACATGTAATTTTCATCTACGATAATAAGTTCTTGATTTTAACTACTGGTATCGCATCAATTCACTTACCGGCTATTTTTAGGCTGCAGGCAGCAGAGCACTGCTCTCTGCTTTTTTTCTGCTGCATGTTTTATGGCAAACATACAATTCACTGCTCTCTCTGCTTTATAGCAGACTAGCAGGACAGGCAAACGAACCTAAGGTTAACAGTTATGACCTAGAAACACTATAAATCATGGGGGGGGGGGGGAGGGATTACCGATATTCAGCCATGCTTCCCAGTAGGCCTACTCTTTCTTATTTAGGTTATAATTTTACTGCGTTCTTGTGTTACACATTCTAAAGATGTTTATGTGAACCTGATCCAAGTTTACTCGGATCACAAAATGTCTTACGTACACGGTATTGAGTTAATGGGATCCATGTTCGTGAACGTGATCTGGTTCCGACGGGGCAGATGATCAGCTCTCGGAACAGGGTTAGTTGGACCCAGATAATATTTTGGTGGCAATATGAATCAACGGCAGCAAGTTTCAGACAATATTAGAGTAATGTGAAAACAGATATCCTGAGGGAATTAAATAATAGTACAAATACTACAAACAACACAAAAAATACAACATTTTACAATGAGTAATAAATTATGGCTAGTTAGTAATTAGTAAAGTCTAGGGTAAGAGGCATTAGTGTGATTGAGGAAATAGTTTGATACCGCACCGCAAGTCATGGAAAAATGCATCCGTTCATGAACCGTTACGGATTCAGTTAATTCATCCTGCAATTGCGATGGATCCAGTTATCTCAATCGAGTAGCTTAGTTCAGGTTTGCAAAAGCACATTTAGGAGCCAATAAAATAAAATTGGGTTAAAATTACAAAATATTACTACAGTATTTTACCACCATGGTTGATAAATTTGTAAGTGAATTTACTGATTCACATCACTACAAAATATAATAAATATGGAAAAATAAAGACTAAATACTTTAAGCATAAAAATGATAATAACTAAAATTAATAAAACCTTTTCATAGGCCCACATTTTTGGCCATCATGCATTTTCTGTTTTTTTTTTTAGTACAGACAGTTAATGACTTGGACATTTCATCAGTCCAACCTACCTCCTAAACCTACAATCCTAGAAAAGCATCCCTGGGAAGGGGAGGAAAGACCACCCTGCCACGATTATGAAAATCACACCGAAAGTAAATTGCAAGAGTGTTGGTGCACATCTGTAGTGGAACATACGGCGATCTAGACTTCCCTCTTCATGCCCGATACGGCGTACCGAGCCTGCGGTGTGGGCTGGTGGCTGCCAGGGGGTACGGGCAGGTGTTGCCCACTTGCCTGGCTGTACAGCATACGACCACTCGGAGCCTGGGTCACGTACACACTCTGTAAACAATGGAATACAACTCTGTGAATAAGGTCACACCAACTGTATGCTATGCATAGCCAAACTAATGAAGCCGACATTTAGAAATTTCAAAGATTTAATGTCGGCATCAATAGAAGCAAAGTTTATCCATAAACAATCTCCATTCGTTCATCCATTAGCCTAGTTTACATGACGTACATATGCAGAGCTGTAACCTGGTTAATTGACTTAATTGCTACGATAGCATGAAGTCTCCATCGTCATCTCCACAACTCATGTATCATCATGCATAATAGATTTAGGCGAGACAAACCCAATAGTACAGTGAAAGCTACATCTAAGGCAATTACCATCTTTAGACATAAGTTGCCTTGATTGATACCATCTGTGAGGGAATGGTAATTATTAGGGTTGCCGTTCGATATGAATTTCACCATCGATAATCGGACCAGTAAAATCGATTATCGATCGCGATAATCGACTTAAAAAAATATCGATCGATAATCGAATCAAAATTACGTTATTTTTCGCATAAGAGGCGGACCATTTGCGAGTATATTGTTTTCCGGGGTATTGTGCTGTTTGCCACAAGATGCTACTCTGCCGAGATCGAAGATGAAACTGGAGACTGCAGCTGGCTGTAGTGGTGGGGTGGGCCGTGGAAATTTCCTTGTCATTGGCTTGACCTTGAGCCGGTAGGAGGGGCTAAGGAGGTTGGAATGCAGGAGGGGCGGTCGGCTTGCGCTGGGAAATGCTCAGTTGTCATTCAGGATTCATTCAGGATTCATGACAGCTGGTTACACACCACTGATACGCGAGATAACAATTTAGCAGCGGCGTACAATACAAGCAAGAACAAATAAATAATGGATCAGAAAAAGATAATAGTCTGAAATTGGGATTACTTTAAAATAAATATTTGATAACATTTTTCTGATTTCGTGATTAATTTTCATTGACGCCAACATTGACACGAAAACCGAAGTTTTTCCACACCTCACTTCTTAGTTGCAACCGAGTAAATAGATCTGTTTTAGCCGTGATCAAAACATCGCGCGAACAAGAGAAAAAAAAACGGATCAAGAAACAAGTGCTCACTGCAGGCGACCTTACCGCTCGCGACTAGGCCGGCCCGGTCACCCTTCTACTGCTCGACGGGGGGGGGGGGGGGGGGGGGGGGGGAAGGGCAGGCCTGGGTAGGGAGTGGGGGATGAGGGGTGGGGGTTGAAGCTACCACGCTGCTAGGCGCCACGCACGTAGGAAGCGTAACGAGCGGTAAATTCAAAATCTCGGCCGGGGTTAGCCATTCGATTATCGATCGATTATCGATATAGTGATAATCGATTCGGGAAGACTGAATCGATTATCGATCGTTTCGGCGAATAATCGTATCGATCGATATATCGATTATCAAATGGCAACCCTAGTAATTATGCTGTCATCTTCATGCAGTTAAGAATGCCAGCTATTATCCATTATTTGGAAGTTAGTAGACTTCCAACGAGATTGACAACGGAGGCCTATTCCCATCCAACAGCCGTTAATGCAACACGGCACACCAGTCCAACATTGGCAGTTAGTCACCACAGCCCACGGCCAAGACTATGAAATGTTATTCAATGCAGTAAACTAGGAAAACGCTAACCATTGCCAGATGAGCAATTTTTTTTTCATAAAATCAAAAAAATCCTTGGCATATCATATTACTTTTAACAAAAAAAAAGATACCTTGATAAAAAACATAATTATTTTACAAGATGGCGGTTTAAATTACAACCTTAGAACTTGTGTACATTATTTCTCGATATATGCTGCTAATAATTGCACGAAATATTGTTTAAATCCGTTAAGAAGTTTTCTTTAAATAAATTAAAACCTTCAAATTGATTTTTCAATGGATTTCCACATAATTTCATTCAACCGTGCTCTTCTCAATAGGCTCTAATTCATAAATTATTAACTGTAACTTTTATTAAACACGACGAACAAAATTTAGCACACACACACACACAGACAAAGCGCCGATCGAGTTGTATGGAGAGATTCACTCCGCTGCGACGCTCATCTAATGACCGAAGATTACATTTGTGTTGTAACAAGAATATGTTATGTATGCTTACTGCTGTCATGCCAATACAGAATATTGTGACATCAGGGTCTATAACACTGAAAGGAACTCACCTGTGGAGTGCTGGCACCAGGCTGATAGTTCCCTGTGGTCATGGGAGGGTGACTTGCTGATGGTATCATCTGGGCTCTGATTGGGTACCCTGAGGTAATGCCACCTGTCTTGGCCCCCTAATAACAAAATTTACAGTACAGAAAACAGTATTTTAAAAGAGTGAATTGACTTAGGCTGCAAAATACCACTATGGCAGTGCTGTGCAATGAAATGTCAAGAGTTGCTCTACGTTGTAAAACGCTACTAAAGGGAACGTTGTTTGGTGAGTACGTACTATTTATAAATTACTTAAACTTACTAATTAGTTTTACACAGCTAACATTGAATTCACTTTTTTCATACTTGATTTTTTATGGTTTGGTGGCATTTAAAACCAATTTTATTTTTGCGAATATTTGTGATGCCCACCATTAAATGCAATGTTCTTCATGTGCAAAATACTAGGCCTAGCGATTTACTTGAAAATGCACTTTTTCTGTTTATATCGGCGTATTTTTACCACTTCTACAAAGAAATTAGCTATTGGCCTATTTCACATCATTTAAGGTTTATTTTGCTGGGATAAGGCTCTATCGAACATATCGATAGTCGAAAATGACACCGCGAAGTCGATAAAAGAAGTTCATTGAAAACCGATCGAGTAGTAGGCCTAGTTCCCTTTACCAACCTCACATTAAGACACTCTGCCAACTGTAAGTTACTAACAAAATTTAGCTAGATTTTTCATAAATCAATTTGATGAAGCGCAAATAGTCGTTTTTAATTACGAATTCTTGATTTTTGCATTACCATTGTGATAGAATGCCATTTTTTTAATGATAAAAGAGATAACATTGAATTAAGCCTATTAATGCATTTTTTCCGCATCTCTAGTCATCAACAATGTTCACGATATGATGTTACATGAATATAATTACCTGAGGAGGTTGTTGTATAGGAATAGCCCCTCCGTGGATGGGCACATGAGTCGATGGTCGTATGGGAGCCACAGAGTAGTACTTGTCCGGCTCTTGTGCAACCGTGAACCCAGGCTTTTGGTCAATGGGTTGGTGATGAGACGGGACGTAACCTAAACAAATATGTCTACATTAGTCCCAGCTGACATAATATTTAAATAACCACAATCAACTATATTCTTAATTATTCAGGATACACATTGCACATTGACAAATTTAAAATGCATCTACTGTGTGAAATCCAATGCCGAGCCTGCGGCAGCTGAGTGTGAGAATTTAAGGTTTTTCGTTCGTATCTTTGGAAAAACTTTTCTAATCAAAATTTTGGGAAGACACACTAGACAGATATTATCAGAGTCAACAGATAACAAAAACAAATATTCTCAAAATTCATTACATTTGGATTAAATGCGATATACGATAAATTATTGTATTATCTTAATATCATATCATATTTCATCCAAACATAATAAAATGCGCATAGATTTATTTTCGTTATCTATATACCCTAATAATATCTGTCTTGTGTATCTTGCCACAATTTCAATTTTAAAAGTTGTTTTAAAGATACAAACGGAAACACTTAAATTCTCACGATCTGCTACCGCAGACTCTTACAAAGCACCTCACCTCGACTGACAAGTAGGCCTAGCTCATTATCAGACATAGACTTGACGTTTCATTTGTAATATAAGGCGGGGGGGGGGAAGAAAGAAACAAAGGTGAATTGATGAGGGGCATAGAAGGCCAAGCAAGATGTTTGTCTACCTTGTCCGTGCGGGGTGGTCCGCTGCCCCATGTACACCGTGTGCTTGCTCGCCTCATCTCTGGGCGGGACAGAGGCAGCGCCCGACGGAGGCTGCGTGTACTGAGTTGCGGAGTACGTGTACACTGTCTGCGCCGGGGTGGGAGTGTAACTCACGGTGGAGGGGTTCGTCACGGGCTGGATTGCATTGTGCTGCGGGTAGAACGGCTGAGAACCCCCGTACGGAGATGTGTTCTCTGGAAACAGAAATTCAGGTTGTATTTACTTACTTCAGGGATCCCTGCTACTGTATTATCAGTCCATTATGTCTGAAAGCAGTGGAGCACGAGTTTTCTGAAAATCGTTCATTATTTTTTATATTAATTTTACTAAACAAAAAATCGTTGTAGGCCTACTGCAGTTGCTGTCATCGCACCAGAAAAACCGGTTCCAAGCGCATGTTTTGTACATCCATAGGGCCCGGGGTAAATTTTGTTTTTTGTTTTTTTCATCATTGGTACAGGGTACTTCTGACTGTCGCAACAGCAACTAAAAGGTTGACACATAACAAAGCAGTCGACTGTTGAGTAAGTCGTAAAACAAAAAAATTAGGGATGTGCGGGTAGTGATTTTTTAACTCGGGTCGGGTTCGGGTCGGGTATGGAAATTAACCTCGGGTCGGGTATGGAAATTAACCTCGGGTCGGGTCGGGTCGGGTCGGGTAGTGCTAAAATTAATACACACGTATAGATCAGTCAAATATAGAATAGGCCTAAGTAAAGTTTTTAGTAATAATTAATAAAAATGTATCAATCAATAGAAAATACGTTACATAAAATGTAGTTGTGTACGAATCTATGATCCGAATCTACTTCAACACACTCGAATTTTCTAATTATTTGAAAAATTTGAATTTCCCGCCGTATTTCCCGCTATTTCCGCCAAGAATAAGGTGACCATATTTACAAATCGAAATTCCGGGACAAACACAACTTTCGGCGATAACAATGGGGGGTGTGGGGGGGGGATGCCCCCCACAACAGCCCCGCAGGCAATTTTTTGAAAAAGTGTGTTTTTATGTGGTTTTAAGCGTTTTAGAATGAGTTTAGAGTGAGTTGATTTTTGATGTTTTTTACTTTTAAGACGCTCTTTAATTTCTGATCGTCCCCCGTGCGCGATAGAAGATGTGGATTGACACTGACTGCAATGAACGTCGGAATCGTCATTTGCCCGCAATTGCTTAAAACATGGGAAGTCTTTTTGTAACTCACTGTTAAATTTACACTTCCTTTTTGGTGGCGGCATTGTCGCAGCACAAACAAACACTCACACAGTATCAAAGTTCAACGGCGACTAATGACACGCCAAATACAACAAGTCAGAACCTGGGGAGGCGGCGAGTCAACGGTAGGGAGACGGTAGGGGGTAGGGGTAGGGTAGGCCGGTCAGCTGATATGGTACCGGTAAGCTACGTGTACAGCTGCCATCACAAGTAACTCAATAAATCACGCATTTTGTTCTAATACTTGCCGTATCGATAATTTCCGGGACATTAGAAACGTGTATCACAATTCCGGGACATTTAAGTGCTTTTCAAAAAGTCTTCGGGACGCGGGGACAGAGTGTAAAAAACCGGGACTGTCCCGGGAAATCCGGGACGTATGGTCACCTTAGCCAAGAAGGCGGTGGGGAGTTCTGGCATATGGTCGCCATCTTTGTTTAGATCATGGTCAAATGTCAAATACATCGTGAAATCATGGTGAACTATTGTTATTCACCTAGTCATGAAATAATAATAAAGTAAGATAGAAGGTAAGGCATCCTCATATAAATATCAGTTCCTCCCAAGCTTCCTCGTCTTGCAGCTTCATATTGAAATTCACAATTTCGACCAATCATAACCTCGAAATTATGTTGTACTAGGCCTAGGCTACCCGACCCGGTTTTTTCGGGCATAATTTGCGGCCCGACCCGACCTCGGGTAAATTTTGTTACCCGAAAAATACCCGTTTTTCGGGTACCCGCACATCCCTAAAAAAAATATAAATATAAAAAAAAATATATAAATAATATAGGCTAGTTCATAGAGAATGTCTGGTATTCGTAACAATGTTCAAAGCTAGAAGATCGTAAATCTTTAGTAATCCAGTAATTTCCATCTATGATAGGGTAAGCGGGGGGAATTGGGTTGTAGGTTTAGAAAGTAATTAATTTTAGAAATATTTTACATATGTGGTACATAAAAACACTCTTGAATGGTATGTTGTCTATTAAGGTTTAATAAAGCATGTGTATTTGATCAGTTTTGTTCATTAATCTTCTTAAGAGAAGCATTTTGAAGATATACTACAAAAACACCCAATTGCCCCCAAGGGGGCAATTGGGTGGCGGCTTGAAAACTTCATTAATCCACATGCTATAGGGTGGGGGTAAATGGGTGGTGAGAGAGGAAGTGAAACTGAAGAGATTGATACCTCACACTTTATTGTAGGTTGCAAACTGAGGAAGATATGAATCTATTAATAATTGTATTGTATTGTTTGCAGCGATAAACAAAATATGCAAATTAGAAGACACCATACATAAACCAAGTTTTGTTTTGATTTTAAGTTAAAGATAATGAATGTGTGAAAACACCTCAAAAAGATTTTTATCTTTTAAATACAAACTAAAAAAAATATTAAACTTTGAAAACTTTCTCTTATCACTGATTTTCAAACCTAAAGAACGGACAAAAGTAGCGTAATTAGGCCTTGATTGTGACTTATACAAGTTATTTTGAGAGTAACTAACAAAAAAGTTGCACACCTGTGCATACTCTTTCTTTGATATTCCTAAGTAACTGTTATCAACAGGAACCGGAGCCTGACAAACGAGCAAAATGTCGTTTAACGGCACAGGAATAATATCGGGCTAGATTTATAGGTTATGTAGCCCTAGGCCTCAGGCATGAAAAAGGCTTAGGAAAAAGGAGGGAATCCAAACATACTGCCATCTTGAAACTACACTCAAATCAACTGTTTAGCAGAGCTATCTTGTGGAAGAAGTTCATATTAGCAGGAAAAACATAATTATGAAGTTCAACTTCTTTTCCACCCATTTTCCTACTATGGGGGTAATTGGGTTGCACATATTTCATTGTGTGTTCATAGTTAATGTAATTGATTATTATTGTTATAAAATACACCACACTATTGTTCAATATCTTTACTTTATCAAAACAACCATTTATTGTAAATACTCTACATGTAAATCAGTAGAACTCAAATTAACTTAAGCGAAGTGTAAAGTTCTAAAACACTTTCAACCCACTATCATTGGCAACAAATTTTCAATTGCCCATAACAATTGCTATTTGTTTCTAGTCTAACTTTATATTGTTTTTTATTAAAGACTGATATCTTATATGAATTTTATGATAGTTTATAGTTCAAAATTTTGTCTAATAACTTTGCAAAATGGAAAACAAAAATATACAACCCATTTCCCCCCACCACCCAATTCCCCCCGCTTACCCTACGTAATATGTTCTTGATTTTCGTCACCCTTAGTTATCACGTCAATTCAATTACCCACCATTTTCAGGCTGCTGCCTGCTGGCTACTCGGCCATCAGCCAGCAGGCAGCAAAGCTCTGCTCTCTCTGCTTTCTGGCAGCTGCATGTTTTACAGGCGAACGCCGAGAGAGCAGAGCCGCGAGACAGGCGAACAAACCTAGTAAGAGTAGGCTTGTACTTGTTTTAAAGGAACTAGCCGGCTCACAGCAAACGCCAGCAGCCAGCGAAAGCGAGCTCGCTCCAGCCCCAAAATATGTCCAACATGTTCAACTTTCTAGCGAGTAGTTAGCGAGAGCCAATCAAACTCCGCTACTACAGTATAACACGTGCCCATTATCACCCATAGGTGATGCTTGTAGTGCCTTTTTATTTTCTGTCAACACGAGCAGTAATAAGCTCCTACAAGTCAGCTCACATAAGTTACTTGACTACCTGACACAGCTTTAAGTCTGGGTAGGTTGACTGAATCTTGCAATGAGAATTGTCAGTCAGGACTGTCTTCAAAATGTGCTTATTCATTGTTATAGGCCTAATCATCTAAATCTAATAGAAATTTTGTAATTATATGGCTATTGTCAGTAGTACATCTTTAGTTCAAACTGAAAGGGACTATACAAATGTTTTAACTATGAAATTTAACACAATTAGCACTCAATCAAACCTTTTGCAGGGACTTCATCACTACTTTCAAAACTTTGAATTAGACACACATTTAATTTAAATTAAGTTTTAATTAAAGAGGGATTACTGTTTATTCTGTAATGATGCACTCAACTCAATGATACACGTCACGTCAGCCTTTTTGTCGCCTCATGTTTCGACATATTCATTGTGATTAGAGTTAAAAAATACGCATTTACAATGATTCTTAATGCATTAGAAGTGTACATGATACAGAAAAACCCCGTTACAACGTCACCGGTTACAATGAGAGCCCCGTCTTTACGAGAGTTATTCAAAACAATGTCAAATTTCTATAGGGAAGTCTGGTTACTTGAACTGGTTATAGCGAGAGCTATTATAACGAGAGCCCCGCTGTAACGAGTGAATTGTCTGTTTTTCAGAACTACTATAACATGTATTTATGATCGTTTATAACGAGCGAAAAAAAATTCACGCCTATAGGTTAATAACTTCTCATATTTAACAGTGTTACAAGGTAAGCGTGCTCTATATGAGATGTGTTGCGACTATACACACGGCGCCCGACCTACCGCACTGACCGCCCCTTTCCCCCCACCCACCCGCGGACCGTGAAGACAATGACATAGCGCACGCTCCCCCGCGCACCGCGTCCTCCCATTGGTTCAAACTTCAAATTGATGAGATTGAGATGACAGTTGACAAGAAGAGCAAAGTGATAAGGTTCATTTCATGTTCAGCTTCAGTGCATCGGCTTTAGTCACGCAATCGACAGCATCACATTATTTGTTCTTATATTTGAAGTTTTATTATCGGTATGTCGAAGCGCAAGTGCATTAGTAGCGGAAAAATTGGAAATTCTGACGAAGATAGATGAAGGAAAAACATCAAAGTCGGAGAAAGGTTGGCAATACAAATTAAGTTCGTCGTCGTTGTTTACAATTTTGAAAAATCGAGGTAAGATAGAAAATGCCGTTTTTCGGGAAAGTAAGCCTACGCAACACAAACGTTTAAGAACAGCCCAGCACGAGAACTTAGAGAAAGTGCTATTTGAGTGGTTCACGCAACAACGGGCCAAGGGAATACCCATCAGTGGGCCTATGCTTCAGGGCAAAGCAGATGAGCAAGCACATTGTCGCATTCTTTTGTTATGAGCTAAATCGTGTTCTGTGCGTTTGCCCGTCGACCAGCTACGGGAAGTGCGGTCTTTCACGCTGGCGGACAATGCACCCGCCCTTCCTGGGCGGCTACGATATACGATCCTCGGTAACGAGCGAGCACTATATTAGGCCTAGCGGCGCGACTTGTGACCTTGCGAACACTCGGCGCGAATTGTGTTTAGCACCAATAAAACATTTATTGGGTGTAATTTGCGAAGGTACTCTGTTGGTATAATACCATATTTTTCACTTTTAAACACTAAGTACCCTGTACGAATACCATTATTTTTTCGTGAAAGGAAAGTTGTTAGAGTTGTAATAAAAATGAAAATTCTGCTTTCATAATACTGTTTGTTATTTCTCTCACTTGCCGTGCGCACTTTGCTAGAGTGTGAAGTGATCGCATGAAGGCTGCAAGGCACGACATATGGTCTCCCCTCCCCCCCTAGGCAGTGAGCATACAGCTGGCAGCCTGCCAGGCCTCAGCGCACTCTCATATGTTGACGAGGGACGATTTAAATCATTTTGTGACATTGTCGGCATATAGCGAGAACCTCGCTATAGCGAGTGATGGAGCTCATTTTACCCAGTCTTGTTATTACGGGGTTTTACTGTAGTTTGATATTTTAGGTCAACTAGTTGTGTATTCCACATTTAGTACACATTCTTAACTTGCTCACACAAACCATGATTAAGACTTACTGTTCCACAATACAGCTCTTACGTAATCGTGTCCCCTTCTCGTGTCGTCAACCTCTGAAAGCAAACAAAATTGAGTTTAGTATAGTTCTCTCTCTCTCTCTCTCTCTCTCTCTCTCTCACACACGACCTCAGATTCAAGCTATGAAACTCGTGACAAACTCACTTTGTTGTGGGTAGGTTGGCACAGATCCAGTCTTGAAACCATAACCCTGTGCGTAGTTGGACGGAGGAGGTGAAGGACTGCGGGAACGCTTCAGTGTGCCCTGAACAAGAAACATAATTATTTATTTACTTATTTATTCACTCTTTTCAGTTTTAGAACACAACACACAAACAGTATAACAATTTTACTAACCACACATTGCATTATATTAAGAAAACAAATTCAAACTATTAAATTCAGTGGGCTCACTTCTTTTTCTAAAGTACAAAGTGGTTAATGTAAGGGGCAATAATAGAACATGTTCAGGTAAATTGTGAAACCCGTCGGATGTTGCTAGAAACCTATTGAAGCATATTACTGTATCAAATAGACAGGGTATGGGGGCTATTATTGGTAGCCAACAAGTGGAGATTTAGGGCCGGTTTTTCAATCGGTTAACACTTAACAGGTCGTTAACGGGGCTGGGTCCGTAATCGGTAACCCAACCCTATGCAGATAGCGGACCATCAGCTAATGGCCCTGTTAATGAACGATTGAAAAACCGGGCCTAAATTAACCAACTCAACCAGACAGTTCTTGACTGGATGTAAGAAAACCTAGTCAACTGTAAAAGGTAGGCTATTCATAATTTTATAATTAGCCTATTATTATTATTATTATTATATTGAATATTCCTTATTTATTGGTTTATGACACAAGCAGATAACACTTGACATGTAAGCCAGGGCTCACAAAATACCATGCCCGAGATGCCCAGGGCAGGTCAAAATAGTAGTCGCCGATCGGGCTAGTAAAATATTTGCTCACATGCTCGGTTGGGCATGGGAGAAAAATTACAAAAAGTTAGGGGTTTTATTTACAATTTACAATTTCTATTCCATTTACATTTACAATTTCTATGTAGTAGTACTTTGCCGTGCCTTTGCTGCCCATAACTTGCTTTCCTTTTTTCCTTTGTTTCCTTTGTGCCACGGTGACTTTCCGATACCTTTGGAGTAATTACGATATAGGTCTATAAGTATTTATGCCCTACTAGTGAATTTCGTAGGTTATAGTAGGCTATATATGGGAGAGTGGAACCCCTTCAAAACTTGGAAAATTGGGCTGGACTCAAAAAAAGTGAAACAAATTGAAATTGGGCATGTAAGGTTTACACCTATGCTATTTTATACCGTTTTTGAGCCCTGCATAAGCTTTGGCTGGATGAGAACGTGAGTCAGGCAGGCCTACCTGATTATCACCTACTATGAAGTCCAATTCAGCAGGTCAAAGAGGTACAGTATTTTAGCCCCAAGACTATAAGAAACATGACCCAGCTTAGAATTTGATAAAACCATTGAAAACTATTCAGAGATCGGTTTGCTCACAAATTATACAATTTTTAAATCTTTTAACAAAACCAATTTCAAAAGTGTACCAACGAAATGTCACAACACTGCATTGTAATCGACTTACAGGTGGCAGAAGTGTATGTGGCGTGCCATGAGGTGTGCCAACCTTGTAGATGGGAGTGCGTCCAGCCATAGGCATGTTCGGTTGAAGAAATATTTGAGGGTGTCCCGTGAGGGTGGCAACTGCCGGATAGCCATGCATCATCAGGTGATCACTGGGAATGCAAAAATATGCATCGTTATCACTAAAGTAAAAACAAAAAACACGGTTAAGAGCTATGTGAACTTCGCTCTCTTTATCCAAAATACTCCACCATCGAATCCCGGCAGCAAACTCGATGTCTAAACCCGAATGCACAGATGTCCCCCGCATTAGGGAAGTTCTTAATTTTGCTTTAAGTTCCTTCTTTGTTTTTCTTATGGAAAATAGCGTACTAAAGTGTAAAAAACAGGTCCATAGCAACCAAGTTTGGATTCTATACTGAACTCCATGTGCATTTGGTCACTGAAGCCTCTTAGATTAACATTTAAATTTTTATTTTGTTTAGTTTTACCACCGTACTTTATTTCAAAAGTCTAGCTATTTTCTATAAATTCAACATAATTTCAAGTAGACACATGATTAACGGTAAGGGTACCGGTAACGGAAGTAAACTCGCTAAATTAACATTTTATTGTTGATATCTTGAAACTCTTCTAGATATTGAAAGTGGTTTTTACCCATGGTTTGATATTGAATCAGCTAAACAATGAGTTTATAAACTTTCAAATATTAATATTATAATTGTTACCTATAATCTGTACCCTAATTAATTATTTATAAATTAATATTTAATTAAGAACAGAAATAAAACTGTTTTACCAATCTTGGTGTTAACTGAAAAGTGCGTTAGGCCAACATTGAACATATAAAGGTCAAGCTATTAACACTAGTCCTGACCAGTAGAAAGTTTTCATAAACAAAATATACATTACCTGCATATTATCAATGTAAACCACAAAGATCAGCGAGTAAAAATAAATGGAATTAACTAGACTTTTATTATTGTATTTTAATATTGAAGACTGTTCTGTCGTCAATCAAAGATATAAAGATATAATCGCAAATAAATCGTTTTCAATCGCTTTTCTGATTTTAATATGTTTAGGCATTTCCCTCAGCCAATATAATATTTCATTTACAGCTTTAATGATTCATATTCTCAGATAAAGCCATATTTATAACTAAAAATAAGCTGGGTTTCGCATGGTAGGTTTCGAGCGCCATCTTAGTTTTATGGCTGTGGATCACCGAATAATTCCAAACACTTCCGAAATTTGGTTGATAAGATTTTAGAGAAGCTGCGATTTTACAGAATCGAAATCCTGTACATGGCTTGGCTAGTTAACTGACAGATAACATCATTATGAAAGTTTATCATACTGTTTAGAAGATGCATAATGAAGACATCTAAATATGAGACAAGCTGTCATAAAGGCCTTGTGGTATGTGATAATTGATTAATAAATGCATGCCTATGCATTGTAGGCTACTTCATTTTAAAGAATTTTTCAAAATGTGTTCTTTGGCATTAGGGCTGGGAGAAAACGGTTAATTTTGTAAACGTTTATTTTTCCGATTTTTTCGCATTTAAACGTAACACCCCTCCAGTTCACAAAATGATAGCAAAAAAGTGAGTTATAATGTTGCGAAAAAAAATGTTCAACGAAACAACACGGTTGATTTATTATAATATTCATTGTTGATTATATTCCCCACCGTTGTGTCCAACTATCCACAGCCATTTTGACTCCACACACTAAGCTATGCCTCGTCGGCTCCTCGAAGAACTATTACATCGGAAAAATCTGTGAATTGGGTTTTGACACGGTTAAACGTGTATGAATGTTTGTACATGTTTATTTTCTCGCGGGCGTTTACACGACTCAGCCCTATTTGGCATGCAAATAGTGTCATGGATGGTTCAATTAAGCAAATAATCAATCATGAGCCCTGGGTAGAGTAGGCCAAGGGTGACTGCCAGTCATAAGAGATGACAAAAGGAGAGCCTGTCCCTCCCCCAGACCCCTCTCCCAGTTAAGATTCCTCATCCTACTTAGACTTGCGGGGCTCCCTTGCTGGCCTTCATTGTGACGACCCCCGCAATGTATAAAAGATCTGATTCGGAATACGTCACACAACCTACGCTGTATAGTGTGTCATTAAACACCAAATAATTTAATTTTTAGTGTTAATGTTGACTAGGCCTGTATGTAATCTTTGATACTATCAGACACATGACTGGAACATTTATAAATATTTAAAAAAAAAACGGTACTGTGCGAGTTGCTGAAATGAAACTTAATTCTTACAAAAATAATTAAGTAACATAGGCTATACAACAAAAGAAAACATCTGTCCTTACTTAGACTCTTTGACCAGTTGTCTCCGGCGATTATCATCTTCATTTAATACTTTTTTAAGCTGTAGGAAAAGTTGATGTTTTTCGTCTTTGAGTTGGGCCAATCTTTGCTCTAGCTGTGAGATTTGCTCTCTTGTTTCACCGAGTGTCATCACGTCCTGCTTCTGTTGTCGTTCACGTTCCTTCCTCTGTCGTTCTTCTTCTGCATCTGCCTCTTGTTCTAGATAGAATAGAATAGTTTACTCATTGCTACTAGGGCCTACTTGAATCCAAACACAAGGTTTATATATGGTTTGGAAAGGAAGGGAATGAGAAATCTCAACTTTGCGATGAGAACCCTAAGGGGGGGCGAGAAATGGCTTGAGGGAACAGGCCTACAAGATGCTGGTGAGAGAGGCTAGAAGCTAGAATACGCTGCGACAGTCTGGGATCCATATAGGAAAAAGGAAAGGACAAACGGCAAAAAAAGTATTGGGAAAGAGGAAATGGTGGAAAGAAATAGTTGTAGGCAAAGGAGTGACAAAAAGGTAGGCCTAGTACAAGAGTATGAAGTGTGACAAGGATGGTACTAGAGGCGTTGGACTGCGAAAATCTGGAGGACAAAAGTAGGTGACATAAGGTCTGTTCGTTCTGTAGTAGCAGTCGCAATGCAGGAGGCGAGTTGGAGCAAAGACATATGACGTCATAGGAGTTGGTAGCTCATTGGAGTAGTTTATAAAAACGAACGGTCTTGTAGCAGATTTTGTTGCGCGGCAAATAAGTTCTTAATTACTTTGAGATACCACCATCAATCTCGAGCTACTGAATAGAATATTTCATAGAATAATATTATTAAAATGTCCCTGCAGGCCAAGTATCACACTATTAAACTCGAAAGGCGAGAGTAATTGTTATTTACAGTAGGGCCTAGGCCTAGACCTAGGCCAACTAATTGGTGAGAGGTTTGGGACAATCCACAAGGCCTAGAGTGTAGAAAACTATTTATATGAATTGACCAGTTTCCTTAACAGCGCTGCGGCGAGTTTTGGAAGCTCGCATATGACATAGTTAACATTGAAGACATAGACAAAAAACCACTTATCTCGCTCTAGCTACGAAAATAATTTTTTTAGCGGGAGACTTATTTGAAAGCGTTTATAGGAATTACAATTCTACGTATTTTGAAAGTATTACGAAAAATCTACATGCAGCAATGAGGGAGTTATTGATCGTAAATGATCTTCTTGCGTGTGGCTGCTGCGCGAATCTCGCCTCTAAGGCGTGACCTTCTGTCGTATGAGCAGGCTGAGTCGTCGCTGGTGCGCGTAAGGTCGACTAGCGAGATTTGAGTGAGATGCACATTTCAAACGAACAAGCCGCGCCAAGAAACTGTTGTACAACTAGCAAATATGAAAATAGAACCACGCTCATTGGATCTGACAGATCGGCGCGTCAAGTTGACTTAAATGTGCAATATTAGGTTGGGGATTTGTAAATCATATACAAAGGAAGTGTAATTATTTATTATTTTTAAACTTCTCACAAACGTCTGGTAGGCTATGTATACAGCATTTGTTAAAAAATGAATTATACAAATAAGTGATAAACATATCGAGGTGGAATGTTAAATTCAGTGCTATATTACCAGTTTGTCATATTAAGAAATCAACCGTAAGAAAAAAATACACTTGCTTGGTGATGTACACTATTCGCCGATCTATCAGATCCAATGAGCGTGTTGATAGGTTCTATTTTCATATTTGCTAGTTGTACAACGGTTTCTTGGCGCGGCTTGTTCGTTTGAAATGTGCATCTCACTCAAATCTTGCTAGTCGACCTTACACGCACCAGCGACGACTCAGCCTGCTCATACGACAGAAGGTCACGCCTTAGAGGCGAGATTCGCGCAGCAGCCACACGCAAGAAGATCATTTACGATCAATAACTCCCTCATCGCTGCATGTAGATTTTTCGTAATACTTTCGAAATACGTAGAATTGTAGTTCCTATAAACGCCTTCAAATAAGTCTACCGCTAAAAAAATTATTTTCGTAGCTAGAGCGAGATAAGTGGGTTATCGCCTATGCCTCAATGTTATCTATGTCATATGCGAGCTTCCAAAACTCGCCGCAGCGCTGTTGATGAAACTGGTCAATTTAAAATGTATACTTAGCATAAAACTCATTTTCACTATCAAATATGTAATGGCCATTCACTATTTCTGGGCCATTCTCTCCACAAGCAATCTTGCACACTTCTCCATCCACAATTACCGCCTTTTTGCAACCTGCTACAACTGTACTGAAAGCGCTCCACCTCTCAAGTAGGAGCACTTTCAGTAGAGTTGTAGCAGCTACCATTTCGTAATCGAACACTTTTGTAGTAGCGCCAACTTACCACCAAAGCGCCTGCTCATAGTAGTAGACAGAACGAACAGACCTATTGACTGGGGAAAATGTAGGCATACTGGGTGGCAATTGGAGCAAGTACTGTAGTTCTAAGCTAGGTTACAATGGATCACTCACGGAAGTACGAGAGGAAGGGATGGAAGATGGAGGTAGGGAAATACTCCTTCCTGGTTAGGGCTGTGGTGGGTGGAATGATCTCTTGGAGGAGCAGGTGGAATAAGAGAAAGTATAAAGGTTTGTAGAAGGCTGATACCCCGACTGAAGGGGGAGGTGGAAGGAAATGGAAGAAGAGGAGAGAGGGCGGTTGACGGAGGAAGAAAATCCTTGCCACCGTTCGGAAGAAGCCAACAACAAGAGGACTAAAAACAAATTAACAAATTGTTGAAATTAATTACCGGTTAACATAAGTGGGAGCTAGTCAAATCTGCCAAAAGTTGAATTCGATTTAGCCACAGCTTTGCTTGCTATAGGCCTACTAGGGCTGTCGTGTAAATGTTTAAACGTGTACACAATACATGATAATACATGAGCACACATTTCAAACACGGTAGCACGCATCTGGTGGCACACAGGTTTACCGTGCACAAAATGAACGTGCCGGACACAAAAAGGCGGCCGGTATAGTCAACAATGATAATAATAAATTATAAATCAAATACATTAGGTCTAATGATGTGTTAGTTTGTTCACTAGTGTTATATCGTTTTTTTTTTTGTGGGAATGCAAACATTTTTTCAAATTATTATTTTGTGAACTGGAGGGGTGTTACGTTTACATGCTTAAACGCGAAAATTTCGGAAAAATGAACGTTTACAAAATAAAACGTTTTCTCCCAGCCCTATGGCGTAGGCTGCATAGCACTAATTTGCCCTAATTTTAATGTAAACAGAACCATTTGATTTCTATAGGCTCAACTTGTGGGCATAGGCCTACTTCAAGTAGGCCTAACTTTACAAACAAACACAACAACAATAAAAACAATTTAAACAAAAAAACAATACAAAGTTAGTTTAAGTTTATTTACGAATGTTATAGTCGATTTACAGCTACGAGTTGCGAGCGAAGCAAGGGCGCGAGCTCCAATCAGTGGCCGAGTTTGCGTGAAACTATTAACTTCTTTGCGTGAAACTCGGCCGCTGATTGGAGCTCGCGCCCTCGCTTCACTCGCAACGCGTAGCTGTAAATCCACTATTAAGTGGATGTAAACGCGACTTAAGATACAATTGGAAGCACATAGGGCCTAACTCATCGGCAAGTGATTGATATTCTAATTAGTTTTCCAGCCGGCACCATGTATTTTGTTGGCATTATTAGCCTAGTTGTCAATAGTCCCGTCCGACGTCGAACTAGAAAGACAGACAGACTGTACCAAAAGACTAGCCTATAGGCCCTAGGCTGATGCAGTCCTAACCGAGGCCTAACATGTAAACATTAGAGAAGAGGAAAGGAATTTCCAACCATAAACCAACTTCTTCGGCTGGGATACTTTTAGGGTTAAAGATAGCCTAATTATTTCACGAAATGGTGTTTTTACACCAGACCTACATCAACTTCGGATACATAAAGGTCTTTCTCCTTTCCTAGCCTAGGATCTAGGCCTAGCTAGCTGATACAAGGCATTATTTGGGTGCTCAGCACTTGCTCACAGATGGGCTAGGGGCCTAGGCAGGCCTAGTCTGAATACGCACGCAAGCCTGTCTACCTACACCTACAATTAACTGTCAATAATGCAATCAAATAAGATATGAATTAGGAATTTCCCAAATATTAGGCCTAGGCTCCAGTGTAGGCCTAGGCCTACTTGAACGAAGGGCTCTAGGCCTAAGGCCTAGGGGGCTAATGCCACTGTACCGACTTTGCCCTTACCAACCTTGCTTTTTCTTATGTCTCTCCCGAATTATGTGCTTCTTCAGTGCATCCATCATCGCTTCACTGCTTTTGGGACGACCAACAAGTACAGCTGGCATTTTGATTTTTAATAGAACTATGTATACTTTTTTAGACGTCAAGCAAAATGTCAACTTGTCAATCCAAGTTGTCAATGTGTGGGCTTCCTCGTTCGGCCACGGAAGCAGCACTTGACGCGGTGATTTGCGAAGGCTGTAGTTTTGTTGTTGTGTTTATTGTATTCTGAATTATTTTCCAACTGATTTATCTTCTGAATAATGGGGAAAGTACTAGTAGGTAACTGGAAGAAAAAGTAACTGGAAGAATAATTCAAAAATACAACAAACACATTCTGCATTATTTTTCCACTTAATCTTTCCTCCAGCTGATGGGTTGCCGTGGGTTGCCGCTTGCGTGGCCACTGCGTCGCAATATCAGCTGGCCGTAAAGAACCTCACCCGCGGGCGGACGATTATTCAACCAACCAAGAAGAACTGAGTTCAAAACAAGTTGATGTGTTGCTGGTTGGTAGTCAGGGTGCGTTCCAACTTGATTTTTCGCCTGCTAACCACTAATCACTAACCACTACCTGCTACACACTAAACGCTAACAGCTTTGGGCATGCCACCTAGTATGCTAATACAAAGTTTATTGTTATTAATCATCTAATGTAAATAAATACGATAATTCTCATTCCTAGGAAGGGCGACCGTGGAATGGAACCAGTTGGAGGGGGAAGTCGTGGGGTTAGGAAAGGTGAAGGCGTTTGTCGACAGGCTGAGGCCAAAACCGGAACCCAAGGGCAAGGGAAAGGAAAAAGGCAATGGAGAAGGTGAAGGAAGCGGGAAGAGGTCAAGAGGTGATACGGAAGGGAGTGAAACGAGGAAAAAGGACAAGAATGGGATGAAGCAGCAAGAGGAGGTTGGAGGAAGGAGGGAACCTGCGAAGGAGGGGACAGGAGGTAGAAAGGAAGATAAGAGTCCCTCACCACCGGCAACCAGCCAACTGTGAGATGAGCGAACAACAACAACAACAACAACAACAACACTCACTGGTTGGGTATTTTCCTAACCTAAAAGTATCAGCTGTGATGGCTGGTATCAACCATCTTGGTTTAGTGGGTCAATTGGTGTCGTAGTGTACACTTTCGGCCACTACCCACTACCCACTAGCCAAATAAGGAGCATTGGTCGCCTGCTTGTGATGTCACTTCCTTTCGATTAGTATAACTAAGCTTAGTCCACTACGAAAAACGTCAAGTTGGAACACACCCTCAGGTAGGTCTGCAGGACCGCTTGTCTCCCTTGTTATGGAACATACATTTCCAGATCCTGCAGTGCTAAGGAACCATATACTAACTGACTTCAACGAGCCTATTCTGTTTTGTGGACTCATAGATGACTGGAGTATTGTTTCCTGGTCAATTGACGATTGGGCTGACAAAATTGGCAACGAGCTGTTGTCATTTCGAGTTGGCCAGACTTCAGGGAAAGAAGGAACTAAGGTTGGTTGTAAATCAGTTTTTATAACTGAATAGGATAGACATTAAATAAATAAATAAACCGAAGCCTAGGCCTAGGCCTATCTAGTCTAGGCCTAGCGTATATTTTAAGAGAGCTTTGTATGCGTCTAACAAGAAGGTCGGTTGGCTCCATACTCCTGTAAAAAAGAGGTTAGGTTAAGTTAGGTCTGCCATCTTGGGGTCTGCCTAGCCTAGCCATGCATAGGGAAATCTACTGTGCTCAACAATCAGGGCTGCGTACCAACTATGACTGGCAGTGACTGAGATCCGTACCAACTTGACTCGCAGTCAAGCTGCAGTCACTGCTTTTTGTGTACCAGTTTACCTCGCAGTTACCCCTCCAGTCACTGCGATGACTGGACCGAAAAGATCCAGCTATCGCAGTCAAGGGAGGCGTGGCTAATAATTTTACCGCGAATTATGAATTTATAGACAATATTATAAATGGTTTAAATAGTAAGTGACATCACAACACTATATATAATCTTAAGTTAGAAGTCCCATAAGCGTTAAATTATTAATGTAATGTTGTAAGGTTAATTAGCAGATGGCAAATGTTGCTTTTATGAATGACATTTTCTGCTGTTGTCTGCTTTCGCTGTGACTGTGACTGCAACCCGTACCAGCTGCTGCATTCACTGCGTTGACTGGGTTACCCCCACCACCAGTCACAGCCACAGTGAACGCAGTCAAAGTTGGTACGCAGCCCAGTAATAGGACCTAGGCCTAGTGATTCCTTTGTTTTGCGTTTTGCTGTTTTCAAACAAATATTTAACGTCAGTATCTGTCAACGAAGTTCAATCCCTCACTTAGGGTTGGGAAAAAACGTTTAATCTTCTGTCACGTTTATTTTTCCGAATTTTTCGCGTTTTAACGGTTCGCGGGTCTTAACGGGTGTCCCGTTTAACACCCGACCCTTCCTGTTCACAAAACGATAACAAAAATGAGTTGCAATATTTGCGAAAAACAAATTTCAATTAAATAACATGGGTGATTTATTATATTCATTGTTGCTTTTACGGTACCTCCACCTTTTTCTGTCCAACTGTCCACAGTCATTTTGACTCAACACACTAAACTATGCCTTGCCGGCTCGTTGCCCGGTCTCCAAACTCGCCCCTCTCTCCCCCACCTCAACCCCGTAACCCAACATCATCGGTGACCTGTTAGAGCTGTGACATTGGAAAAATCTTGGAAAAATCTCTTTTCTTGGTCAACTGTAGGCCTATATCTAGCTTCCTGTAAAGTGTTGCCACTTTTGAAACTAAGGTTGCTCGTCAATGATAAAACCTTTGGTAAAACCCAAAAATAAAATCATGATTGGTAATGAATTATTACGATGATGTCAATACGATGGCTACTGTCGCGCCTCGCGTCGACATGTAGCCATATTTATTAAAACAAATACGCTACGTATTATAAATCAATAGTCTTTAATAGTTCAAAAACTTACATTGCCTGGACCATTCCAACACAAAGCGAGACTAGCAATCAACAATACATAGTTGCTAGGCAACCATCTGATCCATTCACAGTGATCACCGCCACCTCAGCCTCCCTGACTCCTTTCCAAGGTCAGTTGTATTTGAGGGGCCGTGATCACTGCAAATGGATCATATGCTTGTGGATATGACATACCCCCCAGCGGTGATGCGACCGGGCGGATCACCTCTAAAAAATCATTAACATCATATTTACAACACACATACATACATATTTACATCACATTATCGTATCGTAAAACACACAACTTGTGAACTGGTCTGCGGTAAGTTCCCCTTGTTGTCTTCACATCAACCACTCGAATACATCCGTCCTTTCCTGGATATACTGCCTCGATGACTCCTTTCGGCCAGTTGGCTCGTGGTAGATTACCGTCAGCTATGAACACCGGATCACCAATTTGGATCTCTTGTGTCGAGCCATGCCATTTATTTCGCTTGACCAAAGTGGGAATGTACTCCTTGACCCAACGCTTCCAGAAATGATCTGCAAGTCTTTGGCTGATTCTCCATTGTCTTCGGAGTGATAAATCATTGTCATCAAAGATTCCTGGTACAGTTATTCCAGATGAACTTCCCATTAAGAAATGGTTGGGTGTCAAGGCTTCCGGCTCTGTAGCATCGATGGGCACATGTGTAAGAGGTCGACTGTTGACTATGTATTCAGCTTCAACAAAAAGTGTTTGAAGCACCTCCAATCGTGGACATCGAGCGCGTAGCGTTACTGCCAATGCTTTCTTGACACTCTGAATCATTCTCTCCCAACATCCTCCCATGTGAGGGGTAGCTGGAGGAATAAAATGCCACTCAATTCCATTAGTCGCTAAGTTGTCTTGAATTGTTTCGTGTTGAAGGACTTCCAAAGCTGTTTTCAACTCCCGATGAGCACCTCGAAGATTAGTACCATTATCGGAATATAATTTTTGTACTTTTCCTCGCCTTGCGAGAAATCTGCGAATTGCCAATATGGCCGAGTCAGTGGAGAGAGTTTCAGCTATCTCTAAATGTATAGCTCTGACCACCAGACAAGTGAACAAAACACCATACCTATTTTCTCGTCTTCGCCCTATGGTAACTTCCATAGGGCCAAAATAATCAACACCGGTAAAAGTAAATGGTTTATAATATGGCGTTAATCGGACTGTAGGTAGGTCACCCATTCCTGGAGGCTTTGGTAAAGTTCTTTTAATCCGACATAGATTGCAATGGTTCCACGAACCTCTAATAGCTGCTCTCATATTCGATATCCAGAACTGTTGTCGCATTTCATTAAACACCCTCTCTTGTCCTTGGTGACCAGCCTTCTTGTGAAAATCCATTATTAACAGCTTGGTAAATGGATGTTTTGCATCTAAAATCACTGGATACTTCGTAGCATCAGATATACCCGGTGCACTGCTAATACGACCTCGCATTCGCATAACACCATCTGAATCTAGAAATGGATCGAGTTGAAATAATTTGCTCGATTTGGAGAGTGTATTATTATTATTCAGTGACAGTGCGGTCATTTCTTCTGAATACGAATCCCATTGGACCTTTTGCCACCATTTTTTCTTGGCAATTTCAACTTCGTTGGCGCTAAGACCCGAATTGCCCCTCCTCTTCATTCTTAGACAATTCACATATCGAATTATCCACGCTGTAGTTCGTATTAATCTACAGAAATTCGAGAATCGTGTCACCTCAGGAAGAACTTGACTGCAGCTTGTTACAACATTGACATATTCCTGTTTAATCTCCAATTCATTTTCATTTATTTCGTTAATATAAACAGCCTCCTTTTCTTTTGGCCAATCACTTTCTGATTTCTTGAGAAAAGCAGGCCCATTATACCATCGTGCTGACGGATGAAACGCACTTGAAGTTTCCCTAGTTGCTTCGTCAGCAACATTATCCAGTGTAGAAATCCATCGCCACTGTGCCACGTCAGTTGTCTCCAATATTTCACCAATGCGGTGGGACACAAATGTTTTAAAAGTTCTTGCATCTGATCGTATCCAGCAAAGAACTGTTGTAGAATCGGTCCAAAACACAGTACGTTCAATAGCCATCTCAATTTGTAATTCCCCTTGAACCATATGAGCCATTCTCGTTCCCATAACTGCAGCCTGTAACTCCAACCTTGGAATTGATATTGGTTTCAAGGGTGACACTCTAGTTTTTGCTATCACAAATGAAACGTCAAATAAACCATCTTTTGTCAGTGTTTGCAAATAACTGACAGCTGCAAAACTCTTTTCAGAGGCATCACAAAATACATGGAGCGTTGTCGATTCAAACCGTCTTGTTGAATAGCATCTCGGGATTTGACACTGTTTTACTTCATTGAGCTCCATTAACCAATTTTTCCACTTCAAATCAAGTTTCTCAGTTAATTCGTCATCCCATCCCAATTGCAATCTCCAAATGTCTTGCAACAGAATTTTACCTTTGATTAAAAAGTGAGCGACAAAGCCAAGCGGGTCATACACCGACATAAGTACACGCAATACTTCACGTTTTGTAGGTCTTTTTAATCCCTGTAATAAATTTGTATCTAACCGATTAAACTGGAGTGTGAAAATGAACTCATCATTGTTGGGCTTCCAATGAAGACCCAAGACTCTTTCAACACTCTCATGTTCACTCGCTTCAAATGTTTTATCGGTGCCTGCTCTCATTTCAGATGGTATACTATTCAATACTTCTTTATTAGAACATATCCAATTTCCTATCTCGAAACCTCCACGCCTGTGCACCTCGATCACATCTTTAACTATCTTAATAGCCTCGTCAACAGTCCATGCACTGCCTAGGTAATCATCTACATAGTGCCTGTCAATAATAGCAACTGCTGCATCAGGAAACTCATTCTTGTGCTGTTCAGCGTTGTTATTTTTCACGTAGTGAGCAGAACACGGGGAACATGTAGCTCCAAATATCATCACATTCATACGATATTCATTTGGTTCCTGAAATCTATCCATTCCCCTCCACAGAAACCTCTGGGCATCTCTGTCTTTTTCTCTAATTACCACTTGATGAAACATCTCGCGAATATCACCCACAAAACCAATTGATCTGGTTCGAAATTTCATTAGTACAGCTACTAATGAATTCAAAAGATCAGGTCCTTTGATTAATTTATCATTTAAACTTACGCCATGACTTTTTGCCGCTGCGTCAAACACAAATCTTATTTTGCCTGGTTTGTTTGGATTCACATGGGCAAAATGAGGCAAATAGGCTACCTAGTCCATGGTGGAGTCATTCTGGACTCATATTTTGATAACTTGACCGCATATCCCTTTCTCACATAATCCTGTATTTTTTCACAATATAGCTCTGCAAAGACTGGATCCTTATCCATCTTTCTCTCCATAGTTTGAAGTCTTCGAAACGCTGTGACTTTACTTTCTGAAAACATAAGCCGATCTTCTTTCCAGAGAAGTCCAGTTTCATATCGATCTCCTACTAGTTTGGTAGTTTCCTCCAGAATCTTAAATGCTCGCAAATCTTCCCTCGAACGTGGTTTCTCTTCAGTGGTTTTCACTCCAAAGTTCTCAGTTTTGAAGGATTCTTTCACCAACTGATGTAATGCTTCATCACATTCACTTTGATGACACACATGAAGAGTGAATTCATTGTCGATGCGACCATCATTCATTGTTGCATTACCATGAATGATCCACCCCAAAGCTGTCTTTGATAGTATAGGTGTATGTCGTGGTCCCTTAACCATTTCCATAGATGTAATTAATTCACAATTATCTGCACCAATCAATATCATAGGCTTTGCATTCACAAGACTATGAATCTGTACTTGCTTAAGATGTTTCCACTTATTTGCCAATTTATCCACCTTCACTGTCTGTACGGGAAGCTCCAAGTTCCTTACTGTGCGAATGTTCACCATGTTGAACTTCTTGTCGCACAATGTCCCTGTTACTTTCAGATTAACAAGTCGCGACTCTTGATCTAATCTCGTTACAGAATTAGTGAACCTTAATACTACTGGTTGTGTCTGGCCTTCCAAACCCAGTTGATCTGCTATAGACTCATCCAACAATGTGGTGGTGGATCCTTCATCCAACATGGCATAAGTAGAAACCTCTCCACGAGGACCAAACAACCTCACAGGTGTTATCTTAAGATATACTTCATGTTTAATATTCTAGAATGTAAATGGTTAACTAAAGCTTCTTCAGTTTTCGAAGTTACGCCCTGGACATCTACATGTAACAATTTATGGTGTGTCTTTACACAACCATTTAAACCACAAACATGTTTTTTACAGTCATCGTATTGATGTCCACCTTCTAAGCAGTTGAAACACACACCTGACTTCGATGCCCATCTACGCCTTTTCTTAACATCAGCTTTAGCAAATGAAAAACAATCACACAGTTTATGACCTGTCTTTTTACAGTAAACACAACTGCTATCGACTTGACTTGTAGCAGTTGTATTCAGTATCATTTCATTCCTTCTTTTGTCTTTATAAGAACCATACGACTTCTGCTTAACTTCTATCTTATCTTTATTAACAGAAGGAATACTGACAAAGCTTGCAGCCTCTGCCTCAATGTCTAGCCATTGAGCAAAATGTCTTAAGGTTCCTGTTTCATCAAGTTTAGCCAGTTCCCTTCCCCATGACAGCTTCAAATAGTCCGGCAACTTTCGCACCAAATCTTGTATTCATTCTGGGTTCGAAAGATATGCCGGACGATCCAAATTTTCCACTGTTGCCGTAAGACTATTTACCAAACTAGCATAGGCAATAAGGTCTTCCATGTTGTTACTTCTGGGAGGAGAAACTTTTCGGACCTTGTCAATTAACACTGAAATAATCAAGTCTGGTCGACCAAATCGCCTCTCTAAAGTAGCCATTATTTTATCTACATTTTTAGGTGAGACCATCATGGCTTGAACCTCCTTTTTTGCGTTGCCATGTAATGCTTTCTGAAGTCTTATTACATTTTCCACATCGGAAAATTGACAACATTCATTAGATTGTTTAAAGCTGGCGCTAAATATTGGCCATTCTTCAGGCTCTCCACTGAATGAAGGTAGGTCTCGGCCAATTGATTGTCTAGCCAAAAATTGTTTATTATTATTTTGCTGACTGTCAGATGCCAGTCCCACATGCCGCAGAACATCAGCAATGTTGTTAAAAGCAGCAGCTAAATCTGACTGTGATTCTTTAATCACAGGGTTATCTTCCATCTGACATCCAACTGATTTAAGTTTATTTTGATTGTCTGACTTACCAAGCCAATCTTCGACACCGACAATACCTCGAGATATGCTTCCATCAGCTTCCAAATCCAACTCCTCGTCGATCTCAGCCATCCTCGCCTTGGCAGCACTCTCAATCATGTTGCGTTCAAGCACAGCAACCTTCTCTGCGCTCTCTGCGTCTCTTCTTACACGCGCAACCTCGTTGTCGATCTTCTGTCGTTCGAGGTCTGCTTCGTACTGATGACGAATTCTATCAGTCTCCCTTTTCTCCTTTGCGAGACGAAGCATTTCCTGTTGAGCTTCTAGCTCTACCTGATGTCTACGCCGACGAACCGTACTTGCACTGGATCTACGACTTACAATAGACCCACCGGGTCTTATTGAAAGACTGTCAGACACTAGGCCTACACCATTTAACACCTCACTGCTAACATGGCCTGAAGTTACTGCTGAAGTACTTGCTTGGTTACCTTCAATTTGTGTCTGTACACGTTTTTCAGATATCCAAGCATCCCCACATGGATACTTGTCAGCTGGAATACCTCTAGTAGATCGAACAGCCCGATCTGCTAGAGCACTATCCGGAACCTTCTTTTCCATTTTAAACTAACTAATTAATTTCCATAGAACTTGAAGATCCGGCCCGGAGGACCATTAATGTCGCGCCTCGCGTCGACATGTAGCCATATTTACTCAAAATAAATACGCTATTATAAATCAATAGTCTTTAATAGTTTAAAAACTTACATTGCCTGGACCATTCCAACACAAAGCAAGACTAGCAATCAACAATACATAGTTGCTAGGCAACCATCTGATCCATTCACAGTGATCACCGCCACCTCAGCCTCCCTGACTCCTTTCCAAGGTGAGTTGTATATGAGGGGCCGTGATCACTGCAAATGGATCATATGCTTGTGGATATGACAGCTACTGTACTGCCCTCTCACAATGCTGCAACTTCTTCATACACTTCCTTTACTCTTAAGCTATTTTGCTATTGCAGATGGATGGCAGCAGCTCTTCGCACATCTCGCAGGAGATTATAGATTATTATATTTGTGTATCTACTAGGTTTTTTTTTTTTTTAGAACATTGTTTTTAGGACCCGAGTACCCGTTCACATTACCCGCGGGTTACCCGGCTAGTAGGCTAAGTTGGCCCTACCTTTAGTTTTAAAAAAAATATAAAGAAAATAGTTTAAATTAAAAATACAGAGCAGGATGTCTAATTATCCGACAAACAAAAATATACTGATTGTGGAAGCAGCCATTGGATGATTAAATGGGCTTGGGTTATATCAAACATGCCTCATTTTCTGATAATCAGAGAGACACGTCCGTACATAGCTTAGAGGAACTAAACACCTTTACCTCGCTACGCTTCACGTGGGAAATCTCCAAACACCACGTCAACTTTTTAGACGTCGATGTCTGGATCCGGGATGGACACCTGGAAACCAGCGTCCATTTCAAACCAACCAACAGTCAGCAATATCTGCATTATGACAGCTGCCACCCCAACTATACGAAACAAGCCTTACCACACGCACTCGCCATACGAGGACGCAGGATTTGTTCCAACGAAGAGGACTTAGCGAAGTATTGCCACCGCATTGCGAATGCCTTTGTGGCTCGGGGATACCCCCGCCAGAAAGTCCTAAACCAAATCCATCGGCCAAACAAACCACGCACTCCACCCAACAACAGCATTATCCCACTAGTCACCCAGTGGCACCCAGGCTTACACGTACTAAATGGCATTATGAAGCGAGGAGCCCACATCCTCAAATCCTCAGCTCTCACCAACGACCTGGCGAAAAACCTACCGCGGGTGTACTTCCGGCGCCCACCTAACATCAGCGACCGCATCGTTAGGCACACCCCAGACAGGAAGAAGGAGAAGCTGCCCCTACCCCGGGGATCACACCCATGCCACAGACCACGTTGTAAGACCTGCGCCATCCACCCTTCCACTACTTCTTTCACTGCTCGAGCCACCGGAAAAACATACCCCATCAGGCAACACTACAACTGCACCACAACCAACCTGATCTACCAACTACAGTGCCAACTATGCCCGGCCGAGTACATAGGCCTAACGACCAACTCACTAAGTACTCGAATGAATGGGCATAGGCAGGACACTGTACAGAAACTTGACCTTAAACCCGTGGCCCAACATGCAGGCACCCACAACAAGGGGTTTAATGATTGCTACACTACCAGGGTAGTAAGAGCATTACCCCCTTCCTGCAACGAGGAGCACCTGAGGCAATGGGAACTGGCGCACCAAATAGTTACCAACTCGCGCCAAAAGCCCAACCTCAACCTAAGGTAGGCCTAGGCCACCTACCCCTAGGCCCCTCCCTCCTCCCACACCGCCACCACAACCAACAGCGCCTTGTAAATATCGTGTAAATAGTTTTTAAATAGAAATAGCTTTAGTCTTCTTCAACGGTCGGTGACCAAGGCCACGTAGGCCGAAACGTTCGACAATAATGTGTAAATATCTGTGTTAATCTTCACCTCAAGCAGCCACCCACAACCTTTCAGGTAAGCTGTTGGTCTCCTTTCTTCTTTCCCCAATATACATCTGAATCTAGGTATAGTGATTAGTGAATACTTGGAGAGGCCAAAAGGCTGAGTTATTGGAACTCAGAACAAGATAAAACATGTTCTAGTGAGGGGAAAGGTACAGAAGGACAACAGCTTACCTGAGAAAGTAGATAGGTTGCTTAGAGAAACATATAGATGAGAAGACAAATAAACTGAGACGTTTCGGCCAACTAGTGGTCTTGATCACTCAGCGTGAGTAGAGAACTAAATCTAGGTATAGATCTATATATTATGTCAAGGAACGATCTATTGCATGTGAGAACTTGGGATTTGGGGTTATTTTATGTTCGTAAATTAGCCTACCAGCAAGAAATAATTATTTTTAAAAAATTATGGGTTTTTAGGGTAGGCGTAGGCCTAATTAGGTAAACTAATGGGTACCTGTCGTCATCCCCAACTATCTATATGTCTCCGTATGTAAGATACTGTATATGTTGTGTACTGTACAAAAGTCACAACAGGCCTGTTCACCTATTCACCTATTCACCTGTTCACCTATTCACCTGTTCACCTAATCTGTATCTCTGGACTGTAACACTGTATGCGACTCCCTCACAGGGACTCTCTTGGTAGCCTATCTCGTCTATTGTCATTCATTGCATGTACATGCGAGATGGCGCACGTCAGTTCAATCTATATTCTACATCGACATTTGCCCGAACAGCACAATTATTGGAGTTGAGGTATATTTTGTGTGACTGTATATTTAATACCTATCAATTTTATTATAGGAACCGGAATGGGAAGGAAAATGTTCCACGATCAACATAACAATGAAACAGTTTATTGAAGAAATAGCCATACCTTCATCCCAACGAAATCGGTGGCTTTATTTTGACTACAAACATATGAATGAGTGGTTTAAAGATAACCCAACAATTTTAGAGGTAACTAATGAAGCTTTGATCTTTTCATACCCCCATTCCACCTACTCCTTGAACCAAGGAGGCTCAATCAGTCCTGATCATAGTAGGCCAGTGACGTAAATCCACCGGAACACCGCCGAATATTTTTCGACGTAAATCCACTGGAACAATGCCAAATCTTTTTCGGCGTAAATCCACCGGCATAATTCAGAATATTTTCCTACTTTCTTCCACGGGAACAACGCCAAATCATTTTCCATGTAATAAATCCATGGGATCAGCGGTGCAGTCAATAGAATGCATTGACCAACCTAACAACATATATTTTTAAAAGAATTATGAAATGTATCAACCAGCACTGTGATTTGGCATAGTTTCGGCGGATTAACGCAGAAAAATATTCGGCATTGTTCCAGTAGGTTTATGTAGAAAAACTTTCGGCGTTGTTCCAGTGGATTTACGTCACTGGCCTACTATGATTATGGCGAAAAATATTCGGCGTACCAGTGGATTTACGTCAAAACTGATTCGACGTTCTAGGATATATGTCTACTTTTTTTGGTTAGGATTAAACTTGAAAGTGCAGCATTTCACGATCGATTCGACATTGTTCCATTCAACATTATTCAGCATCCCCCTCGAAAACATGTGGGGATTTCCAATTGAATGAGCTACAAATGTTCTCCAAGATTACAAAGTGTGGATATGTAATTCCACACATTGATCACTCACCAATGCCATGACATCTTCAAAATGGAGCCTTCTTTTACGACCGCAGTGTTCCATTTGTAAGAGAGCGACAACCCCAAGCGTCATTGACAACGAGACCAGACAAGTCAAATTTAGTCAAATTCTATATAAAAAGTTATCAGCATCGAGATAACACACGTGGAGTTGTGGGGCCCGGGTGTGTTGTGGAGTAGCCAGGGGATGGGTGGCTTAAGAGAGTTAAAACCCCCTTTGAAACTCAATCCAGATTGAAATTGAGCATTGCATTATCAATTTTCAATACAAAATACAATCTGGAAATTCATTTTCAGAATACCTGTTGAATATGAAGTAGCTACTATACCAATACATTAAACGCATTCCAAAATTCAACGAAAATGCAACCAACTCAACGGTAAATGACGTCATCGTTGAGTTCGATTGTTGGTGAATATTGGAACACTAGCGATGACTGCATGACACAAACCAACTTGGCGCGATCATCCATACTAGCCTACTCATAACCTACAAAATGATGTACCAAGTATTAGAAATTATCCCTCCCATCATCGCTTCCGTCGTTTCAGCGTGTTCTGCGTTTATTTCAGATTCTGAAGACTCCAAAAACTCTGACGACGCATTAGATCCGAGGCGCAAACGAACTAGAATTAGAAATTATGTTGTAAATGTAGTTGAACACTATGAACACGAAGATTTTAGACGTCTGTCAAAGTAAGATTTTTATTTTGCTTCATGCCAGTCGATTGTAGGGAATTCTTCTGATAGTTAATTAATGCTAGTTACGTTCTAATTAAAGGAGTTGATGAACAGGATTGGTCCACATTTCGAGCCTGCTTTTCGACGACCCAAGTTAAACCTTGAGCATTCTCTGCTGTTGTTTCTTTTGCAATAGACTGCAGAAGCACTTCATCCATTTTGAAACTGAACTACATTTCCGCCGTAACTCAACGGGTCATCGAACTATTTCCTAGTTGAGTCTGGTTACTCAACGAAGACTCACCGATGATTTCTGGCACACGACCGGTGATTAATCCGTTGAACATTGGAACGTGTATGTTGACTTCGTTGAGTAATCGTTGAATTCTGGAATGCCTATATTGTGCACAGCAAGTGAGAAAAAGGAGCAGTAAATTCCTTACAGTTTATGATTATTTTTTAGTTGCGTTTCTTTAAAAAAAAATGTGTAGTCTACCTGTTTTTGCTAGTAAAATTATGTACTATTTAGGTTCTTGTATGACTACCCGATATACTATGAATATATTTTACATTTTAGTCTGTCAACTGGAAAAACTTTGGCTTCCCTGAAAGGAAAGGAACAGAGTCGACATTGTGGATTGGCAGCGAAAAAGCTCACACCCCTTGCCATTTTGATACTTATGGTTGCAACTTAGTAGCCCAGGTTCTTGGTAGGTATGTGTCTCTCTACTTAAACTCCAGATCTGATGAAATAACCTCTGCCAATTGCTTTTTATCTCTTCATTACGTACTACTACTACTGACAACTCTACTACTCTACAACTACCGCTAATCACTCATGTCATGATTTAAGTTTAAGGAATTGATTAATGATATAAGTAGGCCTAGGGATTTGCATTAGGAAATATAACATAAAACAAATTAATTCAATTGCAGGGTTATGTAAATTAATCTATTTTATTCTCTCTCATTTGTGGGGCAACTAGATACTTGCCATGTTCCCAGCTTTTACATCAGGCAATATGGTAAAAAATACTCCTTAAAAGTGTCATTTATGTTGTGTTCTTCTGGCAAGAATTTTTGAAATACAATAAAAAAATACTAATACAAAGTATGTAGACTAGGCCTTTATACTTTTAAGCTAGTATGTATATGTACTTTCTTCATGCATATAGTACGTATTATTAAACTTATGGAACCACATTAGTTGCTTAAACTGGAGTAATGTAAAATAGTAAAATCTATTGACACTTGACAGTAAAGAAAAAACTGAAAATGCAGGAAAATAAGAACATGAAAGTGGTGTTATTTATTGAGCAATGATTTCTTAACAAGCAAAGCAAGCATTACCATTCTAGTTTTATGGCACTCGTGTGTGCGTGGAGCGATTATGTCTTACAATAGGGTTGAACAGAGAGTTCTACCCTAATAGGAAATATGGTAATTGTGCTACCATCTTTCATAATTAATTATGTATATTTTATTTTTCTGGTTTATAGGAAGCAATGGATTTTAGTTCCTCCTGAAGAGACTTTATCGATGTTCCCAACCCGAATACCATATGAAGAGTCTAGCGTTTATAGTTCTTGGAACTTTACCCATCCAGATTCATCTATTGGAACTGGTAGGCATTACAATACAGTATTTATGATATTTGTGTGTTTATTTGTTCATCAATTTCTCAGGTTCAGGGAGGCAAATTAATCAAGCTAGCAAGCCAAGTCTAACAAACAACTTATGGAACATCACGATTGATTACAAGTACATCAGATGGTTACATTTTACAGCAATCTGTAGGGGCTCATCCATCGCATAATGCACTTTTTCTTTCGTAAGTTAAGAGTATACATTTAAAAATACATCGGCCTACATGTGCTATGTACATGTTCAAAAAACTAATTTTTGTCATCGTTTATTCCTATAATATTCGGTGGGGCCCAGCGATTGATTCTTGAGTCGCTTATACTTTCTCTCTTCATAAATGATCTTCCAGTGCATACCTATCAAAATCACAGTGTTTGCTCTTTGCAGATGGTGTGTAACTGTACCTCCTGTTTAGGAACAATTGGACTGCAACAATGTCAATGGGACCTTAATGCAGACGTGGTTATGAATAGGGAGTAGGGACTACATCAAATTAATGTTTAACCGGTTATGTGTGTAAGGGCTGAAACTGGTTTTTATTTTTTAAACTAGATTTTTGGAATTCCAAAAATTACCTCAAATTGAAGTTGCTGCCCGCGCTTTCCCGCGGAAAACAAGATGCGTTCTTGTGTCCCCTGCCACTCAGGCCCGAATGCATAGTTCACACTCAAGCCCTCCTCAACTCAGCCCCTCCTAGCCACCAATCACAGAGCCGTCCACATGGCAATGCCGTTCCGTGATTGGTGGTTGGGCGAGGCTGAGGAGAGGCTGAGTTGAGGAAGTCTTGAGTCTGGCTGACTATGCATATGGACCTTAGTGTCCTTCCTTTACAGCCCCCTTTCAACCCACAATCCCAAATGTTCTAACTAGTGATGATACCAGGTAGGTACCCGGAAATCGGTTCCATTTTTTTTTTTTTTTTCGAGAACTGTGTACATTTTTTCAGTGAACTACCGAAATGAGAAAGAGTGATAGGCTACGGAATCAGATGCGTGCGCATACCGACTTACTTTTTGCCTGAGGCTGCCAACACAGGTGGCACTTGACACAGTGGGCACTCACTCGGCAGGCAGGTAAAATAAATAGAGTAGGGCTATCTTGCGATTCATTTTAGCTTAATAATATAGCTCAGTAAAAAATATGAAGACTATTTAAACAAATAAAGTGCGGGTCATTGTTTAAAAAAGGAATGTTTAAGTTTGTAAGTTGCTAATGACTATATATATTTAACAATAAATAGGCCTTAAAAACCGTTTCTGAAGTGGATGAACCGGTTTTAACTTCTTTGACCCGATGTCATCACTAGATCTAACATGCTGGTACTCTGCGCTGATCTCTCGCATTTCTACTTCCCGAAACATGGTCCTTGTTTTCGTGAATTTGTCGAGAGCCGAGAGTAATAGTTGTAAGGAAAAGGGCTGGAGAGATACAGACATCAACAAATAAAATTGTATGGAAAAATGGAGAAACCCATTTTTTAACCGGTTTCTTAAAGGATTAACCAGTCCATAAAAATACTATTCGGTGTGGTTCCTAGTTGTGAAGTCTATTTAATTAATTGTTCATTATATGTACCGTATACCATCCTTCACAAATAACAACTAAGGAAACAACTGTTGAAATTTTACTCTATTGGCTTGCCCCTGTACTTTGATTGCTAAACTTGCAGACTTCATTATTGCTAATGTCGATTGAAATGTATTGATATGTGCATCCCTACGACCAGCATAATATAATAACAACATTGTGTATGTTTGCAGTATGTTGTTGTACCTATGTCTAGTTTGTGACAATTGCTCGTTAATCTATATTTTCAGAAATTAATGGCCTACGAGTTGTAACACTGAATCCAGGAGATGTTTTATTCGTCCCTCGTCATTGGTGGCATTATGTAGAAAGTATGGAGACTGCGATCAGTGTCAACACATGGATTCCTTTGGTAATTATATTTATTAGTTACTTATTTTATTTATTTCATTCTATGATTCCTTCCCACTCCCTCCAAAAAAAAACATGTTAACTTGTCTCAAAAAACATTCTGCTTTAAAGTTATATGTAGGCTAATTAGCTTTGAGTATGAAGGAGAGTGGGTGGGTGGGTGGGTAGAGAACTAACGCAAATGGGTGATTTACTCTGTTGTACCACAAATCATATCATGCAAGTTATTATTATTATTAGTATTATTATTATTTATTTGCAATATATTAGAATTACATAAGACATACATAGTGTTGGCTTGAAAATTTTTCAGAAAATTTTCAAGAGACTTTTTCAGAAAATTTTCAAATAATTTTTATTGCTAATGTGATTTGGGTTGGTCATCTTACATCGTCTGATAGTATTAGATACCAAAGAAAAGCATGTGGAATTGTGATACTGAATAGGTACCCATTTAAATGTCAATCCAATGCAAAAATGCAATTGTTGCCTGCCAGAAAAATAAAGTTAATACCTTCTATATTAAGGGCCGTAAGTTTTAGTTTAATATAAAACCCATTTTTTAAAAGTACAAACATCAAGTTAGGCCTATATGATAACACTAAATATTTTTTTTTGAAAATTTTCATGAAATTTTCAACAAATCAAAATTTTCTGAAAATTGCCAACACTAGACATAGGCCTACACATTGAATTACATAAAACATACACATTTCTGGTGGCAAGAGTAGAGCGAGGCCCCTTAACACAAAGTGCCTTACCACCAGTTATGGATTTAATTATTTGGCTAGTGTTTACCACGCATGGCCTACATGATGACAGCTCACCATGTTCTGTGTGATTGGTAAACTATAGGTGGTGACTTCATGCAGTCATTGCTCAAACGCTTTAATGCTCACAGCGCTGCATAGTAGGCGTTCGTTAGATTCTTCCCCATAATATCTTGATCAGATGTTAATGTTATTAATTCCTTTTAATTGATATTATAATTGTTGATTGATGAAAAACATGTGTATTCCCTATTAATTTGATTTTTTTTTAGCCAGAAGATGGTGTGTCCAGACTTGAAGAATCCTTAGTGAGATTATTTATTTCTGAAGTATGTAAAGACATTCCAAACCCTGGATCTTTTCTGAATCCAAATGAAGTAAGTGAAACATTGTGTTTTCATTTTTATGTTGAGCATAATTAAGAGCAACAATATATGAAGTACTTTAAGTATTTTAAAAGGTGATGTGAATATATGGCTCTTCTAATTATAATAATTATCTTCATAATGATTGTATGAAGCCGACAGACCTGAGTAGAAACGTAACGGAAATATAACACATTCCGTTACCGACTGTTCGAAATTACTTTTTTGAGTAACGTGCCAGTAATCTAATTACAAAGTCTCAGTGTAACAGAGAAGTAATTTCACTACTTTTTTACTTGTAATTTGGGGTTAATAATGCGTTACCATTGGTCTTTCTTTCCGCTCCCTTTCTTTTCGTCGGCCATCGGAGATTGAGCGATTTGCTTGGAATCGTTGTCAGCTTTTCCACTAAACAAAAATATATTGATTAAGAATAAATGCAGCTCTCTCACCAAGCACTTCAGTACGACTATTTAGTGTATGTGGGAGCATAGTGGGAGATATTTGTAAACACAAACAGGCCAGCATGACATAAGAACTGTGAGAACATTGTTAGGTTAATATGGTTTCAATATTAATAGACTAGGCTAGGGCAATAAAATGTAAATTTGGCATAACTAAGAAATTACCATGAACTTTAGAGAAAGCTATTGATATGTCTGTATCGGGATAGTATAGGCCTACTAATTTATTTTTAAAATGTCAATATTTTAAATTATGTAGTAAATTTCTATGAATGCACCTAAACAGACCTACAATTACCACACTTGTTAATGTGGCTTTGTAAAGTAAGCCTATATGTAAGTGGGCCTAGTAATAATTGGCATATTAAGGCGGGTTCACACAAAATGACTAAGACTAACGATTAGTGTTAAAGAAAGTTGAAGTATACGATTTACATTGAAGCGTTCACATACTTTACTAGTGATTAGTGTTTAAGACCGAGTGATTAAGAAAGTTCATTATTGTTAGGCCCTATTCACGATTGTTAGGCGTACTAACAACCAATCGCTGCGTGGAACATTACAGTAGTTTAGCCAATAAAAATCGTGCCATCCGAGTCAAATTAAGTTTTAATGTTGTTTAGGTTTTCATTTTTACGCAGTTTGTTTTGACAGCTTCCGGTCAGGGCTTCCAGTACCGATGTAAACAATAGGTTCGTTTGATTTGGCTACACCTTTTGTATTTTTTGCACTCACTGACGGTAAATCAAACGAACCTAATTTTAAATCAAAGTTTCACGTCGTCTGCTGCAGCCTGTAGGTTATCAGTCCATATCATTTACTATTTGAAAATATTCCGATAAGGAGTGACTATGGCAATATCATTCATATCTTAATCCATTTTCAGCAAATATAATAACAGCTGTCAACTTCGGGACAACATGGAACTGTTTTTGTTTTACACGCCCACGCCATAGTACTAATTTTTACGGGAAGAGTGCGCTACTCACTTGTCAAAGCACTCGAAGACTGCCATCTTTCAAAGTCGTCATGTATTTCTTTGCAAGATATGGGGGGCGGAGTTTTGTTTTCCTAAGGCTTAGTCACTGGTTGTTAGTCTTAGTCCATAGTCATTCTGTCTGAACGTGCCTTTATGGCGGGTTTACATAACTGACTAGTGACTAACGACTAGCGACTAAGAGCGCGTTCATGAAACTGACTAGCCGCAACAGGCTTCTCTCATTGGCCGACAGTGGGAATACTGCGTGCTGATTGGCCGTGACTAAGGACTTGACCAAGGAGTTGAGCTATGTTCAACTTCTTAGTCAAGTCAAGACAAACCTTAGTCACAGCCAATCGGAGAGCAGTATTCTCATTCGTAGCCAATGAAAGAAGCTCGTGGCTTAGTCACGGGCTCGCTTAGTCGCTAATTGTTAGTCACTAGTCAGTTATGTAAACCCGCCATTATTGTTGCTCTCTTCTTTAAAATAAATGGCACACCAACAACATCTAGGCCTATGTAGGTAGGCTTTTACATTATTTACTTCGTTTGTAGTCTCAATATGAGTAAGATTAACAACAGGTTTTTGTATGTATATTACACGCAAACAACTGTCAGCTCTAGAGAACAATGAGCAGAAACAATAAATATATTTATCTACGCTGTACATGGCATATGAACACAACATTCAACATGATGTAACGTACGAAGTATGCCATCGGAAGGTGTTGGGTATGAGAACCCACCATGAAACAAATAAAATAAACAAAACAAAAAAGTACATAAGTAAGTACTAACAATTGGCTAGTGACTATTGTATCCCTAATATAAAATGTTTGCCATAGTGGCAACGGAAATAGCCGATACTAGAAACTGCTTTAATGTTTATTATAATAGTTCACATAAAAGAAATAAATATTTTGGTGTATGGGGATACAAATAATCACAACGTAGTGAACTGTTCCCGATTACTATGAATCGTATGGTTAAGGGCCATAAAACATGTTTTTAAAATATACAATATTTCAAGTTTCATTGGGTTGAGTTTACAAGCAACTATTCAAATGATACAGTACAGTAATGATTGTTCCAGATGGATGTGGTAGACTGCCCTCTTTCTGTATCGTCTGCCTTAGTCGAGACTTCTCTGAAAGAATGTCATCAATCTTGCGACAAGCACACTGGTCTTAATGCACAAAAGAAAAGAAAAACTGATAGTTTTCACTGCAATCCCAAGGAAGACCAAATTTTCCAGACTAATGCCACTAATGTAAATGCATTAAAGTTTATAGAGAAGTATAGTAACATTGTCAGCATTGTGCCAAAATGTTCTCAAGTGGATGTCTTGGACATGTTTGCAAGAAAACGTAATTCCTTAGATAAAACTAAAGGTAGTATCCCACAAGCCATAGATGAGTCTAACGAGCACTTACTGAAGACAATAATGAATGCTTTCTGTCAACCAGATGTTATATCTTTAGTTCGAAAAAAATTACAAAAGAACTAATTTGAATAACTGATAAAATCATTCAATCATACCTAATCTACGTTATAAATACTAAATAAATAGTGTACCTATTTATTTTCAACAATGTAAATATTGATTTACATTTAATACTTTGCAACCTAGTTCAGTTTTATTTATTACCATTACTGCTAGTTTTGAATTGCAATATCTTCTTATTTATCTATCGACGACTTTGTATGGCTCAAATATGGAAATTATACAGTACCACGTATTTTTGTTGAGTTTACATATTTGTAATATATGATAGAGAGAGGGACATTGCCACTGAGAAATAACTTGGTAGGCCAAACTAGTATCTAAATAAATAAATAATATGTTATTATGGAACTGTGACAAATTATTTCCTGTAAGGATGTGCGAGTACTCGAAAATTTGAGTCGAGTCGAGTAGTTGCCACTTGACTCGAGTGTTCGAGTATTTTTTACGAAAGTCGAGTCGAGTAGTTGTTGTCGACGGAGCCGCCGAATCCGAAAGGTTTAACTTTCTGCCAACAGGTAGCGCTACCAACAAATCGTGCAAGAATCGATTGTAAAATCGATATGTTTTAGGCCTTCTAGGCCTACGTGACGAGCATGCGGGCCCGGTCAGCTTATTTTTGTCGTCATAAACACGACTGTAACCATTGTGGATATTGATTTCAATTAATTTTTACGCAATATCCGAATGTAGAGGCTTATTTTTAAGTCGTTTTTCATGAATCCGTTCTTGATTACGTGCTGCGTAGTTAACTGTCAACAGGCGGCCGCTTCCATTGCACTCGCCTGCGTCTATCGCGATCTCGCTTCCACTCGCGCGTCCTGCGACTAGCGCTTTCTCTCTCTCTCACGGCGGCCGATAGCAGCCGACACGGCGAACTACTTCGTCGCGTCTCGCTCAGACCATTGTTCTCTCGCTCTTTCTCGTTCGGCCGCATCTGTTCCGTTCTCACTTGCCGAGTGCCGGCCTGAACCAAGTACCTCAAAGTACGCGCGATCTGCAAATATTGGGGGGGGGGGGGGCTTGAGAGTGTGCGGTATCCTTTGATACGGGTCAGTTTGGACTAAAAGCGGCCGTGGATGAATATTTAAGCGAGCAGCAAGCAAGCATAGTTGAAAGTTCCCATTTAACATTATTTTTTTAATCAGTTATTTTAATTTAACCTGTTACAAAAATTAACTGTTTAACCAATATTGTAGAAGTTAATAGAAGAGTAGAGCCCCTCACTCAAATACGCTACCTATTATGGGTAGATCAAAGTAGGTGGCATACTGCAGTCTAATTTATGCAGTACTGTGTAAGAATGAAGGTCTGCAAATTAATTTTCTAATATGAAAAGGATAGATGGAGACTCAACTCGACTCGACTCGACTCGATACTCGCGAGTATTTAAAACTCGACTCGATACTCGACTCGAATTCAAAAAGCACTACTCGCACATCCCTAATTTCCTGTCTTATTCTTCATTATTCCTTAATACTATACAGTTTTTTTTTTTATCATATGCCCACATTTGGCTTAATCAGGCCATCATGTAAGATCTGGTCAACCAGTAGAGACAGGCCTCCTTTTCTTCTCTCTTCATGCCGTTAGGCAATGCGTCACGTTCTGAAGAGGTGATTCCTGTCCTGTTCCTCCACTCCACATAGCTTGCAGATACTAGTCTCAAATATTCCCAAAAACTTCTTTATAACGAACTCTTGGGGGCTCGATTATTATTTTGTTATAAAGAACATTTCTTTATAAAGAGGGTACCTTTACATGCATAAGAACCTTTTGGGACCTCAAAAACTGTTTGTTATATAGATCATTTTGTTATAAAGACGTTCTTTATAAAGAAGTTTCACTGTATTACATAAATAATCAGGAACAAGACCAATGTGTAAAAATATTCGTGTTTTTTCTAGTATTATAATGATGGATTTCATTATTCTTTAATGCTGTACTATTACCACATAAAACATCTGTTGTACCTTAATGTAAGCTTTCGCAGCCCGAGTCACTATTTATTAATTCTTGGCTGTCGGGTGTCGCTGCGTCCAAACAATGCATACATAAAAAATGGACGTGGCGACTCCCGACAGCCAAGAATTAGTAATCTGTTGTACCGGTTTGACCTCGAGTATATTACGATTGTGGTTTTTGAACTTGTCTTGGAAAGATTGAATTTCTTGAAAACACGTAGTTTAAACAAAGCCTTTTTGATTGGGCAACCGTATGGTATCAGTGTGGGATTTATTTCTGGATACACTTGTTTTGCTCGATTTTAAAATAAGTAGGGCTATTTTTTTTTTTAATAGAGCGAAAACCGCTCTATGTGCCCGAAGCACAGCCCTCTTGATCGAAAAGGCTGTGGCTCGAAGTCTACAACACTCTTTCAATGGTCTACGATAGAGTGTGCAAGTCCACGGTGTGCAAGCCTGTATTCTCCTAGCGGAGCTTCGGTGAACTTCAATGTCGATTTCCAACGCACTGCCCTCTAAATACCCTAGCCGGAGTCTCCAAGGTCTACTTGATCTCCACCTAGCGGAGACTCATCAAACTTGCGAGGGGGAGATCAAGTAGACCTTGGGAGTATCGTCCTGGCCAGGTCGTGGCGATCTGGTGGACCTTGGATTTAATGCAAGGCCTGCGTCAAAGACTAGTAAACCCTGGCGGGTTGACCCGCGTGATCTCCGACTAGCGGAGGCTCGTCGAAATCAAGTTGACCTTGGATTTAATTCACAGCCATGGGGTAACGAGTTACAATCTTTCGTTGCCATGGTTAGTCACTTTATTTGTAGCATTGTAAATGCAATTTGTACCTCCAATACTTTTCGGATCGAGGTAAAATAAACATTAGCACAAGACTCAATTCCCAAAATGGCCTTGTTGTCGTGTTTTGTTTCGGCAAATATTGAGCATGCACCATTGTTGCCAATTTAGCGGTTTCGCCGCTAGATCTGGAGGTTTTGAAATTCAATTCGCGGTCAAAAATAAAAATCACGGCTAGCGGCAAAACCTGGAGGTGTGTGATTTGACTCAATTTTACCTCATAAATGTAAAAAAAAAAAAAAAAAAAACGGCCAATCATACGCCCATCCATCAACCTCTTAAACCGATGACGAAGCAGGTGATTGCTGCAGATGAGAATGATATCAATATCATGTTCAGGCAGTTGGAGTAAGGTAAGAGCCGGAATTTTAATACATTTTTTTCCTGCACAAGAAGACTGCAATTATTTTGATTAAGGTTTTACCATGTTTACGAAGTTGTAGAAATAAAATCGATAAAAACAATATTTCACCCCTTTGTGGAGAATATTGTGTGTTTTTTGTTGCTTTGATGACATTTTGTAAATCTAGCGGTATGAAGGTGATATCTGGCGGATATTTAGAAACTTAGCGGGCACGTTGCCACAACAGTTGGCAACACTTTGCACCAATCGAAGAAAGATACAACAATGCAGTTGCCTAGCAACACATTGTTTGTCCGCCTGTGATGTCACACTTGTGCAGCTTGTCTTGTGCTAAATCCGAGTGCTCAGATGCAATAAAAGAACACACCTGACAACGTATATAATTTTGGAAGTCTGGCAACACTGCTCCAACGCCAACAAAAAAGTAAACAGGCATAACAAGCTTCCTTTTGTCAATACGTCGTTCAAGAACTTCTTGTGTGTTTGCGTGATATCTACACAGAAAAATTACTCAACTTCTGATTTTGTTCATACCCTTTTGTTCGTTACTTCGTTCGTGTACTTGGGTACCGGTAGGGCCAGGCATAATATTGGATATTATAACGCATAGGCCTGAGGCCAAGGCGTTGGTTGGATAAGACATGGCTGCGCCGGATCAGACTGGGGCTAATCAATGGAGTTTATCACTTTACCAACTACACCGTGAACCTCAAGCTGCTATCACTGATAGCACAGAGATCGCTGTTTCACCACGTAGTCTGCATAGCGAGTTAATGTGTCCCATATGCCTCGACATGCTAAAAAAAACTATGACGACTAAGGAGTGCTTGCATAGGTAAATATAAACAGTCTCTTGGCTAGGGCCTAGGCCAAGGACTAGGCCTACCCTAGTCGAGGCCAAGCTTTGGGGTTTTGAGTTTGAAATCTGACTTGGCCCTAGGCCTAGCCCTAGGCCTAGCCCTAGGCCCTATTCAAATTGGGACTGAATTCGATTTTGGATTCATCTTGAGTCTCTTCTGCGGCGGCGCTACCTCAGAGTAATCTCCCTCCCCGCCTTCTTCCGGCCCAAAGCTGTCCGTCCAAAAGATTTACTTGAGCTCATACAACAACAAAAAACCCACAAGACCCAACTTCAAACCCACTTCACTCACAGGCATATAAACACTTCACAACAAAGATATTGGAATAGTAATAAGCCTAGAGCATATACTTTCCAATAATTATTGCATAAGGCTGCATTTTTCCAATTTGCATATCTCTGTGTCAATGACTACGTTTACCACGCGAGCCGAACTCGAGCTCGTACGCTCGAGCTGGATATTATGCGAACTGAATTTGCCTGATAAACACCTAAGCTCAAACCCAACTCGGCTCCGTGAAGAAGCCGAGTCAGCACGCTCCGTGCGTTCTCAAATTGCGTGATAAACACAATGCTGACCGAACTGTGTTCATACGTACGTTTAGCAATCGGTTAACCACGCCTTCTTTTTCAGCACGAACCAGACCTGTAGTATTTAGTACGATCTCAAAGTCTGTGGTAAACGCATACCGAGCTTATGAGCACGAGATGGGCTCGCCTGGTAAACGTAGTCAATGTAGGCCTAAGCCTAGTTGACTTCAAGTTTGGTTAACTTTCAATATATCACATGATCCATGCATTGTGCATTGATCAAGGGTTCCCACCTCTGCATTTTTTCAATGCAAGATGTTGTGAACAACACAGCTTTATTTAATTTTAAAATAAATGTAGGCCTAATTGGCTAATTGCATATTAGAAATTAAGGTAAATTCCATTTCACGATGATTCCACTTTGTAACAACACTCTCTAGTTAAATACCACTACACCCTATAACCTCTCCCATCTTTACTTTGTTTTCTTGCTTTTGGATTACATTTTCACACCCATATTTTTACAATGTTAATAAATAAACACTACCAATATGCTACTGTCATTGTGTGGTTGACTATATCATTCAAGCTTCACTATTCAGCCATTACCGTAGTCTATGCGCTCCGAGGGTGTACCTGTCCCATGGGGTGGATGTTTGAGTATATCCCAGGAAGTGTACACTCTGCGAAAGTCGTCCATAAAAACCATAAACTGCACTTATAGAATTTTCACTTGCTTTGCCCGGAAGGAATGCGGTCGTCAAGCGCGCTTTGTGGAGCAACGAGAAAAATCGTCTGGAACTATCCAGATTAAAATCTATGATGATTCTCAAAACTCATTTCATTGCAGTAACATGTTTAGCAGGCCTACTCTTTCATTTTTTCTTCTTCACCATTTCATGATGCCAGAAAATGGCATCTAACTGAACTGAACCTTATCCCCAGATTAAATAAATCAAAAACATTTAATTAGTGAGAGAGATACAGATAATTCGGGTACAACAACCAGTGAAGGCTGCCTACGTGATGATTACAGGCCACACATGTCAATATAGGCTAATAAATAATCATAGTAAATCATTAGCCTAGACTTACATCCAAATGTTATTTGCCTGACAATGTGCAAGCCTTCAAAACTGTAATCTCTTAATGTTGCCCCCCCCCCCCCTCCCAATTCTGTGGGGACAAGCCCCCGGCCCCCCATTTTTCTGTGCCTGCCCTGGAAATACACTACCCGGCAATGATTTTGAAACAATCACTGAACTTTTTTTCCTGAGGAGAATACTGGCCTAGATTTAAAAATGTAAGATCTCATAAATGATTATCTTCCTGTAAGAAACAACATATACAAGATCAATAGACACTACCTTGGAAAACATCTGCCTGCTGGCCTGTACTCCACCCCTTCTTGGGATTGCTTCAAGTGTGTGTGTGTGTGTGTGTGTGTGTGGACAGACAGACAAGTAGGCCTACTAACAGAGTTCTCTCATGATAGATTCTGCTCGGACTGCATCATCACTGCACTACGATCGGGCAACAAGGAGTGTCCTACGTGTCGAAAGAAGTTGGTTTCCAAACGGTCTCTTCGTCCCGACCCAAACTTTGATTGGCTTATCTCTAAGATTTATCCAAACCGAGATGAATACGAGGCTCATCAAGAGAGAGTGTATGCAACCCTCAACAAGAGTCACAGCCAAGCAGCATTGGTTACCTCAATCACTGAAGGTAAACTTCTCTTATCAGGCACTATCTGTAGTGTTACTCCTTGCTTTTGTTAAAACTGTTACTGTATAATGTATTCACATGTTTAATACCAAACTTCTAGGTTAGAGACCTGTGCAGGTTGGAAATACATTATCCGCAGCCGCCAAGTTAAAACTCAACCCGCAACTTGTTAAAAACTTTATCCGCATCCACAAGATCAAAACTCCACCCGCAACCCCCCCCCCCCCCCCCCCTCCCCCCCTAATTTTGGGGTTTCTATAATTTCTAATTTGTGTGTGTTAATGACTTAATGTGAGATGTAAACAATAGGGAAATGCTGTTTTGTATGCATATCATCAACTAATAATTCTTATTTCATGATCATACTTTTATTTTCAGAAAACCATTGAATATTAAATAAATATGGACAATTTTTTTTAGTTGTGACAAATTACGATTTTCATCAACCCGCACCTGCAAAGTAAGCAACCCGCTCCCGACCCGTAACCACATTTTAATACGTATTTTACCCACAACCCGCACATGTCTTGCGGATATACAAGTCTCTAACCGTAGACTATATTTAGTAAGCACTGTACCTAATAGAACTAGGCATAGCCCTAATCTTTTTTTTTTTTGTATTAATTTCATATAAATTTGATATTGAAATAACTTGTTACTCCGTGCATACTTGAATGAAGAAGGCTACTAGATCGTCATTTTTTTGCATCCCCCTTATGAAATTTTAGAGTTGCCATATTTCCTAAGCCATAAATCCAAATTGAGTTGTATTCTATTTGCAAAAAATAACTCATAACGGTTAACCTATATAATAAATTAATGGTTCAAATTAATTCTCTTTCTGAAGGTATAAAGTTGCAGTCTGCAACTCGAGCCCAACGTCCTCGGAAAGGAGCGAATGGCGACGGAGACACTCCTACAAACACCCCTACTGCCAGTGCGACCACCACACCCAACAAATCAGAGGCGGGGACCGACCTGCCATCAAGCCAAGCACCCGCCAGTCCCCCATCATCACCCGTGCCTTTTAAATTCAAGACTGGTGAGTTTTTGGAGTTGCCGGTACCGTCGTCCAAACCTCATCAATTCTGGTAAAATACAACGTAATATTGTTTGTTTAGGTAATGGAGCGCAGGCATCCGAAAGTGACTCGCTGGGTGCCAAGTCCAAGCCCACTTCTCAGTCCTCTCAGTCCTCGCATTCTTTTAAAGGGATCAAGCACACGAAACTAGCCCCTTTAGACCAGGCGGGTCCCGAGGGTTCTCGGGGCCAAAGTGGTTTACGAGCTCTCAAGACACCTCGGCCTCACAGTAAGTTTGTGTTTTTTTTTTTTGTATTTATAGCTGCATTATCAATTACATAGGGGTCTGCATATACAGTAAAACTTCTTTACAACAAACTCTTAGCCCTTGGGGGCCAGATTATTGTTTTATTATTTAAAGAACATTTCTTCATAAAGATGGTACCTTTACATGCATAAGAACCTTTTGGGTGGGACCTCAAAAATAGTTTGTTATAACTTAGACATTTCTTATAAAAAAATTTCACTGTTGCACTTTTAGTTCGTGTCGGGCATTTTCTTTTTCCTAAAAATAACTTAGTACAACGTCAACTTAGTAGTAGTACTAGGCAAAGATGGTGGAAGGTCTAGTTGCTGACTGATTTGCAGTAGGCCTCCACGGGGGATCAACTGCAGTGACCTTGATGTGTGCAGAGGGGGTGGGGGTTTAAAGGGCGTGGCTTTTCATGTTGATGCAGAACTTATTTGGAGCTCAAAGAATGGGTTTAAAAACATAATTCTAGGCCTAGAATATTTTCATTGTCGATTAGGGTGGGGACCCTCGCTGTTCGGCTCCCATACAGTCAGTGCTTACCTACGATTAAAACCAAAGATTTTTTAATGTAGGCATATCTTTACCGTGTGCATCCCTAATATTAATGTTGTTTCTAGGCAGTAAAAAATTGTATAGTTGGAAATAACACCTTCAATCTTTAATTAAAGAACACCCCCACACCACTATCCCATATCACTACGAAGTACAACACGAATTAACACGTTATTTTTTAAATGAAGTGTATATATAGGCCTAATGGATTTTTATTTTATTTTCTTGTAGGCAGTGCAGAAGCAGACATGGCCAGTCTTAGTTTAGAGAAAGAACGTTGTAAGCTGAGTCCATTGCCGCTTCAAGACGCAGATCGGGTGAGTCAGTTGGTCGTAGGTCTCTTATACCTATCAATCCCAAAACAAAGAAAATGCATGAAAAATAATTTGTGAGGCATATTTTCTTGATAATGCTCTTTGTACACTCTACAGACCATCTCTTATCACCTAAAATCAAGTCGTGTCATGAATAACTTAGTGGTTGCCATTTATCTTTTAAGACAAAAATAAAAAATGTAATCTGCATTTCTTTGCAGATAAAGTTCTCGATAAAGAAGATTTATCTGGTTATAATTTTTCAAGTTTCAAAATCACACTATTAGGCCTAACTTATTTGCTTTATGGTGAATTCACGACCTTGCGTTGCGCTGAGCTGAGCGTTGGACTTTGTTGCGTTGCGTTGCGTTGCGTTGACTTCATCATCTGTTCACGACCTTGCTTTAAACTACAGCCTTCTCGACAGGTCAAACCGCGGATTCAAGGTCTACTTGATCTCCGATCAAGTGAACCTTGCGTGGATTGAACCCAAAGTCCGTCGATCTCCTGGCGGAGGTTCGGTAAACCTCAATGTAAAAACTTGGGAGTTTGACGAGTCCCCCGCCAGAGGATTTACGAACCTTGGATTGAACCAACGTTCGAGAAGGCTGTGCTTTAAACGAGTATCCCGGATCATACATGCCGCGAGGATCAAGAAGGCTTTGCTTTGCGTTATTGCGTTGGAAAGTTGAACTAGAACAATGTTTGCAGCATCGCACAGTCGCGCACAGATGATGCTCATGATTGGCTGCTAGGACTTCGAAGTTCAAAGTTGCGTAGCGCAACGCAAGGTCGTGAATTCACCATTATAGAACATTTACAACTTGCTTTTTCAGGTAATTTTGTATAGCCGGAACAGATGATAGAATAGTCAGTAGTAAGTTATAGCTCCAGGGCCAGGATAGGCATTCTGTCGCTGAGTATTGAGCTGGAATTCATAGTCGGTACGACTCTAGGTACGGTACGACTCTAGGTACGGTACGACTTAGGTACGGTACGTACCTAACTCTGAAGACACCAGTGTTGCTAGGGATTTTTTTTCTTTATGGGAAATAAAATGCATGAAATTGTTACCTGGCAACAACGGGCACCCCTGGGGTAGGAGACGTCTATGAATACGGACCTTAGAGTCTATGGAGGGAAGTTTCCTAACGGGTTGTGCTACTGATGTATGTGTGACTCCTTTGTCAAATCTGGACCTAGAACTGGATTTAGCAACGATAGACAGGCGTTCGAACATGTCCTAAGTCTAGATTTGACATCATCAACAATAGGTGACCTCCAATCAATTGTTGATAATGTCAAATCTAGATTCTATTAGCAACAATAAACTGGAATTTGGACACGTCTTAGGTGCAGTAATAGATAGACCTAGAGCATTTAATAGTTGCATCTTTAACCCTTTGGATTATTATTTGTATGGAAATTGTCTTGTACACTATTTATTTGATCAAAAACAATATTTGAACTAGTAAGTAAGCCTACCTAATATTATTTTGGATGGTAGAAATACAGTACAACCTTGTTATTACGTCGCACGATACAACGTCGTTCGCATTATCACGTCGTTTTGACAAAGTCCCGGCGAATTCCCATAAGAGATAATGTTATCTAGAGCTTAATACAACGTCCCTTGATATAACGTCGTATCCGACATTACGACGCCTATTTTCGGACCGTACAGCAGTCAAACGAGTGTTAAAACGTCGTTTCATTCAAACTTCCTTGTTAACATGGATTTTCCCGCCGAACACGATCACGGAATTCGCAATTCCCAACTTGAAGTTGAGTCGACCCTTCGACGGCATTGTTCCCGCGTTATCCTCCCCTCCTCTCCTACGCCGCCGCTGCCACATTCCAGTCCCCCCCCCCCCCGCATCCCCCGCCCGCCACGCACTCCGCTTCCCGGCAGCTGCGGCCTCGCTCGCCGGCGTTTTATTTCAGCGACCTTCGGTAGATTGTTGTGCGTGGCTGTGTAGGTTTAACAACTCTGTCCCTCTTCTTTGTTAGGCGATGTCATTCATTGCTTGGGCTTGGGCTACTGTCAAACCAGAAACAATAGCGAAATGCTTTCGCAAAGCTGGTTTCATGAAAGAGCACGACGTTTTGACGGCGTTTGACGACGAGGCCGATGACGAGGCCTATGACGAGAGCGATGACGAGAGCCCGCCTAATGAGATCGCCCCGGGGGATTGGGAGAGGTCGGGAGGAGCCTGTACAATGGAAGAATTTTTCGAAATTGTTATGCCCGATTCCACCAAATGCTAAACTTAAGTTTAAAAATTTTAAACGTCGTTTAGATCGAAAATGCATTCCACCACAACTAAACTCGAGTTTATCTCGAGTTTAAAATAAACCCCACCTCAGATCTTTGCTTTAACTACGACTCACCGCCAACACGATGCTCAAAGTTTCGAATTTTCAAATATAACAAGCCGTGATACTAATGTTTTGATTTCGTCATTGCCTGTCAGTGTGTGTGCGACAAAGTTGGTTATGTTGATGTGTCTGCCTTTTGTCATCGTTCTATTTTGTATACTAACCCTATAATGGCAGGCTATACGTCTGATGTGGTGTTTCATAGGCTATCATATAGCCATGGCCAGCCTAGACCTAGACCCTAGCCCTTGCGCAACATACCCTAGGCCACCCTAGGCCTTGGCCCTGGCCCTTGCTCATAGGCTAAGCGTTCAGTTCACCCGCAATTCTCTCCCATATTTCCTCCTTCTCTTTACACGAAACAGAATCGGTTTTTTTATTTTCAATTATTCCATGGTATTGCTCAACAATTTGTAATAACATATTTTGTCACTTTCGGAGTAATTACTCCCACGCGAACGTTGTTGCTTCTTCTCCATCTTTCTTCAGGTTATGTTTGGCCAAGCCCAAGCTCCTCACCGCTACAGTCCGCCATGAAAATGAATCACGTGATTGGAACAACCAATCACAGACATCCTTACAAAATAAACTTGGCATAGCTAACTGAAGGAAAATAAAACGTGGTGGAATCGGCCATGGTTTAAACTTGAGTTTAAAAATAAGCTTAGCTTCGTTAAACTCGAGTTTAAATCCATTTGGTGGAATCGGGCAAAGCGCGGTACTGTCAGTTGATGATATAATCGAGGAAAATAAGACCATTGATGGCGCCGACCTCAGTGACGTAGACAGCGTTGTAGAAGCCCCAGAGCCCCCCCCCCCCCCCCCCCCCCCCCAAAGTTTCAAGAAGCTATGGCTGCATACGAAACCGTTCGTAGTTATTTAGTGGCGCACGAAATAAGTGACGAGGTCCAAAAGCAGTTACTAAATATAAACGGGGCATTGTACGATGTGTATACAAAATCTAGTAAGTTCAGTTACAGATAACAGACTTCTTCAAGCGCTAAGAGCTTAGATAATTCAAGACACGTCATATTATCATGGTACATTATTTAGACCTTTAATACATTTTATCTTTATTTGTTTATCAGTCGTTTTATTTTTGACATTGCCCATTATTCTCTTAGCCCGTAACTCGCCAGGCAGTCAATGGTTGGGAGGGGGGGGGGGGGGGAAGCTCGCGTGAGCCTGTGGCAGCAACATGCCACTACAAACACCCACACCTCCTCCTTGATAACAGCGGTGACAGCCGACTCACAATAGCCCTGGCCAAATTAGAAGTGTGTAGGTCTATACCTAAGATAGGGGGCCATACAAACGTCTACCCCCCTTCCTCCCCCCCCCATAATGATAATGTGTAATTTTATTTTTTGATAATTTTGTGATAATCTGGTACGTCGCGCTTGACATAACGTCGAAAATCAATAGTCCCTTCAGCGACGTTATATCAAGGTTGTACTGTATATACAATTTGTCCATTTTGACCTTCTGCCTATAACAGCTATACACACGTTTGCTAGTTTTTCCCATGCCACATTCTTAATACAGTACTGTACTAAACACTTGTTAATGTTGCTTATATAGTTAATATAATATACCGTCAGTAAGAAAAGCTCAGTAGGTACAGCAAAACCTATTTTTCCAAAGAACGTCACTTCGACTTCAAAACTAAAAAGTAAAAACTAATGCTACCTGTTGACTTTTAACGATTGTGTCATTATTTACAAAACGGGCGTAATCTTGCAGACGATTGATCATAAAAATTCGTGGCCTAGACTAGGTTGGCAGGTAATACTCGTTATGAAATGATCATAAAATTATATGGCCTAAGTACAAATTTAATGCCAAACACAAGTCAATATGGCCCAATCTTATGAACTTCAGATAAATATTTAGTAAGCTATTAACTTGTTTTATCCATGGCAACCAGGCTTTCCATTAGTTGTTCCCATAATGAAAACAAGTTTCACCCCGGCCCCACCCGGGCGGGGGAAATGGCATTGAAGGTTACGTGACGTGCTGATATGGACACGCTACTCGAGAGCGCCATTTCCGCCCCTCCTGTTCCGATTCTCCATTGTATTCACCTCTCGCTGCTTCTTACTTCACAACACCTCTTCTTGTCTGGAATATAATTATATAAAACCCTAATGTGTAGCCTAGGCCTTAAATAAAAATAGACCTACTATACTCGTCGTACAACATCTTTGGTAATGCTTCCGTCACGGGTGGGTGAGCGGCAGCCAACCAGCGACCGTGGCTAATTCAGATACCTGCTCGGGTTGGTCGAGACCGTAAACACGTCATTGATTGATGACGAAAGCATTACCAAAATTGTTTTAAGAGACCTATATAGTTACTACTACTACTACTAAGAATAATAATATATCTACTGCTAGCATTCAGTTTCAAATTATGTAACTTCTTTAGGCAGATTGGTTGTCTAGAAATTTGTATCACCTAATAATCCAATTTTTTATATTGGATAGTTAGACAAAAGAATAGCTGAAAAAGCCATCTTGGCATAAGAAGGAAAAAAAAAATCATGCTATGAAAGTATAGCCTACATAGTCTAACAGAACTATAATTATGAAGTGAGCATTTTGTAATACGTATCAATTTCAGGCTATCTAACTGGAAGGTTAAGTATTTTTACTTTTTAGTAGGGCAGCCTGCTGTTAATTTTTCCTGAAGTCCTCAGTGCTTGTACTATAATAAATATATATATGTAAAGATTCTTGATGTGTAAAAACTCAAAAACCATGCATAGTTTGTGTAAAAAAAAGTGTAAAAAAAAAAAAAAAAAGTTGACTAATTTCTTCATCTCAAGCTGCCAATGCTGTGGCAAGTCATTGCGTAACTCCCAAAATTCAATCATTCAATCCCCTTATTCAACTAACTTTATCCTTTCGTATGTCAAATTACAATTAGGAAATGAGTCTTTTGAATGAAACGTTGTTTATGTTTAGAGTTGACAGTGGACACAGACAAGTCAGTGAACCTCATGGGCCTCAAAATTGATTTCTTTACCCTTCTAGACTCAGCAAGTCTTTCCAATGATTGTCGACATAACGTAGAGCTGAAAAGTCTAGGACATTCTGGGAATCAAGCTTACTGCCATAACAAGAAGGTTCCACAATCTAGTCACCAACATCAACAATGAAATAAATCCTTTGCTAATATCTAAGTAGCCAGTAGGTAAGTGCAACTCATTGTCCTATGTACTGGTCACAAATAGATGGATGGTGGCATTTATTTTACCAATTGTTGAGCCACAGAATACAACATTGAATGAAAAAATCTGGACTGCCACATTGAGGATATTAAAAGAGCTTGTTGGAATAATATTTTTAAGGCTGATCTTAATATACATAGGCCCCTACAAGTTTTTAACTGAATTTTCAGATTTTTCTTAAATACGGTTTACACCTAATTGAATTTGCCATTGAGCTTTTTTTTTTTTGCTGTGTTTTTATATTTCTTGGTTGGGGTAAAAGTTTTTTAAGCCAATGAAATTTCAGTAGGCAGATATAAACTGGCAAATGTTCAGAATGTGTGGTACACAAATAATCCTCATCTTCTTACCTTTCAACAAAATGAATCTCAAATGTGCAGAAAATTATTTATCTTGTTAAATCTAGAGTACCTTTTCGTTCATTTATAGAAACTGATTGAATCTTATAAACAAACCTATATTGAATCATTCTCATTTCCCTTAGTTGTTCCCAGTTACAGAATAAATTCTTATATTTTCAAGTTGAAGTGTAGCATGAGTACAATAGAGCTACATGCCAGTTGTAGATCCCACTTCCCATCTTGAAAGCCGGCCCTAACTTGAGCACGCTTGATGTACCTACCATGAATTAAAAGGTCTACCTTCCCTGCATATGTATTATTAATTAAATACATCAATTTGTTGTTAAGGCGGCAGCATTTTTCTACGTTTTGTGTTTCTTACTTTTCAAGAGAATTCATTATCATTGATAAATGACAAATGTACAACCAATCTGCCACCGTATGCACTTGCAATTTTATGTTAACTTCATTAAAAAAACATCATTTTTGGTGGCTATAGTTGTGACGTAAGTCTGCGGCCCGTTAGGACAATTGTTAGAAGAATCCTAAACTTATCTCTATCCTTGCCGTTGTTGCTTTAAGAATCCCAAACATCACGACTTGGTTTCGTAGTTTCAAAATAGGCTAAGCCTCTTTCCACACTTGTGTAGGCAATCATCACTATTATGCGGGCTGTAACATTTAAAACCAAGCTATAATTACCTGTCTCTACTGGTTGACCAGATCTTACATGATGGCCTGATTAAGCCAAATGTGGGCATATGATAAAAAAAAAAAATAATTACAAGTGCCTAATTGTTTATTGTATGGTAGTTACTACATAGTAAGGGTGAGTTAACTGATAAAATGAACATACACAAAACACATTCGTAACATGATAGTCTCGGGGGTAGGCCTAGCTAGGAGAGCACACTGATCACCAGCTGGTATTGCAACCAATTTAAAACTATCTTAATCCACATGTGATTGACAGATTGGTCCTTCTGCCAAACTACTGAGTTAGGTAGGTTACAAATTGTAAGCAACACTCTCCAAACATTTACCTTGTCAAGTAAGATTGTTTCAATGTTACATAATTCATTATCAGCGAGATTCCTTCTCAACATTCACTTATTCACTCTCGTAGATTTGTACATCCCGCCGACATATCGAGGATAGTACTACTCTTCATGCTGGTTTGGGAGTTCCTGGTTGCGTACACGTACACGATGCTTGTTTCTTATCAGATTCCCTCTTGAAATTTGTCCTGGGTGTGGAGGATATTAAATCAGCTTGGGATATAGTATTGGCTTCCTTAAACGCTCTCTAACTGTAGAGCAGAGCCTGGTTTTACAAGAGGTCTTATCTCACTGGTCTTAAGTCAGGTCCTAGGTTGTACAACAATAGGCCTACTTACTATTCACAGCCCAATTTGTAGCTAATTTCGTGGAAATCACAGTGAACTTGAAATATTATAAGGCAGTGTTTTCAAGTTTAGTGTTTTGTTTACTACTAACTGCATGTTTCTTTAGAGAATGATATACTGTATTGTAAACTAATGTGCATGTCAATGTAAACAAAAGATATCTGTATATGTTCACACTTTTAAGTCATATGAGCATTGCACCATCTTTGAAGTTTGAACCAAGGTAAGACAAACACAGACGAGGCCTAAATTTTGGTCTGAAGTGTTTTTTTTATATCATAGGGTTTCTTAGCAATATCGAGTCGAGGGTATGTGCCCTTCTGTATCAACCAATGAGCATGACGTGTCATAATCTAGTGGTTCTAATGTTCGACTGTGCTAAAGTTGAGACATCTTGTGAATTCAGGACCTGGTGTATTGCAAGTCTAGATCGTACAAAGAGCATCTTCTTTATAGTTTGAAATACGCAAGGCCTAGGCCATCCCATAGACTACCTGGTTTCTTCATTAAAATTTCATAATTGTTAGGTTCATGCACAGGTGTGAACTAACCCAAAAAATGTGTTGATAAAGAAGACATCTTTATCATCCCTGATTTATACATGACAGCATGTAGTGTACGTACTTCTAGGAAAAAAGGAAATATAACACTTTCAGCACAACTAGTTAAGGGGGCTACCTTCCATAGACCAATGGTCAGGTGACAAAATGTCCATGCATGACTGGATTGAAACCAACCACCATGGCAACAAGGGAACATTTCCCATTCAGTTGTTTGTAAATCAACAAGCTCGGGACTTCTAGTTAGTCTAGGTTTTTGTTTCGCTTATGACAACCCCTCGGCAATGTTTGATGGACCTTATTCGGCCCACTTCAGATGACTGAGGTGTTGTGTAGTCTACGTCGTAAAATAAATAATAATAATACTGTAGTACCCAATGAATTATTAATTATTATTATTATTATTATTATTATTATTATTATTACTAATTTGAAATGCTAGCAGTACACAAAGTTGCACTTATTAGCAGAGTATTATTATGAGTTAATTGGCCTAGATTCCAGGTATGGAAGGCTATGTTGGCTGTGTAAAACAAAATTGATACTTTACATGTCCAACCATTTGAAATCCATTTGTATAAAAACAAGTAGACTGTAGTTGAAGTTTGTCACTGAAATGTCACGCATGTTTCTTGGTGCGTAGGTCATGAAGACAATGAAATGGGACACGGAGTCGGCCAGCTCCAGCCTGGATTTGAAGCGAGATTCACCCGTATCGGAAGACGACGAAGTCGGTAGTTGTTTAGCAGAGGTAATAAACACTTCCCCTACATTGATTCCTTATTAGAATACAAACCAATGTAATTGTTTTTAATTCGGGAAAACTCGCTCAACAGGTCTTATTTCCATTCTATTGCAAATAATTCCTAGAAAGAAACCTCGATCACATCAATGTCATATCGAATTCATCATAAGTAAATTAAATGTTTATGTTGCAGTGTACACTTCTTCTTTTTGCTGTTATAATATTTAAAGATAGTGTTATAGCAGGGTTCAAAATCGATGCTCGCTCAAGATAATAAAAACCAGCTCAGATACTTGGGTATAGTCTTATTAAACCCCTGCCAATCACTAACCTCAAAGGGAGGCAATGGTATTGTGGAGATCATAAATGTCAATCACTCCCATTATTCAACAATGCACTCACATTCTCAGCTGGCTACAAACTGCATAGGCAAATACCACTATAGTTTCCGCTACCCTGTATAGGGGAAGGTGCCCTTTTTGTAAGTGTAACCACCCAATCGACTGTCGCCTGAAATTTTAGACAAAATTGACATTTACAACTTTCAACAAAGTAGGCGACGGCTAAATAAGTCTTTGAGTCTCGTTTTTCGGGGGTGTATCTTATTAGGCTGGAAAGACCTATAGAGTGGTGGGAAAGGGAAAGTTAATATTTTAAATTTTAATATGATATATACTTACCTACCTTCAATATTACACTGCATACATTACGTAAATACATATAAACTTAACTTTCATTATGCTTAAGTAATGTTATTTATCGATGTCTAAGTCACCTACTAGCACCCAGAAGTACTTGAATTGTGCATGTACTAGTAGGCCTACATCATACTACATTCATACTGTGGGCTATTAGACAACAGTATTGGCATTCAGGTTACAATGTGTAGAGCTCAATTGTTTTTTGCTAGGCCTAGTGGAATGTGGTTGGTGCTAGCCCCAGAAGATGGAGGCCAAAAGAGTAGGTGTAGGCCTAGTAAACATAAAAACTGCTTACATAATAATAGTATTTGTAGTTCTGCAAGTACATTCTGTTGTTTTGTCCCAAAAGATACACTTATCTTGCTTATTCCTAGAATATTGATTTATATCCTCTCTGTACCTACTTTTAAATTTTCAAATCTTCTACATTTATTGACTCACTTGGCACATTCCAGTAATCCAGGTATGACAAAATTCTGTCAAGTAGCCCGTATCCAGAGATCTGAGCATGCGTGATGTGAATGTTCATCCCATTTCTAGTTTACAAAATGTAAATAAACTAAAATATGTTGAGTAGCTGTAGCTGGTAATTAAACCCTAGGTGGCTATGATGTTGGATGAGGTCATTTACCAATAGTGCCAACCAACATCATGTGATGATGTAGCTTTCCAGTTCATCGTCAAAATAATAATAATAATAATAATAATAATAATAATAATAATAATAATAATAATAATAATAATAATAATAGTAATGTCCGTATAATACGTTAACACCCTGTTTGACCAAGACTGTATGTAATACATTCAATTAAATAATAATAACAATTTAATAATAATAATAATAATAATAATTATTATTATTATTATTATTATTATTATAAAAATACTAATAAGTAAGTAACCAGTAGTGCCAAAACACAAACGATAACACTAGAGGTCCAGGAAGTTCATGAATTGCAACAACAAAAATGAATGTGAAGAAATAGATTGTGAGTTCTCTCTAAAGGTTAAAACAAATTTCACCCCTTTCAGAAGTGCTGCCTATAACACTTTCAATTTTCCACTAAATATAAAGCAATACAATGCTATGCTAATATTATAATTTGTGATATGTCTTAGGGGAAAACAATTTTGGGGCTCCACAGTGAATGCATTCAATTGAACAAACAAGATAATATATGTACTGTATATAAAAATACAAGATAACAAGTCCAGGCTCACTTTCTTTTTAAGTGATCACTGATCAGTTATGATAACAAAAGTGTTCATAACAGTATTTTCTAATGCCTGAACATCAAAAGTTAGTAAAGTGATTACCGTTAGATTTATTTATGTAACAAGGTTTTGTTTACATCGTAATAAAAACCTCGCGTATATAAGAATCGACAATAACCGCTCAAAAATATCACAATGATTCATTGATTACATCGATGTCACTCATTTGGAAATCGTGCTACAATTGATGAGACGTGGAAGTGAGGCGTTGTTTCTCGCGTTTAATTTTTATGGGGATTTCAGCCACATGATCGAACCTGTACCGGTCGACGTCACAGACGAAACGAACCCTGTGCTGTGGGCCGAACAAAGCCTCCTTGAGCAGTGAGACTTTTTTCATTCGACTTACTCAAAAGCGTCGGCGTCTAATGACTCGACATGTATGTTTGGGTTTAGTGGGTCTTTAAAAACTATAGAATATATTATATAATAAAATAAATAAATATCAAAACATAAAGTAATTAGTACAGCGTATTTAAACATACATTGATAGTACTGAAATCATATGATATCTCCACAGTGAATCATTGAGTTCGTCTTGGAGTACTTGATGCCTAAATATTTTGGTAAAGTCCTAAAGTTGACTGATTTAGGCCAATCACACATGGACCCATATTCCTGAAAGATGTCACTTTGTGACATAGCTCACTTTTAATGATATCTAGCCTAAGTTTAACAGTTGTAGAACAGTCTAGACCTAACCTTACTTTACATGATATTTACTTAGTTATACAGAGATCACTTAAAGTGAGTTATGTCACTAAGTGACAACTTTAAGAAATAAGAGAGCTGCTGGAGTAAGTATTTCAGCCAGACCCCTCTTTAAGACTACGTACGTATTTATTTATCAAACCAATCCTTTTCAGGTGGAGCCAATATTCTGGCCACACCCGGCACTCTCAGGACTACATATTTATATAACTTGTGTGTGTTTTTTTTTTTTATCTTGAGCTTTGGCCACTTTACACCAGACCTCCCAAGACAATGTACATATGTTAACCAAACCAATGTTTTCCAGGTGGAGTTGGTGTTTCGGCCGCACCCCTCTGTTATGACTCAGGACAACGTGTTTATCAAAGCACTCAAAGGAAATTTAGTGCGCTACATCAAAACCACGGAAAATGCTTCAGGTAATGACGTGAAATAATAAAATTACCTTGTGTACAGATTTGTCAACTAGAGTTGCTTTTGATGATAAATATACTATATGAATATGATTGACTATACATACAACCATTGATTTAATAGAAGTTTTTGCCTTGCTTAAAATGACGTGCTGCCGTGTGTCTCACTGCACAAGTACATAGCTAGTGTATAGCAGTCGCTAGAGGTCATATCTCGAGGAACTATCCCACCCAACAATACCAGTGTGCAAGCCCAATGCATCTCGTACCGGTCAGCATGGTCCTACTTTTACTTTTTTAAGTGAATGACTTTGTGACTAAGCTGTGACTAAGAATGAATGTGAAGAAAGAATGTGACTAAGACACTCAACTGAGCTAGAGCACTTTTTTAATATGGTGATGTTACTCTTTTCTCTCCTCATTTGTCTGTCTGTATTACTGTTTTGTTTGGCCGTGGTCGATTAGGTGTTGCCACTGTTTAGTAAATCACAGGTTCTGCATTCCGGCTTCGAAACCTGGCTTAGAAATAGATGTCTTTGTTATGAAACGTTTTTTCATCGTCGTTTGATTAGCATCGTTGGCAATACTTGAGTCGTAAGACTCCAATATCATCAGCTGTATGTTTTGAGAGAGCCAATGCAGCAGAGAGAAAGTCAACCTTTATTGGCAAAAACTGACGACTGGCCAATGAACACTGAATGACTTCAGGGACCCAGCGTACTAATCAATACTGTATAACAGAATACATATAGGCCTATATAATTTATAAAACAAAATTCAATTATTAAAATTAACATTATATCAACAACAAAAAATTACAACTTAAAACTAAAATGTTTGGGGGGGAGGGGGCAGTCAATATGATTAAATGCATTATTGTAAAGATGATTGTAAAGAACATAATGTAAATTGTGTTATAATTAAAGAGGTATAAAATGGTTTTTCAGTAAAGGTACTAGTGAGACTATGCGATTGCTCTGTTACAGTCGACCACCTGATACACTACCTGTCAACACAGCTGTCGCAAGAGCTGGAGGGTCAACTTAAAGCCACCATCACGTCTGACCTGTGTATATCAATATCGCCGACTCCCCACCAAATGGTGGTACTCTCTGGTAGCCAAACACTCAAGCAGGTCAACCAGCAGTTCTGGAGGATCAATCGACCACTGGAAATGTTCTACTCTTGGAACAAGCCATGACCCTCGATCACAAAGTGAACGCCGAAGTGAAAATGTAGTTCGTAAAAGACAGTCGTGTTTGTTGCCCTGGTTGGAAGGGGCCAGGCCTAAATTAGTAGAGACGTACGTTATCGCTCATTGGACAGTCGCGTTGGAATTTTCAGTTTGAAATGGTTTCACTATAACAGGACAGGGTCCGTGTAGTTCAGAACATTGTTAAAAGTAAACTCATCGTCGTGGTGTGTAGCTGATTCCTGTCTGGGCAGAATTGGCTTGGCGACGACACATTAACCGTCATCGTAGATACTTCAAAACTATTCTCGGGCTAGCCTCTCTGCACCTCTCCTACCATCGCTGCACCTAAACACCCTCATTTTAGTTAAATTTTTCCAAGTTTCCATTAATGTCAAGTGTAACATCTGGTTTTTGGCAAAATAGAATTTTTGCATTTTTTTTTTTAACTTTGCAAATTTGTTTACTAACTGCAGATATTTGTGCCTCTTGGGATTTGCTTTATCACGAGTATACTGTGTACTAAAAGTGTTTTTGAAGTCTTGTAAATGAAAGTTAGCACATACTTTGGTTATAGCTGTGTGAGGTCATATAGCAAAGTACCAGCCTAACTTAGTTCCAGGTCGTTCCCTGCATTTGCTACAGCAGGTATCGTATAGATACTAGTGATTAGCCTACACAATTGGCATCCCAATTAAGACTGGTTCACCCATCCTGCGAGGAAACAGCAAGCAGGTACCGAGAAATTTCTGTGCCGACTTGTTGCATTGAAATAACATGCATGGGGTGACTGTTTCTTCTAAGAATTATGAAGTTATACCATTACTACCTGGAATTTTGCCAGAGTAAATTTTGCAATTGTGCTTTAATTTTGGTCTAGTGTAAGGTGTAGATTTTATAAACAGCTTAAAAGTTGGTAGAAAGTTGGTTTTCGACTTTCGTGTATAACTGCATTAGCGTTGTGAAGTAAGTACGTAGTTTAAAACCGTTGGCCATGGGTCATGTTACTAGCAGTCAACACGTGTTGATCTCGTGTGGGCTCAAGGGTTGTGTGTGTATTAATCTGCTAGATCTATTTTGAAAACTTTTACTGTGGCTCATCAATTGGAATGCAATATCACCTTTCTACTACCTACACCTACTTGCTACATGTTACTACATAGTTGGTTAATCTTGTATTCTCGTGTCACATGTGAGTAACACCGTTTGAACTAGCATTGACATCCAGACTGCATTTATATTACTTAACCCATTGGAATACCATTATTCTGCAAAAATACCACCCCTGAAATACTATTAAATTTCCATGTTTTGTTTTTCAGCACCAATAATTATGTTTTATTTTTTATTGAAGTCATTAATGAAGCAATCTCTACAAAACTTTCAGCATACAATGTAAACACCTGAGTAAAGCAAATTCTGCATTCTGGAAATTTCAACTTGCACATTTTACAGTGGTATAGTCTCTTCAAAGTCAAAGTTTTATGAATATTTATAGCAATTTGGGCACCCCTGAAATAATTACCAAAAGTGATAAAGTATAGTATTCAATTTTATTTCATGTAAAGAAGCCATAGTTTTGTTAAAAAAAATACTGGCAAGGCCCATACTATTTTTTTTTTACATACAGTCATATGAGAAATAGACCTCTACTTTTGGAAATATAAGTAGGCGGTAGGCACAGGCGTCATCATCCTGGTATTTACGTTTGTAAAACCCTCGTCTTCTGATTCCATGATCGAATCGCTTGCATTATCATAAGATGAAAAATCACTAACATAGTTCTTCATCAGAGAAAATATCCTCGTCGTCACTACTAAGATTAAACAGTTCGTTTTCAATATCACACGCTTTCGTCAACAACTTTCGCTTTACGGACGCCATAGCGGAAAGCTTCCTTCATCTGCCAGACGCGCGAACATAGTAATTTAATTGTTAAAACGATACCCGTGTCCCAATCTAGCGAAAAGATTTCGAACTAAGCTATCGACATATGGAAGATTGAAGTCGGTAATAACAGACCTGCCTAGTAGTGCTATCTAGTGTGAAAAACATGAACTAAAAGTGTCACGAGTAGGACTCGTGATTGTATTCCTGCGGATTTTCAAAGTGCCACGAGTCATACTCGTTTTAATATTCCAATGGGTTAACTTATAAACAATATCAATGAATGCACTTTGAAAGATGGTAATGTAAAAGGGTCTGTAAGCCTATATGGAACCAGGATATGTTTGCTAAAATATTATAAAACTCGATACCGTTGGATTTTTGTGTAATTAATTGTCCATCTGGATCTACATTCCACTCATCATCTCAAAGTTGATCAATATATCTATGTCTATATGCCATCTGCTTCAAACAAAAATACAGTAAATAATCCTGATTATTTATTATTAAGTTGGTGATTTGTGTGTAACTACTACAGATACTGAAAGATGTGGGTGGCGTGAAACAATAAGTGCGATGGAAATATAACACAGCTTCTTAATAACATACTTTATGACATTTGTTTGTTTTTGAAACCTATTTTATTTCTGCAAGTTTGCTTTATCTTCCATAATGCAATATTGTTGACAATCTGCAAAATATACTCCATTGCCATGCCTTTTCCTGTCTTACTTTACTAGGTTTGTATTGCATCTATCCCCTTGTAATCTGTGTCTTTATCGCAATGTCTAGCGTTTTCCTGTGCTACTACAAGGTAGCACAGTGCACTGTAGTAACGATTTACCTAAAACAAATCACTTATTTACATGCTTGTGCTATTTTCATGTTACATTCATTTTAAAATAATACAGCTGTAACAAAGAAAAATTTTTCCATATCTGTCATTTTAGGTTTTATTTGCTGGCATTAGACTTGAGAAATTTCTAGAATGATGCTCCCCTCCACTGCTAGAAGTGACAACCTGACATAATGAAATACGTAACAAACTTTTCTTCTACCTAATGAGCAAAATGTCTGCAACACGTTTTAAGTCTTTAATCTTAATCAATAAATTACTGTTTGCAGTGCTAATGCAATGCACTTTGGATCTTTAGTTGCATCTAAGACAACTATATTTACAACAAATCCACATCTAGCAAGCATACATGGCAACACTACAGAAACTTGAGTCCAATCAGAGATCGCGTCGATACCACTTGAAGAATCGGCTATTAAACCACATTTCTAAAGCATAATGTTTTTTTAATCTAGCCTAGAACACAAGCATGCGTGACCACAAACGTTACACAATTAATTGTAGGGGCCTATCGATAACTCACGTAACAACAGCAAACATAACCTTTAACATTTACAGTTTGTGTGCCTAGTTCGCCATCTGGCCATACGGATACTAACGCGAGCGTTTTTGTTCCGTCATGTTCCTTATACTGGGCGGGTGGTCACATGGGTCACGTGACAAAGAGCTGGAGCTTTCATGTCATACTAAAAATAATATCTCAACTCTAGCTTCCCTACGAGACCAATGATGCTTTCCGCATGTGAAAATCCTCCATTTTAAATCTAAAGCCCATCACTATGTATCAGATACTGTAGAGTTTTGCTATGATCGGCCTCATATTATGTGACGCATTGCCAACTCTTGCAACAAAATGTATTAGGTGATTCCATATTTTATGTAAATTATCAGTTTTCATACCTGCCGAATTGTTCGTAATTTTACAAATTTCGTTCATTTTAACGATTTTACGAATCACCTAGGGAGTTTCACGAATTTAAAACATCTACAGTGGTATGCAATGGCAGTGTAAAATCACAGCCGACTGAATTATATGTGTGCATTTATTTGTCACAGTGCAACTAAACAATGTTTCCAGTGTAGCTGCATTGATGCAGGATGTGCATCAAGTAGGTGCAGTGTTGTTAAAGCTACTTTTTAAAAGTAGCACTGTTACAGCTACAGCTACTTGATCTTTGAAAGTAACTTAGCTACTTTTCAGCTACTGTATTTTGTCAAGTAGCTCGCTACTTGTACAGCTACTCAAAAAAAGTAATGACGCTACTTTACAGTTACTTTCATTTTTTATGAAGGACCAAGAGAAGTTCTATTTATTGAAACGGCGGTACGGTCCGGAAGTGAGTCATCCTCATATCACAGCTCACGGGGTGAAACAGGAAACTCAGTGGTGGGAGGCGGTTTTGGGACTATAGAGCCAGAAGGCCAATGTCAGTCGTCATTCCGAACCTGTGACGGCGGGAATTGTGACGAGCGAAACAAATGTGTTTGTTTATTGCAAAAATAGAGTAGCGGCTACTTTTCGCTACAAATACTCGTATAAAGTAGCTTGCTACTCGCTACTTTACTGCATTTTCAAATGTAGCGCGCTACCAGTCTCGCTACCAAAAAAAGTAACATGCTACAAGTAGCGCGCTACTTAACAACACTGAGTAGGTGGAATGTTGTGATCCAAGAAAGTTGCCGCCAAGTTCGAATATCTTCGCGTAATTGTTATGAAGCAATCATTGTGGATTTACTGTGCGTTACAATACATATGAATAAGAAATATGTTAGCTTCCTTCTCGACAATGTATACTAGGCCTACAATAGGGTTTTGTTAACTTTCATGTATATTTAATTTGAAAAGTTGACACCACCTGCAAAAAAGCATTCCTTTGTACCTCTGATGTATCTTGGACAGCCTGCATTATCTTGTGGTTCCAGTTTACACTGTCAGCTTACACCATAATAATATGCTGGATGAAGAAACAAAGATCTTTTTGCCAAGTTTTTTATGTTGTTTCTCGACGTACTCTACAGCTAGGTCATTTACTTCTTGGCAGGTATGTTTGTAATTGGGATTTTTTTACTTTTGCTATATATATAAGTGCAATAAAATGCTAATTTTGAAATAATTATTGCAATGTTTGTGTATCTCTAATAAAATTAGCATTACCTCATACCTGTTACAAATATATTTTTCCTGTAAAAAATATAAATCCTTTATCTTGAGGCTAGCAACTTGGGCCTGGATTCACAAGAGGTCCTAAGTCTGTTTCTGGTCTTAACTCTACGACCGGCTGAACCTCTTGTGAATCCAGGCCCATGTCCCATGAAGAAGTTAGTTGGTGGGAACAAAGACGCAATGAACAATACAATAATATGTTTTACAATTTGTTCTCAGACAAATATGGGCCTGAATTCAGAAGGGTCCCAAGTTGAGGCCAGTCTTAAGAGTTAAGACCAAAAAATACTTTGGACCTCTTGTGAATCCAGGCCCTGGTTTTACAAGAGGTTCAAAGTTAGGCCGGTCTTAGAGATAAGACTAAAAAATACTTAGGAGCTCTTGTGAATCCGGGGCCAGGTTAACAACCTAAAGATACCAACCTAAAATTCAGTCTGCAAATTTAAGAGAAAATAATGTTTTCAAATTAAAATTAGGTAAGTTAAGTGAGGGAAAACAAATACACTTATTAGTAGGGCTGCCCAACGATAAAAAAAATCATATCGATATCGCGGGAAGAAATATCGATATCGCGTCGCGATATCGAAGTTTTCAAGTGACGTATCGATATCGGCGATATCGCCACATCGAAACTTTTCTCGCCTGTTTTTAGGATTTACAGGCCAGCTAGAGATCATTCTTTAAACAATATTACGTAAAGAAATATTTTAGCTTTGAAATGTCTTACTATGTGTGTCAATTTATTTGTTGTACTATTCAAATTGTAAAATATCCACACAAAACAGCGATGGTGTGGTTGGCGTGACGTGACACGTAATCGGGGTTTTGTATCAATTAGCTTATAAGGCGTTATATTCGACTCGACTAGATTCGGTTCGATATCGCGATATGTACGATATATTAATTCTATATCGATACCTATCGAATTATTTATTTATTATCGATATTGTATCGAATTATCGATATCGTTGGGCAGCCCTACTTATTAGGCCTACAGTTTTAAGAGGATGGGGACTTTGTTTAGCATTGTACGTTGCTGACGGTTGCATAAAGGATGGTCAGCTAGGTTTATTATTAATATTCAAATTTCATTGTATCAACAATTTAACAAACATATTATACAATGATGGTATGTATACTGTATAGTGAGGAGTAGAGCAGAGCCACTTGACACAAAGTGCCTTACGTTTGGAGAACGGAGACCACCAACTTACTTACATGACAATATTATTTTTTCGCTTTTTCGAACCATTACAACAGACAACTGTGTAGTTGTAGATCACATGGGGGATGTATTGGACAGTGAGGTTCAATGGAATTGGGTTCAACAATGATGTTAGAGACTAAATTAAGTGATAAATGAATGATAAATGTAGGTATCTAACATTATTATAATCAGTATGACTGTGATACTTATTTTATTAGTAATTTAATGAAATAAAAACATCACAGTGATACTGATTATAATGTTAGATACATTTATCATTCAGGCTTACCAAACCAAAGCGCTGTGATTAGGTGATTACTCAGATTTTCGATTTTGTGTTTCAATCTTGAGATAGGCCTATGATTTAAAAAAAATTTTGGTTTTTGACGTAAAGGTATCCCTCGCTCAAGCACACACTGTATAAAAAAAACTGAATCTTAATAAACTGCATGTGATAAAAATAATCATCATTCTTATACATCTCGTTAAACTCTTTATTTTTATTATGTACAATAAAAAAACAATTAGATAATTTTAAATTGTTACCACAGTTGCTTATAAATTGTCTTCGTATTCGTATTCATATTTTTAAAACATCACTATATCCAGCTCTACGTAGCTAGTTTCATTAAAAACAAGGTTTAGGCCTAGATTTGCAATGATCTAACTAAACCTTGCACATTGATGCTGAGTTACAAGTGATGAAGAATATACAGTGCTTAATTTCAGGGCGGACGCGTCTACCTACTCTTTTGTCGTGGGCGGACGCGTCCGCCCACTTATTTTTTGGAAAAGTTTCAATTTAAAAGTCAATACGGTGTTGTAACAGAAACAGACTGTAGCTTGTCTGTAGTCACTATACTAATGTGTCAACTGGACTGTTTCTGCTACTTGACAAGTATAACAAGCCTGCTTGATTGGTGAGGGTGGGGGTAGGTAGGAACTTTTGTTTGTAGGTGACAAGAAAAGATTATTTTTATTACAGAAAACGAGTAACTGCAAGACGCCCCCGACCCTATCCCCCTCTAGGGTTGCCATCTGCTGACAGTCCTATCAAAGATAGTAAGATATACCCTGTCATGTGGGTCCTGATATTCAAGTTCAGGCCCCGCGATACAATGTTGCGACGTTTAGTTTACAATAAGATATCTGCAGTCCAGAACATACACGGTTATTAACAGCCAAAAAAATTCTAGTCAATGTTCCAATTCATTTTGGTGGTTTTCTGGTTTTTGCACTACAAAAATGACATTTCGGTATTGCATTCAGTCCGGCATTTTTTTATGAAACGCTCAGAGCTCACTCTTAAACACGCTACCCCCCTGTACTTCTTTTGACTGAAAAGATGTTTCCCTCCAGTCTGACAAAAAAATATGGCAATTCCCCCCCTCTGTCGAGCGTCCGCCCACTTATTATTTTAGAAATTAAGCACTGAGAATATATGAATCCAAGGCCTCGCTACCAAGTAAACTACGTACACACTTCAACCACTTCAACCGTGCTGCGTGCATGTCAAAATACTTTGACTAATACTTTATATACCGGTACCTTGAATGTCATGTCATTCCAGCTTCTAGTTTTCAAAACCACTGGAAGTTTGTGTACACCAAAACAGCCTCAGATCATTGCTATGCAAATAAACATGTTTCAAAAGTAGGGGTTTTAAACTTCTGACTAAGATGTACATCATCTGTTCAAGTTCAATGCATTTTGACTAATTGGTTCCAATGTGCATCATTTTTGTTATGCTCTTGTCTGCATAAATGTTGACTCATAAAACCCAAATGAAATGAAAGGAACGTTTCGAGTTTGGTCACCGGCCTTATGACATATTGACAACAGAGTTATAATAAATCGTTTATATTGTTCACTTAACCTTACAGTGCCAATTCTTGTAGATCACATTGCACGTGATAATGAACACAGTCACAGGTTTTACGGATAGTATATTTTAACGAAAAGTTGTGTTTCTTTTCACTGTCGAGAACAATCACAATGAGCCATGATAGATTTATTTATTCCGATTCAAGTATTGTCACTTGTGTATCTTCACTCTCGCCGGTCGCAGTCACTGAAATCTTTTAGTAAATAACTTTCATACTGCCAGCTATAAAGATTAGTTTGCAAGCCTGCATTTTTCCAATGCAGAAGACTTCAACTTTGGTTCACTTTTAACATATCATGCGATCGTCGCTGTGCGATAATCAGTTAGTTGATGTGTTTAAAGTTAACTAAATTTGAAATCATCCGTATTGCAAAAATGCAGGCATGCGAACTAAGTGGGATGAGCAATAGCAGCGTTTGCCCCGCGATGCGATGTATGTTGTGGCAGCCGTTCATCACTGATAGCAACAGTTAGGCCTACCCGTGGACACATCATTACAGATACATGTGGTGATGGTGATGGGGCAATTCCATGAAAACATCTTCGAATGCACCAAAATCAGAAATGAGTTCAAGCATGTCAATTTATATATCATTTTATGACAGTAGACTGAATCAAATAATATTGTTAATTTGTATTAGATTTAAAAAACATAATGTAGACGCTACATAGCCTTTAAAAATTTGCCAAAAACAAGACTGTGTGTGCAAATTAATAAAATGTATTTTATTTTTGTAGATTCATGACCCTATAACAAGACGAAAAATAAATTTCAGTTGACTTGGATTATTTTATTGCCAACAGGGGTGCTAAACTGAACATGAACCTCATTTGACTGTATTTTGTCTGACACTAAAAGAATAAAGTTTAATAATTAGCAAACAATGTATCTCACGTAGTCGTAGTCTTACTGAGTGAAGATTTTGTTCTACAAAAAAATCAAGGTTTATAAAAAAAACTGCTCCAGATCCTGTGATTAAGACGACTGTGTGTACTGTATAGGGATGCAGTACGTTTTAAAAATTAAAATCGATTATGGTGTATGGTATGATTTTTTTTTAAATTATCGTGATTTAATCGTGGTGGTATTAAATAATCACGATTAGCTATTATATAAAAAATTAAGATGAATCTTAGTTTTTTATCCACAAACTACTGAAATGCATGTTTGGGTCTCGTATTTGACGGGGGGCCGTAATTTGATCGGGCGCCGTGCGTCGCGACCCCCCCCCCCCCCCCCCCCCCCCCCCCCCACGGACGCGAGGGCTTGTTGGAAGTTTAGGCTGACCGACACGGGCGCTGTGCCCCGTAGTAGTGGCACGTATGAAGGGCGGGGGTATGGTGGAAATCCCCGCACCACTTTTTTCTGTAAGCCCCCACTTTAACGTTTTAGGCACCGACAGCTACACCCTACATTTTTTTATTTCGTATCTCCCGCTACTTTAACGTTTTAGGCACCGACAGCTACACCCTACATTTTTTTATTTCGTATCTCCCGCTCATTATATATGTCGACAAACTGCGAATAGCGGCAGTGTTGGGGGGGGGGGGGGGGGGGGATAGCCTGTGGTGTGAGGGAGGAAAACATCTCATCGCGACTTGTTGAGTTGTGAGTGAGTGTGCATTAGTTAGTGAAAATGTAAAAATTACCGTAATTTAATTTATTGTTGTGTATGACATCAGCATGCGGCTGATCAGTGATCGAGCTAACGGACGGGACGTTGTGCTTGTCACAGACGCCGTCGGAGACCTTAGTACCTTAGTACCTTAGTACCTTTGATTAAAAATTATGGTGCAACAATTCTTGTTGTCAACAAATCTCGTGAGCAATTGCTTTCTCAGACAATTTCTAAGTGTAACTTTGCCGTTGTTCCATTCCATTTAATTCATATTATTTGCAAAACCTGTAGCATAAATAGTTCTTTCAGACAATTTACTTCCAACTTATTTTTGTAATTCATTACAAACAGTTCACTTTATTGTTGCAATATCTTTGTTTTTTGTAGAATAACCATTTAAAATTATAAATAATAATAACCACGTACATATTACCTTTGGTATTACCCCTTTACAATCACAGAAAGAAAAGAAATTAACATACTGCTGTGCAGAAATGAGAAATAGTTCATGCAATTGAGTGTGTTTTACGCCTGACCCCAATCTTTATTATTTTCCCCACAGTCTCATTTTGGTGAAGATAGCTTTCCTGAATAACCATGACCTACTGTATGATTTAAACCTGGGAAATAGTGTAATCTGTGAATAAATTATACTTTAATAGCAAAATGTGTGTAAACTTTACGTCCGACTCCATGGAATTGCCCAGTAGTTGTAGTTCTGCGTGGCGGGTGCGGACTGTTCGGGGGGTGGGACGGAGGCCCTGTAGCCGGCAGCGGCGGCGGCAGCGGCGGTGGCGTGATGGTGGGCGCTGGCCAATATGTCCGACACTGTGTGTGAGGAGGGCCAGCAGTGTTGGGGGGGCGGCCCCCGCGCGCCGGGGGAAGGGGGGCCGCAAGTCTTGCCCTGGGGCGAGGTCGGGTAGTGGTGGTACGACGGGTAGATGGTGTTGTAGAGGTGCGGGGGAGGGTGCTGCACCCCCGCCCCCGTGTGGTGGTGCGGGTGGACGAGGGAGCCGATCTTGTTCCTCAGGATGCGGCTGATTGAACTGACGGACGGCACGTTGTACTTGTCACAGACGCCGTCGGAGAGCAGACGGTCTCTGATCTCCCAGGCGAAGATGCCTGGGTCCTTGCGCTTGAGCTCGCGTATGTAGGCGACCACCTTAGGGGTGGTGACGCGGGGCTTGCTGCCCCCGATGGCGCCCGGTAGTATCGAGCCTGTCTCGTGGTAGCGGGCGAGTATCTTGGAGACGCAGCCGTGAGAGACGCGGAGCTGCCGCGAGATGTCGCATGGACGGATGCCCAGCTGGGCTAGTTCCACGATGCGCAGCCGGACGGCGTTGGGTAGCGGCCGACCGTTGACGAACACCCCACCAAGCTGGTTCACCTCTCCATACTGTTGGCACTGGATGTCTGAAACAGGCAGAGCTTTGTCACAAGGTGCATGCCAACCTAACTCAATAAACTCAACGCAGTATCAGATTAATGCCCAATAAGTAAAACTAGACAGATTTGTGCCAGAAAAGTACGGAGGCTCTTGGGGGTCAACAAAGAGTCATTGTTGATTTCTCGCACAAGTGCGTTAATGACTCAGTCACTTATTGGAATCCTGAAACTGCGTTGAGTGTTTGTTGATTCTAGATAATAAAGTCAATAGTTGATGGGCATGTGGCATGAGTACCACCCGAGACATAGTTTATGCTAATGTAGTTGATTGATTTTAATGTGAATTTGAATATCAATAGTAATAATTACTAAATTGAATCATGTTCCTCTAATGACCATTATTGTATTGACAAATCTGGAAAATCCTGCTCCCACCGTCTTTATCAGCGATAATTTGTCAATCTAACTTCCAAGTTCCAATGCTATCCCCACAACTTTCCCTCTTTGCAGCTTGTACTAATATTGAATGTCAATGTTACTTATATTTGGATGTTAGGCAGATAATACTCGATCCAAACGCTTACGTACAGCAACTTTCAAAAATCCATAAAATTCACTGATCACATCAAAGATAAATTCTAAAAATGAAAAAATCCGGATTATGCTCTCCTAATCCACGTAAAAATGATTACCTCCCCCCGCCCCCCGAAATATACATTCATTAAAATTTTGGGCACCTTCCGTGATTGTGAAAACTTAAAGGTTGGTGCCCTATATAGTCCAGGCCCCAGGGTATAGTTTTTAGCTGGGGGCTTTAGGGTCATTTACTGTGTATGGAATAGCCATGGAGGTCGTACACTATAAGGAGTAATTACATATGTAGGTATAGTAGAAACACACAGTACAGTAGGCCTACATTATACACTATACATCCCTCTTCTCCTTAGTACATTGCTGCAGGCGGTAGGATCATCCGATCACCCTCGATGTTACGTTGGGCGAAGTAGGGGACATGATAGTCCTGATACAGGTCGTGGGTAGTAATAAGGAACGTTATACCGGAATTCAGTTTCCATTACGAAGATACAATATAATAGCAACTGAATGTTGACACATCAAAGTTCAATCTCGATCTTGTCATTTTTACTGAACATATCATTTTTGAAGTATCCATGTCGAGACATTGCAATGATTGTGGTAATTGGTGAATAACAATGTCATTCATATAGGATAGGAGGCAATCCAAAACCAACCCTGGAAACCGCGTTGTTTTCATCATCTAGTGCTTGTGTAGCAGAGCTGCAGAGAGTTTTCTACCGGTCAATGATGGAAGCCTCCCTCCGAATGTGATAAGATGATCGTTGTGTCGGTTCCGTGTTGATTAGACATAAACGTCGCCTCTCATTATGAGGAGCAGCGGCCGGGTTTGAAACCCGATCCCTCGGGTTCGCTTTCTCGGAACATGCCGACGCCCTGTGCGAAAATAGAATGTTTTTACGGCTAGGAGGGCGGGTTCGGGGTGGCGGCATTCTTTGAATTACTGTCAAACTACGGCCACGGCTTAATTGGCTACGGACCTACTCATTTCTCAGCGTCACCCGACCTAGCCGACACCAGGAAACCATCGGGCTAATCGCGACGACGTTCGACCCGCTCATCTGGCAACTTATCGTCATGTATTATATACCACAACTGTGAAGTTATAGTTGTTTTACTGTTCTTCAAACTAGTGTCAGTCTATGGCGCGCTTGTGCACTTGTGATGCTATTGGTGTGTGGAGGTCGTCTCTAACATCGTTTTTGAGTTTTGACCTACCTACTAGAAGGGTTGTCGTATTATTAGTGTTATACGCATACTTGAAAGTTCGTGGGGGTATTTGTTCTGTCTGGACTTGGAGTGACGTTGAAAGAGAGAAAGGGTTGGTTGCTTTGTCAACGTTGCTTGAAAGGAAACAGTCGCAGACTTATTTGCAATTTTATCTTGTTTTCGAGTCACTAACAAACCTCCAACGAGTGAAAGACAATACGTACCTCATGGACCACTTACCCTGCCATATAGGCAGTGCCTAGAAGTAGACAGAATGTATGTATCATATAATATACTTTTGGGACCAATTAGTCTGCTATAGATTTATTGTCTAAACTTCATACAATATACACTATCAGTGACGTATCCAGGAACTCACAATGGGGGGGGGGAGGGGGGGGTTGAACATTCCAAACAGGTAGGGATCTGGGGCGAGAGGACGAAACGGACAATAGAAAAAGAGGAACCTCTTGACCCCTTTCCAGTGGCGCCGGAACAGGGGGGGCAGGGGGGGCACTTGCCCCCCCTGGACTTCGAGAGGGGGGGCAATAATATCGATTTGCCCCCCCTAGAAGTAGAGAATTCTGCTAATATTCAGTGCTCAAAAATGTAAAATACTATTGTTTTATTAACATTTCTTATAACAGTCCTGTAGGCCTATGTGCTTTTAAAAGCTCCCGCAGACGAGGTAGCGAAACACATATACTTCTTCGAAATCTGAAGGTGTGAGATCTTTTGCACGTGCATGCCATTGCCATTGTTTGTTGCACTGGTTGCACTGAATACATTTGTAGGAATATGAGGAATATGACAGAGCTAGACACCGTGTCCGTAATAATAATAATACAGTGTTGATATGAAGTGTAACTTTTTAGTGGTACAAGAAGTAGTAGTCATAGGATGTGCGCATGATTTGGTGTAACAATTATTGTGCAATTAGTTTATTTGTATGCTGAATTTCCAGAGAATATTATTTTAACCTTTCTTGTTGTTGTACACAGTGGCATAATTAGAGTAATGGTACGTTTACAGCTACGCGTTGCGAGCGAAGCGAGGGCGCGAGCTCCAATCAGCGGCCGAGTTTCACGCAAAGATGTTAATAGTTTCACGCAAACTCGGCCACTGATTGGAGCTCGCGCCTTCGCTTCGCTCGCAACGCGTAGCTGTAAATCGACTATAAGAGTTACATCGGAATGCAGCCTATCCATAGCCATTTCTCCCCCCCCCCCCCCCCCCCAGTGGTTTAAGTGGGGCGGTATGAGCCGGTATGCATATCGTTACTAAAAATACCGACGGTATGTGATACCGGCACTAACTTTTATCGATTCGATGTGTATTTGCGATTTATGTTGAACGTTTTGTTGTACTTTGTATTTGCTCATCCAATGTATTTATTTGTAAATACATATATAGTGTTTCAACGTTTGGTTATCCACACCAAAGTTTTATTTTAGAACGGGTCCTCAATCCCCTTACCCCTCTCCAAAGCCATTTTAACGATTTCGTGACAAAACACCCTAAAAAAAGTCCCTGCGGGGCAAAACTGGGGGGTCGTGCCCCCCCCCAAACCCCCCCGGTTCCTAGCATTGTCTATACTTTACATTTGCAATCGTGCAATCGTTACTTCTCCGAGTCCATTTAAGCACTAACCCCAACCCCCTGTAATATGTAATAATAACACAACTAGTCACTACGGCGGCTTAGGCAGAACCGTATACGTCGAGAACACGCGCTTGACGCACGTCACCTTCATGCTGTGGCATATTCAAGACCCCCCCCCCAACCCCCCCAAAAGTACACTGAGAAAAGGAACCGTTTCCAATCTTAGGGATGCCTGTGTCAAGACTTGAAAAAGAAATTCGATATCTCTTGATTCATAGCCGAATTCAATAAGAAGAAGAAAATAAGAATAATAAAGAACAAAGAATAAGAATAAGAAACCTACTCTATGACATTATACGATTGTTCACAGGCGTTTAAAACGTCACATGTGAAAAACAAAAAACGCTTCAGGCGAAAAGGCCTCCGGCGGCTGGTGCTTTCACCCTAGACCCCTTTCGGGTTGGGATGTTCGACTCCCCCCCCCCCCCCCCCATGGTCAATTCTCGGATATGCCACTGTCTTCATGTGCCCCCCCTAGCAAGATTAACTTCCGGCGCTACTGCCCCTTTCACCCATTAGCTTTTTCCTCCAACTTGTCATATTCCTCCAACTTCCTCCCCCGCTCCCCAGCATAGCCCCGGGAGAGAATAGGTAGTACGTTATTAAACAATAAATAAATAATCAAAATGGTAGTTTCCTCCTGCCTCCTCCTTTCCTTCCTTCTATCCGTGTATTTTTATTTCTTATTTCTTGGGGTATTGGGGGTGGGTTCAACCCCAAAACTCCCTCCCCAATGGGATACACCACTGTACACTACAATATACAGAGACAATATACAGCCAGAATGAAATCCATGGTTATCCCAATGGCGATCGAAAATACTGTCAAATAAAACGAATCGGGAGGCGTAGTTTACTTTTGCCATGAGAATTATGCTTGATTATTATACTGTACTTTTATCAAGACTATTACTATCATGGTGTTTTTTTATTATTACTAGGCTATTCAAAGTTCATTTGATTAATTTTACTTCCTGCTATAAATTGAAGAAACCAATTTAATATTGTATGCTTATACGAATGTAAATAAGATTGGTATAATACTTAAATTTTGAATGAAACTGTTATAACATTCGTCTAAACTTGGGCTTACGGTACTTTTTTATTTGATTTGAAAGGGTTGGTTTATCTTAACAGTTACATATAAAATTAAATATATTATTTTTATTACTTAGTTATTACCCGTGGAATTACAAAAAATAACACTCCTGAACGTTGACTGTTGATACGAATCATGTTCCCGGCGATTTTGATGAAAAGAATAGAGATGAGTAAATACTAAACATATAACTATTGTATCTCGCTACTGGGTTTAATTCATGTAGATGGTGCGTTAGGATCTACCAATTAAATTAAGCATGGTCAATTTCTTTATAAGATATGTGGCGTACCCAGGAATTTGGAAAGGGAAAGATGGATGGCTTTCAATCCATGATATTGTGGAGGAAGCGAATTGTAAGGGGGGGGGGGGGGTCCGGGCAGATTGTTCCCCTGAAAATTTTTCTCGCCAAGATTATTTTGGTAAAAATCTGTGCGTTTTAGGGCGGCCCACTGAAAACAAATAAATCACTAGGAGTTCTATCAACATATCTTCTCTTTAGCCCCACCAATAAAAGGAACTCACTCAATCACTTGTATAGCTACACGTGACATAGCTAAACTAATAAAAATACTTTTGCTTTTAATTATAGCAATACACAACACAATAATTACTATGAAGTAAAATGCTGTTTATAAACAAAACAGAGTATATCTATATAGATAAATGTGTGTATTTTTAACCAAAACCAATGTCTTTGGTACGGATTCGTTAAAAAAATAATGTCTTCATTGAAAGGCATAAATGGTAATTTTCCAATTTGTCTTTACTTTTGGGGGTGGGGTTTGTGCCCCCCTTGGATATACGCCACTGTCTAATGCTGTGTGTTAGTTAATAGGCACTACAGCAGGACTATACTAATCCACTAGACTATAGTCCACTATACACCTTATCACCTCCAATTATACTCTTTCACATGTCTCGATCATCCATGTCTTGCAGGCTAAAAAATATGCTAAAAAATTAGATTTATACTAAATGTTTACTTTAATATTCACCGCATATACATAATTGTATTGTATAGAGTATAGACAATAATTAAACCTGGGCTCGGGGGGCGGGTTGTAGCCCGGCCCCCAACCCCCTGTATACACCCCGTATACAGGGGGTTCACGTTGGGGGCTAAAACCCGCCCCCCCCCCCGAGCCCAGGTTTAATTTTTCAGTAACATTGCAACGCATGCCAGGTTTGTAGTTTAGTATAAATCTAATTTTTCAGATACATAATACAGAGTAAAAACAATACACGAAGTACAATAATCAAAATTTACCAATGATATCATCAAATAATATGATGAATTAATCCCATTCAGCACCCTAAACACGCTTATAACCACATAAAAAACAAAATACCAAAACAAATTTTCCAGCCCCCTCCCCCCGTTTGTATCGAGCGTCTAATTAGTCGATTTCCTGACTGTACACTCCTCGACTTGATAATGCCCCCCCCCCCCCCCCCCCTCCATGCCCATTGTACACTGTGAATGTATACTTGCCTCTTGATAATGCCCCCAACCCCCTCCACGAAACAAATATGGCACTGCTTGAAATTGCTAGGGTAGCCGCAACTAACCGCAAGTTATAGCCTACGTATACGGGGGCGCCCAAAGCTCCCTATAATATATCGTGTTTTAATTAGTCACAACATTACAAGCGAATAACACATTGTAGGTGTTTCGCGTTACCCGTGGCGCTGGTATTTACATCTAACACACGTTCTACGGACCTGAGAACGTATAGTGTTACTCCGCAAAGCAGTTGGCGCTTAGCTGAGCCAGCATTAAGCCTTTCTCGGCCTAAGACACTTTAAAGTAGCACTTTGTGTGTGTTTTATTCGCATAAGTCACGTCAGACAATAGTGTTGTTGCAAGTTACTAGCTCGGTAGCTCCGGTTCCCAATACGGTGTGTGGGAGTCGATGTGATGGTTTTCAGGCTTGCTACAGTCGGTGGCTGCAGTTCCTTCGACTCGGTGGCTGCAGTTCCTTCGGGCGGATATAGGTCCTATGCTCTTGGTCTAACCGTACGTGTGCCCGTCTCGCAACCCCCCTAGTTTCCATGGTCACACCGAGACGTCAATAAAAACATCCATCAAAATAATAATGATAATGATAATAATAATAATAATAATAATAATAATAATAATAATAATAATAATAATAATAATAATAATAATAATAATAATAATAATAATAATAATAATAATAATAATAATAATAATAATAATAATAATAATAATCTAACACCCGGCTCCAACATGCGTCACGTCAGGGGATGATGCATCACCCTGGAGTACTTAAGCTGTACATCACTTTTAATATAATTATAATTATAATTATTTTTTTGTAAACAATATACAGTCTTATATTAAATTGTTTCAATAGTTATTATACATTTTCCGAAGAACACCGTTCTATTGTATGTAGATAGCTACGATAGAACAACTGAACAAGACTGTTAACTATTCGGTACCTACTATATATTCCTCCACCAGACGGACGAAGCTTTTCGGCTTTAATCCAAAGGAACAACGCCGAATCTGTTTAGTGTTTAATTAACACTTATGTGATAAACTTTTGTAATTCTTTTTAAAAAATAAATATGTTTATGTTCAACGGCGGCGTAATTATTGGTTCCGCGTGAATTCCGCGGCAAATGATTTGGTGCTATTCCGGTGAGATAGGGTCGAAAAATATTCTACTTTGTCCTTAGATGGAATAAAACTGAAAACAATTCGTCGTTGGAAAAAGCGTATATATATTAATCTGGTGGATTTTGGTCGTAAGTGATTGGGCGTTGTTCCGCTGACTTAAAACGGAAAAAAGTAATTGGGGGGGAATAGTACCGCATAGTTCTCGGTCTTGTTTTGTTCCGGATTATGTTTGAAAAAGTACTACAAACGAGCGTTTTGACATAGTTCCATTCCAAGCTCCAGACCGGAGCTATCGAAAATTTACGCACTTTAGGCAGACTTCCTCAGACTCGAGGGCAGAGGGTTACTTTGGTGAGTGAGTTTATGACCGTCGTTTACCCGGCCTTGGGTTCAACATTGAAATGTCCTGCCTGTCGGTAGTGAGGTGCGCACACGTTACCGGCGCAGACAGCCAGGGCGGCGCTGTTGTGACGTAGCATTGTATATTGTAAGGTACGGCAGCAGTGTCTGCCATGGTCGGGGATTGTTGACGGTGTCAGCTGCCGTGACGTGGCAGACAGCCAGGGCGGTGCTGTTGTGACGTAGCATTGTATATTGTAAGGTACGGCAGCAGTGTCTGCCATGGTCGGGGATTGTTGACGGTGTCAGCTGCCGTGACGTGGCTAACAGCCAGGGCGGCGCTGTTGTGACGTAGCATTGTATATTGTAAGGCACGGCAACAGTGTCTGCCATGGTCGGGGATTGTTGACGGTGTCAGCTGCCGTGACGTGGCTAACAGCCAGGGCGCTGTTGTGACGTAGCATTGTATATTGTAAGGTACGGCAACAGTGTCTGCCATGGTCGGGGATTGTTGACGGTGTCAGCTGCCGTGACGTGGCAGACAGCCAGGGCGGTGCTGTTGTGACGTAGCATTGTATATTGTAAGGTACGGCAACAGTGTCTGCCATGGTCGGGGATTGTTGACGGTGTCAGCTGCCGTGACGTGGCAGACAGCCAGGGCGGTGCTGTTGTGACGTAGCATTGTATATTGTAAGGTACGGCAACAGTGTCTGCCATGGTCGGGGATTGTTGACGGTGTCAGCTGCCGTGACGTGGCAGACAGCCAGGGCGGCGCTGTTGTGACGTAGCATTGTATATTGTAAGGCACGGCAACAGTGTCTGCCATGGTCGGGGATTGTTGACGGTGTCAGCTGCCGTGACGTGGCAGACAGCCAGGGCGGTGCTGTTGTGACGTAGCATTGTATATTGTAAGGTACGGCAACAGTGTCTGCCATGGTCGGGGATTGTTGACGGTGTCAGCTGCCGTGACGTGGCAGACAGCCAGGGCGGTGCTGTTGTGACGTAGCATTGTATATTGTAAGGTACGGCAACAGTGTCTGCCATGGTCGGGGATTGTTGACGGTGTCAGCTGCCGTGACGTGGCAGACAGCCAGGGCGCTGTTGTGACGTAGCATTGTATATTGTAAGGTACGGCAACAGTGTCTGCCATGGTCGGGGATTGTTGACGGTGTCAGCTGCCGTGACGTGGCAGACAGCCAGGGCGGTGCTGTTGTGACGTAGCATTGTATATTGTAAGGTACGGCAACAGTGTCTGCCATGGTCGGGGATTGTTGACGGTGTCAGCTGCCGTGACGTGGCAGACAGCCAGGGCGGCGCTGTTGTGACGTAGCATTGTATATTGTAAGGCACGGCAACAGTGTCTGCCATGGTCGGGGATTGTTGACGGTGTCAGCTGCCGTGACGTGGCAGACAGCCAGGGCGGTGCTGTTGTGACGTAGCATTGTATATTGTAAGGTACGGCAACAGTGTCTGCCATGGTCGGGGATTGTTGACGGTGTCAGCTGCCGTGACGTGGCAGACAGCCAGGGCGGTGCTGTTGTGACGTAGCATTGTATATTGTAAGGTACGGCAACAGTGTCTGCCATGGTCGGGGATTGTTGACGGTGTCAGCTGCCGTGACGTGGCAGACAGCCAGGGCGCTGTTGTGACGTAGCATTGTATATTGTAAGGTACGGCAACAGTGTCTGCCATGGTCGGGGATTGTTGACGGTGTCAGCTGCCGTGACGTGGCAGACAGCCAGGGCGGCGCTGTTGTGACGTAGCATTGTATATTGTAAGGCACGGCAACAGTGTCTGCCATGGTCGGGGATTGTTGACGGTGTCAGCTGCCGTGACGTGTCAGACAGCCAGGGCGGTGCTGTTGTGACGTAGCATTGTATATTGTAAGGTACGGCAACAGTGTCTGCCATGGTCGGGGATTGTTGACGGTGTCAGCTGCCGTGACGTGGCAGACAGCCAGGGTGCTGTTGTGACGTAGCATTGTATATTGTAAGGTACGGCAACAGTGTCTGCCATGGTCGGGGATTGTTGACGGTGTCAGCTGCCGTGACGTGGCAGACAGCCAGGGCGGCGCTGTTGTGACGTAGCATTGTATATTGTAAGGTACGGCAACAGTGTCTGCCATGGTCGGGGATTGTTGACGGTGTCAGCTGCCGTGACGTGGCTAACAGCCAGGGCGGTGCTGTTGTGACGTAGCATTGAATATTGTAAGGTACGGCAACAGTGTCTGCCATGGTCGGGGATTGTTGACGGTGTCAGCTGCCGTGACGTGGCAGACAGCCAGGGCGCTGTTGTGACGTAGCATTGTATATTGTAAGGCACGGCAACAGTGTCTGCCATGGTCGGGGATTGTTGACGGTGTCAGCTGCCGTGACGTGGCAGACAGCCAGGGCGGCGCTGTTGTGACGTAGCATTGTATATTGTAAGGTACGGCAGCAGTGTCTGCCATGGTCGGGGATTGTTGACGGTGTCAGCTGCCGTGACGTGGCAGACAGCCAGGGCGGCGCTGTTGTGACGTAGCATTGTATATTGTAAGGTACGGCAACAGTGTCTGCCATGGTCGGGGATTGTTGACGGTGTCAGCTGCCGTGACGTGGCAGACAGCCAGGGTGCTGTTGTGACGTAGCATTGTATATTGTAAGGTACGGCAACAGTGTCTGCCATGGTCGGGGATTGTTGACGGTGTCAGCTGCCGTGACGTGGCAGACAGCCAGGGCGGCGCTGTTGTGACGTAGCATTGTATATTGTAAGGTACGGCAACAGTGTCTGCCATGGTCGGGGATTGTTGACGGTGTCAGCTGCCGTGACGTGGCAGACAGCCAGGGCGGCGCTGTTGTGACGCAGCATTGTATATTGTAAGGTACGGCAACAGTGTCTGCCATGGTCGGGGATTGTTGACGGTGTCAGCTGCCGTGACGTGGCAGACAGCCAGGGTGCTGTTGTGACGTAGCATTGTATATTGTAAGGTACGGCAACAGTGTCTGCCATGGTCGGGGATTGTTGACGGTGTCAGCTGCCGTGACGTGGCTAACAGCCAGGGCGCTGTTGTGACGTAGCATTGTATATTGTAAGGTACGGCAACAGTGTCTGCCATGGTCGGGGATTGTTGACGGTGTCAGCTGCCGTGACGTGGCAGACAGCCAGGGCGGTGCTGTTGTGACGTAGCATTGTATATTGTAAGGTACGGCAACAGTGTCTGCCATGGTCGGGGATTGTTGACGGTGTCAGCTGCCGTGACGTGGCAGACAGCCAGGGTGCTGTTGTGACGTAGCATTGTATATTGTAAGGTACGGCAACAGTGTCTGCCATGGTCGGGGATTGTTGACGGTGTCAGCTGCCGTGACGTGGCAGACAGCCAGGGCGGCGCTGTTGTGACGTAGCATTGTATATTGTAAGGTACGGCAACAGTGTCTGCCATGGTCGGGGATTGTTGACGGTGTCAGCTGCCGTGACGTGGCTAACAGCCAGGGCGGTGCTGTTGTGACGTAGCATTGAATATTGTAAGGTACGGCAACAGTGTCTGCCATGGTCGGGGATTGTTGACGGTGTCAGCTGCCGTGACGTGGCAGACAGCCAGGGCGCTGTTGTGACGTAGCATTGTATATTGTAAGGCACGGCAACAGTGTCTGCCATGGTCGGGGATTGTTGACGGTGTCAGCTGCCGTGACGTGGCTAACAGCCAGGGCGGTGCTGTTGTGACGTAGCATTGTATATTGTAAGGTACGGCAACAGTGTCTGCCATGGTCGGGGATTGTTGACGGTGTCAGCTGCCGTGACGTGGCAGACAGCCAGGGCGGCGCTGTTATGACGTCAGCATTGTATATTGTAAGGTACGGCAACAGTGTCTGCCATGGTCGGGGATTGTTGACGGTGTCAGCTGCCGTGACGTGGCAGACAGCCAGGGCGCTGTTGTGACGTAGCATTGTATATTGTAAGGCACGGCAACAGTGTCTGCCATGGTCGGGGATTGTTGACGGTGTCAGCTGCCGTGACGTGGCAGACAGCCAGGGCGCTGTTGTGACGTAGCATTGTATATTGTAAGGTACGGCAACAGTGTCTGCCATGGTCGGGGATTGTTGACGGTGTCAGCTGCCGTGACGTGGCAGACAGCCAGGGCGGCGCTGTTGTGACGTAGCATTGTATATTGTAAGGCACGGCAACAGTGTCTGCCATGGTCGGGGATTGTTGACGGTGTCAGCTGCCGTGACGTGGCAGACAGCCAGGGCGGCGCTGTTGTGACGGCAGCATTGTTACGGAACATGGATGCACTTGTATCAGCCTTTACGTATATATTACACCTTCCGATTTTGTGTTCAAATAGAGATTTATATTCAGTTCATACAGTTAGCTAGAGTGGCATTCAAACATTAATAATTCAGGGTAGTAAACTGCTGCAATTACAATGGTGCAACCGGCAGGGACAGGGGCTACGCCCTCTAAATACAAATAATAAAATATAATATAAATATTCATCTATTCTATGACACCAATTCTGTATGCCTCGCTTCGCAATCTCAATAATGAACTTCTACCTCAGCAAAATATGTTACTACGTTTAGATTTAGATTCTATGTACCAGACATTTTGTCTCTTGTGACGGCCTCAAGAAAGCTGCGTTTCCAGCGGAATTGTCGCTACTCGCTAGCATACGTGTCGTGCTGCGTGCATTCGAGAAAATATTTCACATTTTACTCTGTAAAAACTAACTCAAAAACTCAATATGAAAATGAAAATGGAAACAATTGCAGATTCCTAAATAATTTATGTCTGATTTTTTAAGTCCTCAAAAGCTACCAAAAATGGAGACTTTATTCGTGCAAATATTGAAGGCGAAGTTTGAAGGTTAATTATTTGCTGTTTAAAATACCTATTAATATTATGTATGTCTTGGTTTTGTTGTGTACCATTAGTTTTAAGACATCTTTTATATTGACGATGTCCATACATGTATTATGTATATGTCTACGGATGAAGTAAATTGAAATTGAATTTGAAAGGGTACCCCTACTTCAATAACCAACAAAAATTTAAAATTTTTAATTATTGAACGGAAAATTGAGCTTGGCTTTGTGAATACGCGATTTATAGCGCTGGGCTCCGCTACAATTATATTGTATTCTGCATGCCAACATGGTAAATACGATACTTCGATCCTGCACTTGTCATGTTGCTCCAACTAGGGGCAGGAATATTATACAGCCATGAATATATACAGTCGTCTAATACAACCTACAGGTGAACCGCATGGTCTCTGGTTGTACGTGTGTGAACGTATACCACAGATTACATCTAAGAGTAAGTGCTTTGATTTGAGAACAGAATATTCAACTCGGCAGTATCTATCTTGACTTCAGTCAGGTGAATATTATAAGGAAGAATGTCGTTATATTGACGTTACGTCCAAAACACTGTTTGCGGCATTTTGCATTTCCAACTGATTGTCGCCCCAATCTCGTACATATAGGAAACAGACTTGCATATTATTATTGCTTGTCGAGTAGGCCTACAGTTGGTCCCATGTAGGAACAAAGGTTTTATCACACGTAGATTTATTATTCCAAGATGGCCGAATATCGCGGTACAGAAAGCGCGATATCCATTTGTGCCTGCATTTTAGGCTATTTGTTTTTCAACAGACTGTATTTTATTAATAACTTTTTTACAAAAATATACCGATATAGAAAAGAAATACATGAGTAAAAAACACATCCCTATAAACTTTCTTTCAATACCAAAAATAGAAACGATACCAAATAACATTTACATTTTCATATTTTTTGTAGCAGGACAATTTTATAACCCTGTATTTAAAAATACGAACTACAAATATTTGTACACTTTTTACGCAAAGATGACAGACCGCAAGAGACAGTAAAAAAAGTGAAAGAAAAGTTATCTCGTGCCATCATTACGTGTTAAGAAAGTTTAAAAATATTAAATGGTATGCATCAAAATCGAAAAACTGCCGACTGACCTGAGTATTATATTTGTTTACGATTTTCATTCTATTTCGAGAAATTTAATATGATATAGTTATGTCATTTATAACGACTTTTTTTTTAGCGTTATTATTGTGAATAACTGTTTTGAAAATTATCATATATTAAAGTGTTCCCATAGTGGCAAATAACACAATGTCATGTAAGAACAATACTGCTGTGCGAATTACTTGTAAACAAATCAATGAACATACGCAACAAACACATCACTCAAACTCACACATGCTGTAGCTAGGCGGTATTTGTTTCTTTGTGAAATTCTCCCAGAGAAACAAGAAAAAGTAAATGGCCTAATTAATTTGTCTCCTCATTGTTCTACTACGATCGTTCTTGATTCACGTCCAAACACTTTGTTTAGTTGTCTTGTCTTGTCGACGTTTCAAAATATCTCTCAGAGTCAGAAGAGAACGTAGAACAGAGAGATTCTCTCTTTAAGCCCCAATTTTCAGGTCCTCGGCTCCGGTCTGTGATTTGTATCTGCATCAAGGCGCGCCTGTTCTCAGCCAGCCACAGTTTTTACTTGTGTTTGTATGCGGTGCAGCGAGCGAGCACGTATAGCAAAAACTTGTAATAAACATGATGATTTATGTGAGGCGGTTCCTTGGATATTTGTATAAGTTCGGATTTCAGAACATTGCTGCTCTAATTGGCTCGGGCGACGATTACGTCCATGCAGCCTGGCCAGCTGCAGAGATGTGATACGCGTTAGGCCTGGGCCGCCGACCTTCGTTCGAACACTCCGCCATGGGTCCGTCTTATCAACACAATTACTCTCTCGGCCTCGACTTACTTCGTCGCATAATGTGCACTTTAGTCTCGATTAGCCTCGTGTTGCTGTGCTCTGCTCAATCCAGGTACATTCCGCCATGGGTCTAGCTTTGTACTGTACTTGAACATGCATCAGCAGCATGGTTTTGGAGAAATAATATGAACAATTATATATTACATTAGTTTTAGAGTTTAATAGGGTATAAGCACTTGGATGACCGAGTTTGTATATATTACAACAATAAAAAACAATAATAATAATAATAATAATAAAAATATTAATAATAATAATAATAATAATAATAATAATAATAATAATAATAATAATAATAATAATAATAATAATAATAATAATAATAATAATAATAATAATAATAATAATAATAATAATAATAATAATAATAATAATAACAAAGTTATCAGATATCTTGATGTAATGTTCATGATACAATACAGTCCCGTTCAATTCAAGAGCCAACCTGCAAATAAAGAGCGTAGTTCTTCCCCTCACCTACCGTGTATCAACGTGTCGGTGTAGGCCTACCTGTCATCCTTTGAGTGGACACAGCAAAATAAAGACAAATTACCAAAGGTCTCGGCAAAGCCGTTTTACCTCATGAATAGTGGTTCTGCGTCACCCAACTCATTTAGACCAGAGATTTGTCTTGATATTATACCGAGTATAAACTGCAGTACTTGTTAACGTAGGGGTAAGTTCATGTGAAGTCGATGTGTGAGGTACATACATACATTACATACATTATACACTTCACCATCTCGATATATAAGCTAGAGGGGTACCTAACATAAAAACACTCCGAAGAGGTTTTTTCAACGTTTTTTCCTCACCACTGTATATTTTCTTTGTTATTTCACTGTATAATCATTATATTACTGAATTTTTATATTAATATGTAAAGAGTTATAACTTATAAGCTCAGGGAATGGTGTACAGAATGTATGTAACTTTTTGATTGATTATAATTCAATAAATTGTTAATAAAAAAAGAAGCATCCATCAAAGGATAAAAATTATCCAGGGGAGGTCGCCTGCAAATAAGGTTGTCTCTTGAATAGAACTGAATCATTGGTATAAATAGTACACATCAATACCTACATTATAGACAACATTATCAATATTATTATTCGGTGTAGGCCAGGCCTACTGTTACAGGGTCATAGGGTGAACAAATTAATACAACGTAACTTTACAATGAGCTCATAAATGAAATAGACCTAGACAAATTGCCAAGAACAAAGTGTGCATGCTTTGCCCTTCTAATTGGCCATCTCGAACTCATGTTATTTTCATGAACTATAACGGAATGTTATCATTTTTCTCCTCTTACTGCAATAGGGCATATTATTATTATCGTCATTTCTAGCAATGAGACGTACAACTGAGAACTTATAGCGGTCGTTTAACGTTAACAGGAAACGGGGCAATGGAAAACAAGTCGTTATTTCTTAACCCATATCGAGGCAGATAGCCAGGGTCAAAGGTTGACCTCGGAGCTAGATGATCTGAAGCCGTTTCGGAGATAACCCAAACACGTTCGAACTCGACACTGCAACTACGCCACGCCACGTTGGCTGTATGGACAGCACTTTAGGGCAAGTGACTTGGCTGAACGTATTGATGCTTGTGCTGCTCAAAAACAATTTAGGTATCTAGGAAAACGCTCTGCGTTGATAGGCTAAGCAAGCGCGCTTGAGGAACAAACACGAAATTTTGCAAAACAGTTTTCAAAGTTACCGCCATCTACAACAGTCAACACAGTCTTCCGAGTACCTCACAGATAGAACAACTTTTAGCAAAAAAATTCTGGAATTGTTTTCGAAGAGCTTTGATTTTACCTGTAAGGTGTTATGTTCCCATGGTAAAATACTTTTCGAGTAACTTTGTGAAACTTTGCAGATACTTATCAGATCGCAATAAAATGAACATATCGTGACCGGACAAAACTTAATTAAAATATGGCTATCTCACATTTTGCCGCCATTTTGTTTTAGAAAAAACTTTGTATTAACTTTAATGTAACTTTGTAACCTATTGACCGATTTTTCCACAAAACTACAATGACGTTCAATCACATCGAGACTTGTGGAAGGTCCAAATTTCAAATTGATCGGACTTTTCGTTCGACCGCTATCGCGAGACATAAAACAACCACAAACAAACAAACAAACAAACAAACAAACAAACAGGAACGAGTGCCATAAAAGTAGAATGGAGACGCTCGCTTATAATTTATGGCAGACTGTACTGTACTTAAACTGCATGAGTTGCACACATGTTTTATCATGTTCAAGCACTCGGTTTGAATAGAAGGTAACACAAATAGCTCGAAAGCTGAACTTATTGTTGGTATCTTTAAAATGAAATTCAATATCAACAGTTTGGGATTATTCTGGGCTACATGTTATCAAGATCAAATATCTTCTAAAGAGAATAATCATTCGATGACATTTGGATGAAATTAAACAAGTTCAGTGATACAACTATGTGTCGAATTTGATCCAAACGCAACCCTTTCTTGAAGATTATCTGTAAACTGTGACAATAGTTTGGTACATTTTCGAATAATGCACTTTCTTATTTTATATATATATAATATTGTTATAATATGCAAATTTACGATTAGGCCTAGTTAATAAGACACAAATCTATTTTACAATTCTCTGGATCTACTAAGTAAATTGTGTATAAATATTGTATTTTAAATAAAATAACTAATAATTTAAACTTATAAAAAGGATAATATCTGAAAAAATATACATAACCATAGCCCCGCATTATCTCATGTTCGTATATGTAGGCTAAGTCAGGCCGTCTGCTGATCGTACCCACAGTAAGCAAATAATAATAATAATATAATATCATTATATTATTATTATTATTATTATTATTATTATTATTATTTTTATTGTTATTATTATTATTATTATTATTATTATTATTATTATTATTATTATTATTATTATGATTAGTATTATTATTTTATTGAATGTATCACAATCATACAATATCGGTCAAAACCGGCGTTAACATGTTATACGGACGTAATGTCAAGTATTTCCATTATTATTATTATTATTATTATTATTATTATTATTATTATTATTATTATTATTATTATTATTATTATTATTTCATATTATATATTTGATTTTTTAAATCTTGTTGGTTGAACGTTGACTTTATATGAACGAGATGACGATAACGATAAGATAACAGTTTGTTTTGGAAAAATAACATGAACAATGAATATGTTTAATTAGTAAGAAAGTATAAGCACATGGAAGTATACTTGACATTTCATGTTTGTACAACATGTTCACAATGGTCTGGACCAAGTATTTATATATTACAACAATAAAATAATAATAATAAATTAATAACAGCTCGAATACCAGCACTCACACAAGAAAATTCTTTCAAAAGATGCTATTCGCGTTTGATTCTGGATGGAGGGAAATCAAATGCGACATGTCTACATTTTAATAAACCAGTTCAGCTGAAAAGTAACCCCTAATTCAGCTCGGACGAAGTTTTCAGGAGCGCCTGTCTATATATATATATAGTTTCCACATGAAATAGTATGCTCTGTAAAGTGTATGCATCGCCATCAGTTATGGCGGCAGGGGGTTTCGCCTAGCACAAAGTTGTTGTATAAACAAAAAATACATTATATTTAATGTCGACGCGTTCAGTTACAAGAACTGATTTTCAGCTTAGAACACCACACGCAGGTATTACGCGGCTCTTTGCTATAAGATCTACATCTTTTCGTGTATCATAATCAGTGCATTGACACAAGCTAATTAGCACCTAATGCATACGACATTTAAAAGTTAGTATCTTCTATAAATTAAGTAATTGCCCTTCGATTTCCCCTTCAAATATTTTTAACAACCAAAGACTAAATATGAACTGGCGATGTAAGACGATGTAAGTGATAGCGGGGCTGTGCTCTTTGCCCCGCTATCAGTAACTGCAGTGCAGGTCTATCATACATGCGTTGTTGCGCCCAGATAGAGTGTACTCAAGCGCGCATGTTTCCACTGAAGCCTTTAGCTGATCCTTTTCCTCGTTCTTCTAATTTGTCCCGTGTCACAGCGTTGTCGTTCACAAATTGCTGGATTTAGGGGCAACCACACAATTTAAAACCTAGTTCCTAATTAAATTTGCCAAGTCTGTAACGTCTGGTCTATTATTTTAATATATCGCAGCAATCCTGTTCAACACCAGCGTTGACGCACGCTGTTATTTATGGTCTCAGCGTCTTGGATGCCAGCATCTTAATCTGGCTGTTGCACGAGGGAGGAGGGGGGTTGGCGGAAGCCCTTTGACATTTTTTACCGCAGGCATGTCTTGTGTGTTGTGTCGTACATCTAATAACTCTTCTTTCAGCGTTCCGCACTCGACTAATGTTCTGAGAAAGAGTATCATTTATTTACTGGGAGTCCAGGCGGGATGAGGTTTAATTCCTTGGCCCGGTCACTTGCAACTGCTGCATCGGGCGAGGTTGCGGTCATTGCATGGGGGTAACTCTGCTGCATGGTGAGCATTGCTTGGACAGATAGCGCAGTCACACAGGAACCGGTTCATGGGAGTCGCATTGTGTGGCAGCATTGCTGGACATGTCGCGCAGTCACACAGGAACCGGTTCATGGGAGTCGCATTGTGTGGCAGCATTGCTGGACATGTCGCGCAGTCACACAGGAACCGGTTCATGGGAGTCGCATTGTTTGGCAGCATTGCTGAACATGTCGCGCAGTCACACAGGAACCGGTTCATGGGAGTCGCATTGTTTGGCAGCATTGCTGGACATGTCGCGCAGTCACACAGGAACCGGTTCATGGGAGTCGCATTGTTTGGCAGCATTGCTGGACATGTCGCGCAGTCACACAGGAACCGGTTCATGGGAGTCGCATTGCTTGGCAGCATTGCTGGACATGTCGCGCAGTCACACAGGAACCGGTTCATGGGAGTCGCATTGTTTGGCAGCATTGCTGGACATATCGCGCAGTCACACAGGAACCGGTTCATGGGAGTCGCATTGGTTGGCAGCATTGCTGGACATGTCGTTTAGTCACTCTATACACAGAGTCTATACCCCTCCGAGTGGGCACAAGAACCGGTTCATGGGAGTCGCATTGTTTGGCAGCATTGCTGGACATGTCGCACAGTCACTCTATACACAGAGTCTATACCCCTCCTAGTGGGCACAAGAACCGGTTCATGGGAGTCGCATTGTTTAACCCTTGAGATGCGGTAGAAAATAGGAGAAGATGAAGATCCCGTAAGGGAGTAATTCGTGGAGAGAGATAAATTAATCTGGTTTGTTTCAAATTGACCGTTTTCTTTTAACCTCCAGTCGAAATGACACAACAATGAAACATAAACGTATATATATGCAATACTAGAGTGACGGAAATAACTGTGAAATACCTCTTTGCAGCGGGTTGGCTGTATTTAGTACTAAGACCGAGTAGACCTCTTCATTCATATAGTGGCCACGACACCTAAATCCAATGTTCGTCCCGCTAAGTTTAAGTTGGTATCTCTGCAGTTTGCTATGACATCAGCATCAGACACGTTATCGTGGCCGGGCCAAAACAATTGCCGCTCCAAACTTCTTGGAAGCCAACAGCAAGAAAATACTTCTCTGAAGACAGGTTTTGATCCAGTACTTTTAGTCCGTTGGCCGGGTTGACGTCACATGTTATGCATTACATACCGCGGCCTTCTATCCCTCTTTATACATCACCTCTACACGCATCGTGCACGGGTGACCCGTCATCAGCAACCTCTTCATCACTCAATGTCTCCATATGAATTGGTTGCACGCTGAGCTGTGCCCCAAACGAGCAATTTGTGTTTTAAGCCTTAATTATATGTACTGTTTTAAAACACGGATTAGGTCCTACTCTGCATTACGATAGTATGCACGTCCTACTGTCAAATAAAAGCCAATTCTGGCAGTTAAAACACTAATTACTAGGAATAAAACCCGGGAAAGACGGAATGAATCAACGGAACCCACGAGCTATACTATTTATGTTGCAAGTAGGCTAATCGAGATGATGAGTGGGGATATCCAGGAGCCATATGGAACAAAAGAATTTTGTCTAAAAAAATAAAGCTTTTTTGTATTTTATACTCATATTAACCTACTCTTTCTTATAGTTTTGAATACCACATCGGCAATAATAGTAACGAAACGCAACAAATATTGCGCCACTAAATTGTTACGATTTGCGCTGCTTGTCTTCGCCATTTAGGTTCAACAACGGCTACTAAACAATATAAATATCTTTAGTTGACAGCTAAACAACTGTATACATTATAGTTCATTTTGTTGTCACCAGAGTACATACAGTCAGTACAGAAGAGTTGGAAAAATGAGGGAACTAACTGAACTAAGCATAAGGAATTGAATAATTGTGTATGAGAAAAAACTTTTATTTTTTTAATTTCGAGAGAGTGAAGGGGGGGGAGTGAGAGGGGGAGGGATTGGAGAAAGGATGCCATTGTAAGAGCTAAGCATACGTAAGGAATGGAAAAATAGTATATGAGAAAAAAATGTTTTAATTTAAAATTAAACGAAGATGTGTAAAACGTGTTTGTCTTCCTGCCTGAGATATTAAAAGAGCAAAAGATTGTTGTCACGTGTTGTAGACCAACATGTTGTGACGCAGAGTTGAGTTGTGAGGAGGCAGCTCCATGTTGACGCTAAGCTAAGACAACACAGATTAACTAGGTAGACATCCTGCAGTGTTTTGGCAGCGTGTCTCTTGCCGCCCACAACATAAAGGACTGATGGTCTTCATCAGGCAAACTTAATTTCAGCTTCAAAGAACGCCACACAGAAATAAATGAGCTTAATTTATTTTTTCACAAAGAGATTAATTGACAAACATAGGCGAACTGATGTATTTCCTCGTAGAAAAGTCTTCTCGTCGTTGCATTCATTCATCAAACCGAGTTGACAAACAATATTAATGGCTTATGTTTAAGATTCTCATAACATGTAGTAGACATGCCGGTAAGATAAGAGGTCCCAGGAATGTGGAGGCAAACTCTGGCAAATTACAGCTAATTAGGTGCAGAGCGTTTCGAGAAAGTGTGTGGTCAAAAATCAAAATACGATGGGATGGGCGGTGGTTTGGTGACAGTTGACAATAACCTCTTCTTGTACCGCTTCACCGACGCCGAGAAAGGAAAGCCAATCGTGTGACAAGACATTTTGACAACTTTGAGATTACATCCAGGGAACATCCCGGCACGAGGAAAATAATACGCGTAACATATTTACAAACTGCAGACATGTCTTCTGACACCCATAGCAGCGTAACCTTCTACCTCGCCTCGCACCGGTCATATTCATCACAACCACTGAATTCCAAAGCTCTACACACTCTGACGCAGTTACAGATTCATTCCAATAAGTCGAAACGCACTTGTGCCAGAAATCAACGACAGCTCTTTGTTTACTCCAACAGTCACCATTCATTTCTGGCACAAATCCGATGACTAACCAACCACTTACCTTATTCATCTGAAACTGCTTGTGCGTGCCTTATAGCGGGGCATAGAAACAATGAACACATCCCGTGCTCGTACCATGGATTTATAATAGTACCTACTACCTAGGCCTACTCGTAGCGTCAGCTGTATCAGCATCATCTATTGACCACTCAACTGGTTGCAAGAAGATAAACTGTTATGAGCTGTCAATTATTCATTGTTTTATTGTTAAAACATCAATGGCGCTGTAAGGAGGTTTTTATAGCAGCGTCAGCTGTCCACTATGTTATGTATGCCTACCATGAAACTGATATTGTCATTTATCAATAGATCATTTTATTTAAATATAGACAAATTACAAAATTACATACAGAGTGTTCAAATTTTTCTGAGTTATTATACCAACAACATTAACATTTTAACATAATTTAAAGTATATAAACCAATAAAAACGTCGAGCCATAACATGTGAGTGAAAAAGTTTAAACAAAAACCCATTCGGATACATGAAACGGTGCAGCTAAAGATTACTGAAATAAATGTTCCATATATCAGCCATATTATTACTCCCACATACACGATTGTGGTTCGTAGGCCTATATTCTCTGGTTACCGAATCCATCCCTGATCAAACAATGAGTTCTGAGTGTTCGTTATTTCTTGATGGAATTTAATTCTTGGCGGATGCATGTTTACGTCAAACAGCAGTTCCTTTGTCGTGTCGCACATTGGAATTGTCATTCTTATTATATTTATTTATTTATTTATTAATCATTTCCATTTACTACAAAATAGAATGGGGGTTGGCAGAAAAGAGCACAGCTCCAAACACCAGAGTGACTGCCATTATACTTGTGATAATGACTGTAAATGAATGCGCATAATAAAATAAAATACATTTGCAGTTCAGTCCACGGGTAAATGATTTTCTAAACTTTTTTGGTTGCAAATGTAATAAAAGAAAACAATCAGCCTGTTGAACACTGCCAATGAAGACGGAGGAAAATAAGAACTATACCTCAATATCTCAAGGGGGGGCCCCCCTTGAGTAACGAAGAATAAGTTCAAAGAGCTCACTGGAGCTGTACAGTGATGAAAGAAAATTCGATGCGGCAGTGATTTTGAGAGCACTCAGAATAGACTAGATGCATTCTGGTGGCAAGAAAATAAACTTCTATTAGGAGTGGTTTAGCTGTCATTTTTCATTGTTGTTTTATTGTTATTATTCATCAATGGCGCTGAAAGGAGGTTGCTTAGCAGCGCTATCTATGTAAGTTTTGAGTCCTCTTTGAGCGTTTCAAATGTTTTTTAGGTGTTGTGGTATATTTTTTGTATCTTGAAAGGCTACAAAAAGTAAATCGAAAATATTGGGTTTACTGAAAAATGTTTTCTTTTACTAATTTATTCGGTACCTGTATATATGTTTTTATCAAAGGAGCAAATGTTGTTAGTGCTAAATCATGATCGCGATTAGTAAAATACCCGTAGGCTAACGAAAGATAATCAATCCTAAAACACAACAATTTTCCGGTAGAAATTATTTCATCACGTAATACTTACGATGTGACGATAAAAAGCTGTCTCAATGTCAGCACGAACAAATTACATATTTTAGATAAAGTTCCTTAACAAAGGGGGATAGATGGCTACAAAAATATTCCTGTATCAGGGGTCAGGGGTGGCTTATAACCTTGAACCTGGAACGCAGAGACCGCAGAGACGCTGGCTAATAATAAAACAATAATCAAAGGTATTGGTATGTAAGTCTTGAATGCACGTATCCCAGTGGGTCTGTGGCTTAGTTGAGAACAAGAAAATCAGTTGATCTTTCGTCGGTCTTGGCATTTCACAAATTAATGATGTACACCCCTAACACCTGACTATAGCACAAACATGGGGCGAAATCCCCGAATTCATTACTGGAAGCCATAACAGAAGATCAACTATGCGCACATTTCTTGGAAACCCAACATCTAGTCAAATAATAGACGTCCACAGTCCACACAACAAACAAATGATTATATTTTGATACTTTTTGACAGTTCGGACCCAACCATTTTAAGGAAACTGTGGTCTCACTCGGGCTGTACAAACAACTTATTATAAATGCAGTGAAAAAAAATTCCTGCGGCATTCTCAGCTTTGCCTCGGACAAAGTTTAGCGTATAGCCCCATTGCCCACTATCCCTCCCCGCCACTTGCCAGCCGCAAATCAAGCGGCTTCACTGTTTTGTGTTGTGTATATTGACGGCGAACCGACGCAGACCTAAATCTACAAACACGTGTTTTCGCGCAGGAAACTCTACAAGTCATAGAACGATGTCCTTCAACCCTGGGGCCCATTTGTTGCGAGTTGCGGTAGAACATCAATAAAGGGAATACCGCTGTCGGCGTAGTGGGCGTGCCTGGGGGGGGGGGGGGGGGGGGGGGGGGTGCATCGGTCCATCTCACGTAGGGTACAACAAGTGGGTGCGACTGGAACTATATTTCCTGAAGAAACTTTGTAAACTGTATTATGACGATGAGTCACAATCGATTACTTTGCAAAGCAGTAGGCTAATTATTGTGGTTCTATTTAGTTAACAACTCTTGCGGCCCACAGAGACCAATCTGCATTTTTAAAGAGCGAGTGTACTATACAGCCACCATACTTTCCGAGGTAAGACAGGGGGGCACATCGGTTAGGGAGTGAGCTCAAAACTGTAAGTATTTGTGGGGGCTGACAGAAAATATTTGCCCGATTTTAATTTTTAAATTTGTATGTTTAAATTCAAAATGGGGAAGTCTATAATCTTAGAAAATTTACGAAAACAAGTATACTGGTTGTATTGTATTGCATGGGCAATTTTAAAGAAATAATTGTATGGAAAACACTAATAATAAATATTCCATGAAACCTTGAAAACTGAGATTATAAAACATACCGAATTTGATTGAAAATTAAGAATATACAATTTTAAAATCAAAAATATGTTAAATATGACTATGTGAACAAGAATATAAACAATTCTGCGAGGAAAATACAAAATCTTTCGTACTGCAAGGTTGTAAGCCCATCGAGGAAACGTATTTTGATGCGATGGCTCTTTAGGTCGGTTTCATATGAAAAATCTTTATCTTCGTCCTATACGGTAAAACTGTTGACACATTTAAATCGTTTGCCAAGCCTCATAGAGCAGGAAGTTTATTTCGAGGGAGGAGCCCACGCACTTCGATCTAAGCGAGGTTTGGATTTTCGTCGATGATTAAACGCTCGACCGGTCGGTCGACCCGAACAACTTCGCGACGCTATGTGCAGTATAGGGCCTACAAGTACAACGTCCTCCTACCCCCGTGTGTTTAATACTTGCAATGCACAAACATACGGCTCATCCATTCACCCTCGAGTCAAGGTTTCAACGTTTGCCCCCTATAAAAAATATTAATATTTTACAATCTTCTTTATCCCAGCAAAATCTTTGATTATGTTGTCTCGGGAAACTATGTTGTATAATATAATGTAAATTTCACAACAATTAAGGATCGGTATTGCCCGAAGATCGACATACTGATATTTTTGTCACGTTGTCATGATCATGTAGAATAACTGATTGTGGTTACATTGCGTTAACCCATACCTGCATTTCATTATACCGTATCTTATAAGAACATAACCTCGCATCGCATGACTGATAGTGATTGTTATTAACATAGAACTCTCATCTCTGAAAATGATTTGTTACATCCCGGTACTCACCAGAACTTTTAATGAACACAAAACAGAATACCTAACGTGATCGACTGGCAAAACAAAGGAAAACAACAAAATCTACAGAAAAAGAATTATGACAGTTTTAAGAATTTTATTTCGTTTTACTAAATTTTAAGACTGAGATCTTCTCAAAAAGTGCGGCGCCCTTGACAATGTGCGCCTAACCCCGATCATTCCGGACTTCTGTGCTATACCGTAACGGTAAATTAACGTGTTTATTGATAAACATCACAGCGCTTCAATATTTAATATTGAAACAGAAATTCATGTCCGGGATTTGGTTTTGTGAACGAATCAAATATTGAAATATGTTCTAATTCTTATTTCTGTAATTAATTGTAAATTTAAAAGCACACCATCGACTGGGAATCGAACCCAGATCTCCCCAAGACTACCGGAACTATAGCAATATTGGGCATTATAAAAAAATGTTCCACATAATTATTATATGGCGGTTGGTTTTTTTAATTTCTGGATTTCACAACAAGTACACCAACAAGAGTGTTTTTCCAATAACTATTAATTTGAATTTGAAGTAATTACAGTAATAAGAATCGCTATAATTCAATATTTAAAAGTATACATTCATTGTTAACTTGATACTAAACCAAATTCCGCGTACGAATCACTTTTTCAATATTATGAAGCATTCTTAGATATTAATAAAATACCGTTAATTAAAAAAACAAAAATGGGCCTGGACCTAAAATAATTTGTAAGCAAGAGACGTGAAACCCACAAATATTTACATTGGCATAATCCAAAAGAATGACGTGACACTGTGCACATACCATGTCATGTACAGTCGTGTACCGGGCCTCGTCGAGCCGCCGGCTGGCCCGAGGCGGCGTAGAGTCGGCCGCCACGGGGCATCGCCCACCGTCGCACGGCCCCGCGGCGGTACATCTTATACAACTACAAGCCCTTGGACAGATGTACCTT